>JAWXYG010000010.1:28828622-29428622 GCA_034222035.1 Acacia crassicarpa | reverse complement strand
TGGGGGTGGGGTTTTAACAGTTTTCTGAAATTTCAGCAACAAAAAGGACATGAGAGAGGGCCATCACTGTGCTTTGAAAGCTGAAGCTAACCAAATTGCTTTGGTTGCACTTGGCTGCTGCTGCTGCTGACTCCTATAGTCCCTGGACCATTCTCTTCTTTGTATACATACTAATAGAGCCGGTAAAACGGGTCGAGTCTATCGGGCCGGCCCATTTAAGCCCTGGCCTGCCAAGGACCGGGCTTAAAAAATAGACGAAATATTTAAAATTGGCCTTGGAGGGCCTCGAGCTTAGACGGGCCAGCTCTGGAGGGTCACGGGCCGGCCCTGCAGGCCCTTTTCACTGTAGCTTTTACTTTTTTTCCTTTTTAAATTTATTAATTTATATATATTTTGTATTTGTTATAAAGTTATTTATCCATTTAATTACAAATATATAATTTTTTTTTGGTCAAAATTACAAATATATAATAACTATACTCTAATTTTATTATTTGATTTATTATTTGTTGCAAATAAAGATTATGGATGTGTTCATGATGCGGGAGAAGGAATTCATAATATGCTTTTTATGTTTTATGTGAGTTATTTGTGAACATAGTTTGCTTTTGATTATAAATTAGTGATTATAGTTATTTATTGGATGATTTGTATTGTAATTTACTAATTATATTTCTTTAAAAAAAACGGAGGAAAAATAGTTAAAATTTGAAATAGTAATTTCCAGGCCTTACGGGCTGACCCTAGTCCTGATGCTCTCAGGCCGGGTTTTAAAAAATAGGTGTTTTTCTTATTCCGGGCCCTAGAGGGCCGGCCCTATTAGGCCCTGGCCCTTTATAGGCCGGCCCTGATTCCCAGCTCTACCTACTAATGCCTTTTGGGTTTTGGCTCTTTTCTCTCTTTCATATTTTTGTACCAAATCTTGTATTTATGGCACTTTTTTTTTTTGGTCGAAATTTATGGCACCTCACATCACAATATTTGTACACATTGTTTTATGTAATCTTTCAATGCACAAAAACTAAAAAGAATTTTTTTTTTTTCCTTAAAAACAAGAAGGATAGGATGCAAAAATTACTTAGGAAGTTTTCGTTCAAGAGATATAGTCATTGGAAAGTTTTTTCAGGATCCATACCACAATGTCCAAAATGAGCAAATTACCCCTAACCATTAAAAAATTAGTGTGGACCATCAATATTCTTTATGTTAAGGGGCAATATAACTCCATTTTTTAACATTTTTTAGATAACACTAAACCTAAAAAACTTTTGGATACCTCACCTGAGTGAATTCTTTTCAAACCAATTTGCACTTAACCTAAACAAAAATATGAATAAAAACTTGGAATTGAGTACTATCTGGATTAGTTAGGATATGATACACTTTATAACTTAGTGTGTGCGCGCATGCGTTTTTTTATTTTAAGCTTTGTAAGATGGACATTTATCAAATTGATCTGAAGTTTCTCAATGAATATTCTGATTTGCTTTTACAAAACTAGTTTTACGCACACACGCGAGCGCCCACACACACATAAATATATATAGATACATATATAATGTTTAAAAATAACGGTTATTCATGCACACTATTGTGTACTATGAGATGAAATTCACGAAAAAATAAAAATTGTAATTAATAACTGTCATTTATTAGTAACAAAAATGATGGTTTTTAACACACAAATGTCATTTAACACTAATAAACGATTGGTCTTCCAACTTTATATTGTAACATCCTAATTTTTATACTAGGATTTAATTACAAGTAAAAAAAATTAATTACTCAATATCTATGAATTTATTATGTAATTGTCAAAATAAAAGTTTTTATATAAAATTTTCGTGGAATAAGTATATGAAAATAATAATATTTTGTTGTTGTTGTTTAAAAAAGGGGCAAAGGCCTTAGAAAAAAAAAAGTAAATGACATGGGCAGCAACGTGTTGCCTACGGAAAATTATGTGGGGAGGAGGCAGGGGCGGACCCAGGAATTTTCCTGACAGGAGGCGAAAATAAAAAATGTTACGTCATAAATAAGCATACTTGAAATACGATACAGACCTAATATATAAAAAGAATTGAAAGAAATCTTATAGAAATTAAAAAAGCTTTGCTCGACTCTTACTCTACGTGTTTTCATATTATTAAATTCATTTATAATTGAATCCATATTAAAACTCAAAACAAGTTCTTTGTCAATATATATATAATCAAAAAATCATCAAGAAATTGATATACATTCTCATAGCAATCTTTAAAAATATGATATCAAAACAATTTTATGACCAATATGATTTTAAAAATATTATTAACAACAAAACTCAAAACTTGTTCAAAATTCTAACCTTAAAATATTCTCTAATGTATAAAAATAGTATCATTAGAAAAATAAAATCATGTAAAATAAATTTCATAAAGGAAATATAATGAAAAGAAGTTATTTTGAGTCCTTATTGATCCTCAAAATTTATAATAAACTATTGAAAAAAAAAGGGAACGAGGTCATAGAAGGAAGAACATAGGGTTACTTTCTTAAAAGAGAATATACAAGTGGTTTAGGGATATATTAAAGGTAGGCCCCATTTCTTTATTAGCTTTTTTGGAAAAAAAATATTTATGATAGCAAACCAATGGTATTCAGTTAAATATATATATATATGCGCATGAAAGCAAAACAATGGAACAATGTTTACATAATCGTTTTTTTTTTAAAAAAAAAAAGCAGGGGGGGCGGGGGCCACCCCTTGCCCCTCCCTGTGTCCGCCTATGGGAGGAGGTGATGCCCCACTCTTATATATATATATATATACCACTCTGATTCTATTTATAAGTCTCATTTTGACCAAATCACACATACCAAGGAGAAGTAGTTAGCTTAATGATTATGAGGTGAATTTTCAACTTTACCGTTATTTATGATTGGGTACTTTCAACTTTTTCTTCTCTCTCTATTTTCATTGGTACAATTAATATGGGCAAAATTGTTACAATCTCATTCATTTGGTTAAAATGGACTTATAAATAGGACCAATTTTTTTTAGTCAAAAGGGATTTGTAAATAGGACCAGAGTAATATATATTAATGTGGTGTTGTGTGTGTGGGTGAGCGTGTTGTGGGCGAGAGAGTGGGTGGCAGAGCGAGGGCAAGAGGGAGACAAGGAAGGAATGACAGCAAAGAGAATTATTCGTGTTTTAAGGTAAGTTATTTATTTGATAAGATCATTTAGATAATTAAATTAATTTTTTTAACCAAATTTCTTCACAAAAGTTAGTCTACATATTTTTATCTTTCTAATGAGGGTAATATAGTATGGATTAGTGAAAATTTTGAGATTAGAACTTTGGCAAAGTTTTGAGTTTTGATAATAGATGATTGTATATATGTAAAGCATAATTAATAGATAATTTTATTGATTTAGATTTATTTGTTGATTGTTGTAGGAATTTTAAATTTAATTTTCTATTTAAAGAAATTTAGGATATTTTTACTAATTAAACGAGGTTTAGGGCATTTTTTTCATGTTACTAGAAGTATTATTATAGGTTTAATTAGTTTAGTTTGACTAAATCTTGAACTATATGAAATTATGAGTTAGGAATTGAATAAAAATTAAATTTTGATATGATTTTGATTTTATAAAGGTTTGAAGATTTGTTTAATAAATTGGGTTATGTTTATGTAAGTCAGTATTAAGTTAGAAAAATTCAAGTTTGTGATAATAAGTCTTTTATATTCGAATTTATAATCCATTTTTTTTAATTTATTGGAGGTTATATTGAGGGAGAGATAGATTGGATTTGAGATTTATTAATGAATATGATTATATTCGAATATGATCATAATTAATGAGAAAAAAATAATTTATGAAGGAATGAAATAATATTATAACGATGATTTGAAGAATAAATAAAATTGTCATTTCTTCTAAGAAGACTAAAATAAGACAATTTAATTATTTATTATTGTATTAGTTAGTATTTTTTTTAATTCTATTGACATATAATTATATATTTATTTTTAGAGTGAATTTGATATATCTCAAGTTTAGTTTTTGTGTCAAGAACTTGGGGTAATGACTTTCCACTTGTTATATGTGTTAATATATTGTTTGTGAGTATTCTTGAAATAGTTATTGAGACAAAAAATTATGATATTATATGTTTTGGAAAATACACTTTTGTTATGATTTCGTGTGTTGAAATAATATTGTTATCTTAATGATTGTTAAGACGATGTATTTTTATGAATCTCGTATATATATGCCAAGATTATGATTGCTTATATGGATGGATTTGGAATGATGATGGATGTGAAGTGGTTATGAAAGTTATTGTGTATAAAATATAACGTGGTATGCCCCCACTCGGTGCACAATAAATGGCTTTTATATTTTCAGGGCCCTTGGTATTACCCTTTTTCTTTTGGCCCGGTTAAGGGTCAGCCCTTGAGACAGTGACACTTTTCTTTATTCGAAGAAAAGAGAACTCATGGTTCAATATGAGTTCTATAGCCTTTGGTCAGGCTATACCGCATCATTAGAGAGCTTAGTGTAGTCTTATCTTACAGGCCATGGGTTTTGTCAATAGTTATAAGAGTGGGGGTGATAACGATGGTTAGGGTGTCAATCTTCTGTTTGGTACGTTATAATGTGATTTATGATATGAAATTTGATATAGAAGTTTTATTACAGAATTCGTGATTTGGGAGTTTGTAAATTATTTATCTAGTACTTTGTTATATAAAATGTTTCACTTGGCACCTTACGAGTATATATTAGCATACTGGATTGATGGTTACAAATATTTTTTAGGTAATAGTTTTCGCGTTGGTCTATCAGGAAAGACTTTGAAAGTTTAAGTTACTTCTGCTAACATCAGTGCTTCCACCTTTTTTATATATGTTAAATTATTGTATATTGCCATATTAGAGCTCATTTGGCATATTATAGTATATTTTGGTAAATGTTGAAGCAATATTTATTTAAATAGTATGGGCTGATAAAATCCAAAGCTTAACTGTGTGCATAAAATATTTTAAAGAAATAGTTTAATCAAGTTAGTAATTAATAATTATCCTTTAAAATGGAGGAAGTTACAATATCAGTGAAAACACAAACACAACGGTTATATCTATTGACCATAAATTATGATCGACAAAATCGACATTTCATCATAAACAACCATCATGTAAAGAAAAATCTAAAAGGCGCATTTTCAAAACCTCGTTTCGTCTGACACCAAATACAAGTTCTCATAAATTAAATACTTTAGAGCAAAGTATTCAACTCTATTTATACTGATATATTCCTTCTGCTTTTAATACTTTTCTTAAAATCAAATTTTCATAACCTCATCCTTCTCTCCCTCATCATGGTCAAATGCAAGAGAGCTCTTTCTATTCGCCCTCATCCTCCTCCACATGCTCACCGTCCTCCTCCTCGTCATCCTCACCCTTCTCCTCTACAAGCCCCTCCGCCTTCACTACCGCCCGCCTCCTACACCACCACCACCACCACAAAGCTCATCCCCCTCCTCCTCCTCCACCACCACCTCCATTAGCTCCTCCCACTCCTCCTCATCTTCTGCCTCCCTCACAAATAAAGGCTCTACTACAGATGTTAGCCAGCCTTGACCGCTCCACGAGGCATCTTGGTAGATAAGCACATAGTCTAAATAGGAAGTTTGACCTCATCCTTCATCACAATCAGATTGTATATTATCACTTTCAGTCAGACCCTTCATTTCTTTCCTCATACATCAATTATGTGCAGAGCGAGGTGGAGGGCCAGGAGGGAGAAGACAAAAATAGTGGTAATGACTAAAAACCACTACTGCTTTGTTTATTTTTTTAATATTAAAAAATTAATCGTTAGGGCAATGTAACCCAAACATATTTAAAAATAAATAAATTGACATTTCACGGTTATTAGTGAAAAATTTAGGAGAAATGTTCACAATTATTAGCAAATAACGGTTGCTAAGAAAAAACCGTCACCGTTTACAAAACCTAATGATTGTGAAATGTAAAACCTTGAACTTTCATTTATAGATTCATTATGGTTGTAAATTAAAAATTGTAAGTAAATGACACCTTTTATAATGGCTCTACACTTATAACTGTGAGTAATTTTCGTCATATCTTTTAAGACACCCGCTATCTCACATCTCTTCATATTCCTAAGCTATTACATTTAACATGCTTGTCTTTGGTCAAATGTTACCCACCATCCTCGGAACACAGCTCCGGTTGACTTTTTTGGCCATCAATAGTCTCTTTAAGGTGAATCACATCCTCCACTACTTTCTTTAAACTTCAGTCCGATGCCACTCGAGTTACTTTGGTTGCACTAATTCACTTTTTTCATTTCGGAGCCCTAGTTAGGTCGCATTCTTCACATCCTCTATTCTCCATTCTCCATTTTAAAGTGTGATTTCTCTTTTGCATTCTCCTTTTTTTTTTCACTTCGTCTTACGTAGCGAGGTTTTGACTTTAGTTGTGCATCATGTTTCCTGGAAAACTTATTGCTTTGTTTCATGTGGCTAACAAAATGAGTTTTATTTTACAGTTAAAATGGCCAGTTTTACTCCTTTTAGCACTAATAATGCCCTTAGTACTGGTATTCCCCCTAGTACTAATGTTGCCACTATGAAAACCATAAACGAGACCCCAGAAAAGGTGTTAGAATGAGTGTGTGTATTCTAAGGAGGGGCCGCTGCACCTTGAATTTTGTGAACGAAGCAAAGTCTTTGGGCAAAAAATTTCATGTGACATGGAACGATGTCTGTTGTGTTCTTGAGCCGTCACACTTCGTCAGCTACATTGGCATAACGATAAGGACCAACGTTCCTATCTCAGCGGGTAACTAGAGTTGGTTAGTGAGAAATTAAGCAAATACTATTTGTGGTAATATTAGGGTAAGGTATATATGTTTGCTAATTACTTGTTATGTACTTGTAAAAAATGTTAACTTGAATCGTGTGCTTTGCAGTTTACATATCATCGAGACTAAACTTCTAGGAAATTTATCCTCTAAAAGGTTGGGCAATCACTATCACCTTCCATCATGCATTGACAAAGATGTATTTGTTGAATCCTAAAGAAGCTGATGAGATAGTAGTTCGTGAGGATTTTGGTCTATCATCAAATTGGATGATTGGAGAGAATTTGTCATCTCACATCGCAACCCGTAATTCCAAGTAATTGTTACTTAAAATTCATAAGTTATGCATGTATTTGTTTAATATTAACTTGAATGTTGTGTGTTTTCATAGGAATTAATTCGATGAATAGGGAGAGGGTGAAGAACAATAAGTATCCCTAGGAGGGCGAATGGGGTATGATCAGATTGCTGAAAAGTTGGATGCTAAAAGAGAGGACGGTAATAGACCTCTCCATCATGAACTTTGGTCGATGGCAAGGCAAAATAAAGATGACACTTAGGACGATCCTCAAGTGAAGGAGGTCATCAATAAAATGGTAAATAATAATATTTGTCTCCAATTCATAGAAGTAATATTTTCAATTAACAATCAATATTAACATTATTGTTAAATGCATATGAAGCGATGTCCTAAGAAGTAACAACGCAAGGCTACCTTACTACAAATAAGGACATATTGGCTGAGGAATTTAGGCCTGACTATCCCGATCTTCTTAGGGGTGCCGACTTTGGATTGACTAAAACAAAATATTTTGATCAACAACAACCTTGAAAAAATAACATGGATGAAAAATATGAAAAGCACTAGAAACAGTGAAATGAAATGCAAAACAAACATTGTTCCATACACAAGGGATATTAAAGGAGCATTGTACTAGGCAGTAGGGGAAATGGAAGCCCAACTACTAAATGCAGTTGTACGTTTCCAAGCCTCGATATGCTTGAGGGCTTGGCAGATGTTGAGTGCTTTACCAATAACCCTAAACACCATTAGTTGCAACAGGCCACATATTCAACCGTCAAGAGGATTACATGCTTCATTGTGATCATATCTCTCTTGACAATGTGAAGGTACAAATCAACACCAATATTGACCCCAGTTATCCGCTCCCCTTGCCCACCAAAGACACAAATATAATGAGAGGGGTTTTGGGCAGCTTCATTGTCTATCCTCATTGTCTACTTAGAGTATTCAACCTGACCAAGGAGTCCACCGCTCAAAAGAAGCTACTCACTAAGCCCAAGCCCCTACTCAGTCCAATCTAACTACTCAATCCAGGCTTTTCTCTCAGTTCAAGAAGAGGAAGCATCCCACCACCAATGATTAATCCGGGAAGAAGTCTTTCTCACATAATAAGCTTGTTAGTTGTTGGTGAAATTCCTCCTGTGTCAAACGAACCAGTCGAACAAGTAATAAATAGTAAATGCAGTTATCATACCACAAAGACTGTTAATACCAATTATGTAGCTGGTTTCTTTGTGAAAGTTGTGCGATGAGAAGAAAGTTGTTGGTTGTTTATCTATTACTATTGACAAATAAAAGTAACAAGTGATCAGAAATTTGGTAGAGAGATATCAGATTAAGAATAGGCAGAGCTCAGATTTCATCCTAAGTTGCATCAATCTCCCAGTTTGCATGTAACGCATTGCTACAGTATTTTGCTATACAGCTTTAGTAATGCTACAGCAAAATGTCTTTCATAACGTTATTCAATTTACCCACCACTAACCTATACAGAAGCATCTGCATCATGTAAGTACACTCCTCGCTCTACGTTTCCCATATTCCTATGGCAATTTTCCAGTTTAGAGTGTCAGTTTAACCTAGGTGCATTTTTTATGTGAGGTAGACCCATTCTTGTAGCATACAGTTTAGATCGAGCCTTGCACAAACTCGCCTAGCACACACTGTTCAACAGATTTCTAATCTCGACTCCCTTTCAGTAAACCGAGGCCACTGATCTAGCCTTTTAGCTGCCAACTAACAAACAAGACATTGAATCACAATTGAACAAATTGAATTTATTTAATTAAAACTTAGCAAACTGGGTTCATTCTACAACTTATAAATCCATCCTCACTCAGCCAACAAATTTAGTTCATAACTGATGAGGGAAACAAAATACATAGTATAGCAGAATAGCCCAAAGAAAAATTAAAGAAGAAAGTAAAAATAGAGAAGCTCGTTGAAGTGATCGACGGCATAGGGGACGTCCTATCACACTACGTCTTTACGTCTTCTACAGCCCTGTCTAACTTTAGGAAAGGATTGGGTCTTTTTTGCAGCTTTCTCTTGATAAATCTCAATCTCTCACTGTAAGTCAAGTCAAATTGGAATTGTACTGACTCTTTGACTCTTCACGACGTCGACAATGTTTTTAGGTTTAGTTGCGCTTTCTCTTATAGCCAGGTCTTTTCGCGCCCTACGTTCAGCGAGTTGGGCTTTCCAAATCTGTTAGGCCTGACTCCCAAGATTTGGTTGATTGATCCTTTTTAATTTTGCGGGATTATGTAAATCTTCTATTCGATTCTCCCCAGCTTTTATTTCCGTCTTTATCAATTCAACCGTTGTTTAAACGTTCAGCTTGATGACTTGTATTTAATTCCTAAAAAACCCTCGAGGAAAGATCAGTGTAAAGTAGTGCATAACTCTACATCACTTACTCTGCATCATTATGGTTTCATCATCTTGCTAACGCAAAATAAAGATACCCTATCTTGTAGCATTATATCAGCTTTGTTATGCACTTTCACAGTAAATCAAAATGTAGCCCTTTTCTTCTGCACATGTGTAGGATAATATGGAGAATGCAACAATTTATCAAATCTACCCTCGGTTTCCCTATATCAATGAATTCTAGCATATTTTATCAAGTAGAGCAAAATTAAGCTCAAAATTACCATACAAAACAGTTATAACACACAGGAATACATAGCAGAAATATGACTCATCATTAGTCAAACTACCCAGAAGTCCCTCTAGGAATTCACTCACAAGGTCTTTACTATAGGCCCGTTTCCAATCATCAAATTTGAGACAAAGGTCTTCAATCTAGTAAACCAATAGGACATTATAAGCGAAGAGCTAGTTTCTAAGGTGCTAAACAAGAAGATGGCAAGTACAAGCTCTCTCAACTTCTTTATGAGATATTTGAATACATTTTGATATGTTGGTTTTAGTATTTTAGGCACCTGTACCATATTTAAATCCTATAGAACAAGATCAAGTTCATCCGCCCTGACTATGTCATGCACCAAGGTGATGGCATGAATGAAGATGTCAAGCAAAACCACTCGAGGTTTTTGGAGGATGAATTCATTAGGAGGGTTCTATACTAAAGAGACACTTACTTCTTTGTGCCTACATTCAAGGGTAGGAACATCATTAACTCTCATTAAACTAGTTTTTATTTATTTTTGTAGTTGTCTTGATGATGTGATCTATTATTGTACTTAGGGAGTATTGGATACTCATAGTGTTAAACCCAATTCGCAAAAAGATTTGGTACAATGACTCTATGGGCAGGGTTCTAGACAAGAGATCATATATGCAAGAGACATTCAACCAGTAAGTTATTCATCCATCACCTTTGATAATTCAGTTCATCTGTGTGTGTGTGTGTGTGTGTGTGTGTGTTTTGTGTTTTTTTTTCCTTTTTGTGTGTGTGTGTGTGTGTGTGTAATTTTTTATAGTAGTGTGCAATTACTGCACTCAAAATGGTTTCAAGTGTCCCAAAAACATCCTCACTGATGGCAACTACAAATACGCCCTTCAATGGTTGAGTCCAAGGTATATAAATTATTCACCAATGACATTAATATTAAATTGAAGCACACATATAGTTTATATATATATATAATTGATTGACAAATTTTTCTTGTTTATTTTTAGTGCCCAAAGCAACCGGACATGAGCAATGATTGTAGTTACTATGTAATGCAATACATAAAGAACAAAATCATTCACTGTCCTAAAAATATTGATATAAATAAGGTATATTAAATGATCAATTCATTCATAGATACATTAGGTTAGTTATATAGTACTTATCTAACTTCCATCTATTGTTTCCTTTTGTGCACATTATTTCAATGCCTCTTGAATGATGTTTAGCAACTTACAAAAGGAAGAAGTGGTTGAAGAGTTAGTGGCATCTGTATTACTTTAATTGAAGAGTAATTACATAGAATGATTGTAAATTTGTAGATATTGATAATTTGTTTGTTTTAAAGTTTTGGTTTTAATAGTATATACATGTATGTAAATGACTGTAAATATATTCTAATTTGTTGTATTGTTATGTATATGAATGAAAATGTTAATATATATCGTGATTCATTCTGTTAATCTATAGTATATGTAGGGGATGTCAAAAGCATA
This sequence comes from Acacia crassicarpa, assembly GCA_034222035.1. NCBI lineage: Eukaryota > Viridiplantae > Streptophyta > Magnoliopsida > Fabales > Fabaceae > Acacia > Acacia crassicarpa. The sequence goes on along the minus strand of JAWXYG010000010.1, from coordinate 29,417,298 downwards.
AGCCTCCACCATTTTAAAAAAATAAATTTAGCTTCGATAAATCACAATTGTTATCTAACAACTGTTATTTATATGAACTATATATAATAGTTGTTTAAATAAATCCGTTAGCATTACTATCAATATATAAAGATTGTTAAAATGGAACCATTATTTATTATGCAAGCATTCTCATATAGTATTATCATGGTCTCAAAACATAACGGTTGTTATTTTATAACCATTATAATAAGTCTAGAACAAATAACAATTCAGAATCGTAATTTATCTGTCAGAGCAAATATAGCACCGTCATATATGACAGTTCGGAACCGTGAAGTATAACAGTTAATAACCATCATATATCACGATTTCTGTAGTAGTATATTTTCATATACTATTCATCAACAAAAAAAATCCTTATATTATTAATTATTAATAGGGGCAATAAATCTTCAAACTATGTTTTTTTTTCATAGAGATGGTAATCAATATACCAATTTGTAACTTGATATATTTTTTCCCCTGCATAATTCAATGCGAGTCTGACTTGTAAAATCTACATCATATGTCATATAATATATTGATATTGTTATAAATATAAGGATATAGAAGAAGTAAAAGATAGAGAACAAGAGTAAGAGAGATTCAAAAGAGAGAAATTCTCATTCAGTTTCTTCAGTGTACATTTTGAAAGTGGAGCAAATCACCAAGAGGGGGTGAATTGGGGATTTTAAAATTCTTTTCTAATTGCTCTGTTTTTTAACACTAAAACAGGGCTAAGCAGAGTATGGGAAGAAGATCACGACACAAGGAATTTATACTGGTTCGGTTCAATAACTTGACATGCGTCCAGTCCCCAGACACTCTGGGATTTCACTATATCAATTGATTACACACTCTGTAACTCTAGAGTAATTCTCTCACTAAAACTTACTCCCCCTTACAAGTTGCAATCAATAACTCAATCTCCAAGTCCCCATACTTGAGATACTCACAATAAATGATTTACAATCAATGAACTCTCTCTAAGAGTGAATAAATATAAACATTGAAAATCAATGTATCAAAAGATACTTTACAAGTGAAAACTAAAAGAGTAGTTGGTAAACTTGAATGCAATTCGTTTTCAGCAGATTAGTTGTTGAGAAGAATTGAATGCAGCTCTATTTATACTAAGAGAGCATTAAATGACCGTTGTAATCTTTAATGTAACCGTTGGAGACATTCAGGAAGAATTAGGATGAGCTTAGGTCTTCTTCTCTCTCTACTCTTTGCTTAATCTAGTTGCACAGAAGTTTATGGTTGACTTCTTGAATATTAATCCGTTGGAAGAATAGCTACTAGATGTAGAAAGAAAACATTAATCCATTTGCAACGTGTGTTGAATGATTGTCCAAAAGGATGTAAGTTTTCTAAACTTTGCATTTAATGTGCTGACGTCACCTTTTGCTTTTGCTTTTGCTTTTAACCTTCATTTAATGTCCTCTAAATCATCTAAAACTCACTAACAAAGTGATTAAACATAGCTAGGAATAGTAGTGAGTGATGATAGGAAGTATTAAGATCAAACAAGAAGGTTTCACAAATTCGTCATATTTGAATTTCAAACTCTGCGACACAAACTCGAGATTGTTTATCTGAACTCGAGTTTCCAACTATGCTCAAAAGACAAAACTGGAGTTTCCATATGAAACTCAAGTTTTCTTCTTGTAGAGACAAACGTTGCAATTTTATATTTGAAGCACATTTTAGCACACGAGCAAAACTCGAGTTAATTAATGACAAACTCGAGTTTTGGACTTTTATAATGAAAAACATGTTTAAGTCCAAAAGCTCAAAACTAGAGTTTTTAATGTAAACTGGAAATTTCAAAAGCACTGAAATGAGCAAAGCTCTCGGCTTGGTCAAAACTTGAGTTTTCAATTAATTTTGAAAACCTTTGAAAAACTGTGCTAAGTGAAAACTGGAGTTTTCTCAAAGTAGTAGAAAACATGTAAGTTCTCTGTCAAACCTAAACTCGAGTTTTCTCAAAACTTTGGAAAACCTTAGAAAACTCTTAGTTAAGTGAAAACTGGAGTTTTATACCAAAACTGGAGTTTTCTTATGCTTAAAACATCAAAGGCTCTCTGTATGTCCAAAACTCGAGTTTACTAATGCAAATTGGAGTTTTACTTTCTTTAGAAAATATTGTAGAGTCTATGTATGGAGAAAACCGGAGTTTGTCTAAATGTGAAAAACTTGGATTGCTCTCTGTAAAACCAAAACTTGAGTTTGTCTACGCAAACTGGAGTTTTATTTAGTTTATGAAAATTGAGTTACTCTCTGTCAAATACAAAACTCGAGTTTTGAAACCAAAACTCGAGTTTGTCTTTGACAGTAAGTTTTTCCACTTACCAAAGACAAATTTCAACTTATGTTTACAATTGTTAATTATCATCAAAACACATAGAGAACTAACACATTTGTGAGGGGGTAGGTGACTATTTTTAATGGTTGGAGAGTAGGGAAGTTTTATGTAGCTTCTACCCATTCACCACCACGAATGTAGTGGGTGACTACCCACTCCCCACCATAACAATAGTGGGAACCTTAATGCCCATAATGAGTCATCCACATAATATATTCATAACACTCTCCCTTGAATGTCCATTATGAATGTGCCTCATTACAAACTTTAACTTGGAAAAACCCAGTGAAATAAAAACCTAGCCAAAGAAAAGAGTACATCATCCATTGATACACTTTCCAATGCTGCCTCATTAAAAACCTTTCCAGGAAAACCCAGTGAGACAAGACCTAGATAAGGGAAAAAGAGTACAGGGTGTATCGACTTCCCCTTTTGACAACATCAGTATTACTCGCCCTGATGACAACATTACTTCCAATGTCTTCATATTGATGAATAACTATTTTGCTAATAAGCAAGATACATCAGTGCTCCAATATCACTAAAATATGGTAATTTTGGACTAAGTAGTTCTTCGAACAATTAATTACTCTTCAGGAGTTCCAATTGATATCATCAAAATAAACATCAATTATAACAAATTCAATTCTAGATCTTTTCACAAAAATGCATAGGCATATTGAATCATTTTTGTATTCATCTTTTCAAAGATATTTCTTGAAACGATTATATCAAATGCGTTTTGATTGGTTCAAGTCATACAGAGGTTTATTTAACTTAATTGAGTATTATTCTTGATAACTTGAATTAGATAATTCTGACATCTTGAGTCCTTCAAAGACTTGTGCTTCTAGTGTAACATCCCAATTTTCTAAAGCGTTTTTGAAATAATTGATCAGAGTAGAGCATCGGAATGATTTTAAAAGAGTGAATATCTGATAAACATTTACTGATGTAGTATCTGGCTGCTTACACAGTGGTACAGTAATCTGAATATAGTTCGATAAAATAAAGTTAAAATAAAAATCTCTCCGTCTGCGTCCTCACGCTGGCTCCTTATCCTTGTCTGTGGCCCTGGTTCCTCCGGACCCTGAAGCTATAGTAGGAGCTGAGGTTCAATGACCATTGAACCTCAGGTAACGGTTAACCTCATGCTTATATATGACAGATATTCACGACGTTACAGCAATAAGCACACAGCAGATGTATCCCAACAGTACATAAGCACACAGCAGATGTATTCCAATAGCACACAGCAGATATATCTCAGCACAGAGCAGATGTATCCCAGCACACAGCAGATGTATCTCATAAGCACACAGCAGATGTAAAGTTATCTACCACATATAAGCGTATTATAAGCATCAGAATTAGTGTTACAGTATGCGAACGTACCTTCGCCGGGGATTGCGGTACGTACGTTGGTCGGTATGATCACGTATATCTTATAATGGTAATTCCGCATTTATTAATTCACGAATAATATTCTAGAAGATATACTAATCACTAATGACCATTTTACTCTTGGTGGAATTATTTTTCAACTTATTTTCTTTAATTTTCGGAAAAAACGCTGGTTCAGCATCTTTGGGCAGATTTTTCATCTAACTTTGAAAAATCATAACTAATTCTGGAAAATTCGAAACGAGGATTCGTAAAATTCCTTGGAATCCTTAGGATGTATACTTTCCAGTAAAAATAACCACCTTTGCCCAGATTTCACGAAACACTCCCAGTTTTTAAGCTTTGAGCCTCTGCCCAGAATTTTTCCAAAAATTCGTAGCCCTACTTTGAGAATTTTTATCTCACTGTACAAAACTCATTTTGACGTGTTCTTGGAATATTTGAAAATCCCTATATGTCTACTTTAACCATGAATTTTCCCATAATTTTGTAATTCCATTTTCAACATAAAATATCGACATTTTTAACACTGACTTCAAAAATCTCGACCCGATGAATTTTCGCCAGAGCTTCGCTTCCTTGTTCATAGTTTTTCTAGAAATTTTGCTATACCAAGTGACTCATCTAATTTTTGAAATATCACTATTTTTGACTATAAAACATGATATTAAAATTACTCTAGCATAATTAGAATCAAAGCTACTTCTAACTATGAATTTAAACTAGAACTTCAAAAACTACAAAAACTAAAGACTAGAAACTAAAAGCTTGCTTACCTCTTGAAGAACTTCCTCCTCCTTCTTGCTTCACTCTTCTCTTAAACTCACCTATTTGGTTTGAGTTTGGTGTGAAGAATTCAAGAGGAGAAGCCTCCTATTTATAGGCAAAGTTCAAAGCCTCATCCTTTATCCTTAACCATTAGATCTAAACTTAGTTAAGAAGTTTTAATCTCCTCCATCCACTATAAACATGTGCTCTTGTGATGTCATCTTGATGACATAATCAAAGCTTAAGTGTTATTTGTGTTTTTCTTTGATTTTTCCTATTGGTGGATTTCAAATTACATTAAATTAAGCCTATTTTCTTTTCCAAGCCAACAAATTCCCCCTTCTTTCATTCTTTGTTTTCCTCTAGCTAAAAATATATTTGGGGATCTCAATGAAGTTTTATTCAAATTTCCTCTTTGGTTTTGAAGTCTTGAAGTTTTTATCTTTATTTAGAGGCCATAAACACCCATTTTCTCATTTGGAACAAACTTCAAAAGTTGAGGAAATGACTTTGGTTATAACCATTCTTAAGCTTGAATTATGCTTGTTAATAATCACTACTTATATTTTATTTATGATTTATGGATTTCAAGATACAATTTAGTTTGTATAGATTTTCATTTGCTTATGTCTAGAGTTAATTTCATGGATTAATCTAATTGTTTTAATGTCTAATTTTCTTATTGGCTAATGCTTTGACTTCTCTTTCTCACTCCTTCCACTAGACTCACAACACTCACAACATTTGCACACACACACATTCACAACTCCCTCTCTCATTGGTCAAAACCTTTTCTCATGGATTAAGAATATTTTCTTGATTTATCATTAGCCAATTCGATTTCACAAGGATTTAGCTTTATGGTATTTAATTAAGGCCTTAGGATTTAGCTTTATAAGGTTTAATCCACAACTAATCCTTAATTAGCATTCCTAATAAAGTGTTTTAGTGAAGTTGTTAAATTATGAATGGTTCCCAACTTAATTATGACTTTTAGAGACTTTTCAATGTTAAACTTAACCTCTATTGGCCATTGGTCTTTAATTAGGGTAATACACCTTAATACACCTCTAATTGATGACTACTTAATATTAATTGTAAATAATTATCCAAGTATTCTATTAGTGTAAATTTAATTGCTCATTAATTGTTAGTAATTGCCCCTTAATTGTTCCAAGTGTTGTGATAATTCTTTATAGCCTTCTATAATTAAATATGAACTTGGTATTAATTATAGGTTATTAGAAAATTTAGTCTCTTAAACAATTATAAAAATTGGTGTTTAAGACCCTTTAATTAATTATGAAAATTAATACAATTATTCCAATTATTGTAGATTTAATTGTTCCTTAGTTGTTGATAATTTCTCCTAACTGGTATAAGCATTTTCAAGCCATTTAATTGTCTCTTATGATTAAATCAGGATTATACTTAGTTTTAGAGACTTTAGGGTATTTTGATAACATTTTATGGCTCTTTATGATTAAATATGAACCATGTTGTATTTATAATAATTTTATGGTGTTTTATGATTCATAATGTAATTTAGAAAATTGGGTTTTGCCCTATTAAAATTCTAGAGAAAATTTGCCTAAGAAATAAAATAAACTACAGAATTGAAGACAACATATTCTCCTATTTTTAATAGGTATTATTTGCCAAAAACAGTATTTACGAGAATTATAAAGTTTAGGGTATTACATCTGGTACCTTGAGTCCTTCGAGGACTTGTGCTTATGGCACGTTACGTCCTTCGGGGACTTGTGCTTCTGGCACGTTAAGTCCTTCGGACACTTGTGCTTCTGGCACGTTAAGTCTTTTAGGGACATATGCTTTTGGTACCTTAAGTCCTTCGGGGACTTGCGCTTTTGGCACTCGCTAATAGATTGTGGCTCATGATCATCATTTTCATTCATTACATCATATGCTAGTATAAGAAAAGATGTTGTCAACGTTGACTTCCTTTTAATCCCATCAGGTTCTATTCATAATATAATTTCTTGAGATCTCATAATTTTTTACATATTTTAGGTACTTAGGTCTCTTCTAGGACTACAACATTCTTTTCTAGAGATATCTCTATTAGAGATAATAACTCTTCAGAAGATGGCTCTTCTGGAGCTACTAACTTTTCTTGATTATCCTCTACTTGATCATCTATATTCTTAGTTTCTTTTCTTTTTCTAGGATTTTTATCTTTGGAACTAATGGGCTACCACGCTTCTGGCGTGCTTTAAATTCATTTATAATAAGTTGTCCTTCAGAGACATCAATAGGAGCATTAACAGTTGGGATATGTGACTTTGTCACTTTCTTTGGGTCAGTAAATGCTTCTGGAATTCGATTAGCTCAGTTCTGCAAATTAATTATCTTTTGAACTTCTAGTTCACATTTTTTTGTCCTAGGATCAAAATGAGCCAATAATAATTCTTTCTAGCTAATTTATTTATCCAACTGCTTATTTTCTCCCCCTAATGTTGAGAAAATAATGTCAAATAACAATTGACTAATCATACAGTATAAGTCTTCTAAATCCATTTGTTTCCTTTAGAAACATCATTTTGTTTCATTTAGAGACAAACAAGAAGAAGGAGGTCCTTACACAACATTTATCCATCTATATGCATTGTCGTGCACATTCAAACCTTTTAAGATGGAATGTTTCTAGCTCCTGACCAAAAGCTAATTATACAGGGAGAATTTTATTGGCTTATATAAATGTTGCAATATATAAGATCAAATAAACCAACATAGAAATTTTATTCTCATAAGCATTGATCTAGCTATTTATGGATGCTTTAATACTTGATTTTTGGATCATATAATCTAGAAATAGTGCACTTTAATTTATTCAAACATTATTGCAAACTTCAGGTTACAAAAATTATTGTAAACTTCAGGTTATAAACATTCTTACAAACTTCAGGTTGCAAACTAATAGTCTCACATGTAACCATCTTATAGATGCATCTTTTAAATTTATATGGTTTACATGCTATTTCAATGGGCCCATATAATACTATTTGATATATTTTCAAAAATACTGATATCCATCATGATCAATGAGAACAAGCAGCACATAATTCATAAATAATATGTTGGTTATTTATGAAGAATCTTCTTGTTCTTCAATGGATGTCAATACGTAATCTTATTATATATGTGACTTGGATGATCAAACAAGTCATACCAATAGTGAATTTGTTTGAATCAATAAACTTCTGGTTTACTATAATATATATCTCAACCAATCATAAGCTTTTCAATTTCCATAAAATTATGATTTAAATCATAATCTGACATCCATTTTGAGAGATCTATTAGACTTTGTGTGAGAAGTATATAACTTTTTAAAAATTAGCTCACACTTATATTCTAACAATCTCTCCCTCAAGTGTGAGTCATACAAACATACTTTCTTTATATCTGTATTTTTAAATCACTTTTAAACTCTTTAAAGCTCAAAAGAAAAATATATATTAGTTCTTTAAAAACTACCATATAATATTACATTACTAGATAATCTCATTAATAATATATTTCATTTTACTTATATGTAAAATATATAGTTCATCACATATGAAAATAATCATAATGAAAATAACTTAGAATTACACAGTAAAATTTTTTCAGCAGAAAATTCTCATGACAACAAATTTACGATATGTGATCACAATAAATTTAAATAACAATAACAAGTAAGCAACATATTATCTTCTAGGCTTATTTATTTCTCTTGAGGTTTGGTTTCAAAATAAATATGGATATATTTCTCTACAGCTCATTGCCTCTTTAATATCTCTTTGGAAGCATCAGCAAACATTTGATTTGGTATATTTGTAAACTTTTGGTTTACAATTACAATCTCTTGCATTATTATTTGTAAACTTCTAGTTTATAGCAAACTTCCAATTTGTATTGTTATGTGTAAACTTCTGGTTTATAATAACATATGTTTTTTTTTTATATGATATCTATTTTTGTAGATATCTTTAAAACTCAATAAGTTTCTTTTATATGAGCTTCAGGTAACAAAATATTAGCTCTTCTAGAGCCTTCTGTCAAATTTATATTATCATATATATAGTCTAAACATTAGCTTCTCTTATAAAGTTGGACAAAATATGGTAATTAGTCCTTAGGTTTATTGGCCTTTATACTTATTATGATATAAATCTCTACAAGTTATTGTCTTCTGGACAATACTTTTTCAAAGCTACTAAATCTTATTGTGTTATACAATATTTGAAACGGCCTTCAAGGCTTCAATATTTATAACAATTCAAAGTCACTCTCTTATACACTCTTCATTCATGGGTATGAACAAGCTTCTATACCTCTTTCGTGGGTATAAAAGGCTAAAGAACCAAATATCTCATAAATTGTAATACTATGTAAATGCTTACATATCACTGTGCAATCACATGTTACCGTTATTGTGCAAATAGTAAATTACTGTACAAATAGTAACATAGTGTGAAATACATTTTTAATATATTTGAAGATGCTATATCATATCTCAAAACCATATAAACTAAAATATATTTTTCATAGTCATATAGAATCATGTCATAATATATTAAAATAATACGTATCATGGTGATATGATGAATTTTTAGTATATTTATTATGCCCAATAGTTTTCCTGTTATGGCTCTTATTAACATTATTTCTTCACTTCAGGTTGGAATTTGAACTAATATGATTACAATCTTGATCATGTCCAAGGCTATAGACATGTTCACTCTTATATCCACAGCCATAATTAGATTCATTTGTTACTTCATTCACTTATGAGAATGGAGTCGAGCCTGGATTCATGATATTTGCAACAAAAACGCATTGTTTTGTTTGGCCATATAAGATCAAGAAATTAATTCAACATATTTCTTAAAATCTTTTTCAAAAATTTTGATTCTGCATGAGCAAATTGAATATACCCATTTATAATAAGCTTTTGGAAGAACAACCATCTTTTGGTGGTAATATAAGTCCTTTAATTTGTTCTAAAGAATAAGAGGGTCTTATAAAGCCAAATATACAATTTTGATGCTTCATGAAACACAAATTTAAATTTCATTATAAAAAGAAATTTATAAAATATAACACACAATATAATAACATGAATAATAAATTCATAAAGACAATAAATAATCCATAAACTACAAAATTAAAAATTTATGGCTTCAGGCCATTTAGTTTTAATGGCTTCATGCTAATTAATTCTCATAGCTTTAGGCTAATTAGTCTCATGGCTTCAACCCAGTGATGAGAATTTAGAATTATATGGCTTCTGACCTTTTATCTTCAAGATAGATAAAAATTAAATATATGTTTCTAGCAATCCAATAAAATAAATGATAAAAAGTATATGACTTCAGGTCATATAATAGGGAATCAAATGAATATGGCTTCTAGTCATTTTGTACCTCTTGGCTTCAGGCCAATTTGTCTTTTCATAAGAAATTAAATCTATATTCATGCCCAAAAAAAAAAAAGAAATTAAATCTATATAACTTCTCACCATTTATCTTCAAGATAAACATGAGACATAAAATCTATATGCCGTTTATCTTGAATAAACAAATATTATGAAACATTAATGATAATAATAGGAAATTCACAAAAATAATTCATAAAGTATTGCAACAAAATTAAAATTTTATGGCTTCAGGCTATTTATCTTAAGGATAAATAAAAGTTGAACATTATTGCTTCCAATCATATAATAAGATAGAAAATAAAAGCTATATGACTTTTGGCTATATAATATCAAAATTTTATGACTTTGGGTTATTTATCTTCAGGATAAATAAAAGTTGAACATTATGGCTTCCAGACATTTTGTAAGAATAAATAAAAGTTGAACATTATAACTTCTAGTCATTTTGTAAGATATAAAATAAATATATATATATATATATATATATATATATATATATATATGACTTCTAGCCATATAATAAAAATCAAAGGAATATGATTTCTGACCATATTATATCAAAATAATAAATCAAAATGTATATGACTTCTGGTCACATAGTCTCAAAGTAGGAATAAAAGAACTATGGCTTCTGGCCATGTGAAAGGAAATCTGAGAAGTCATATAATTTCAAAATTTTATGTCTTCGAGCCATTTAATCTCATGATGAGAAATTAAACTCTAGCTGTCTATCTTCAAGATATATAAAAGTTGAATATTATAGCTTCCGGCCATACAATAAGATAGAAGGTAAAAGCTATATGACTTCTGGTCATGTAATTTCAAAATAAGAGTCAAAGGATAACTTCTAGCTATATAATTTTAAAATAAGGAATTAAATGGTATGGCTTTTGGTGTTATAATATTAAAATAAGAATTAAGGAAATATAACTTTTGGTCATATAATTTCATAATAAGAAATCAATGGCTGTAGCTTCTGGCCATATAATATTAAAATAAGAATTAAAGAAATATGACTTCTGATCATATAATTTTATAATAAGAAAGCAAAGGGTATGTTTTCTGGCCATATAATATTAAAATAAGAATTAAAGAAATATGATTTCTGGTCATATAAGTTCATAATAAGAAATCAAAGGCGTATGGCTTCCGGCCATACTATAATAACAATATATTGTTTTTGGTCAACTATAATAACAATATAAATAATATATAAAAAAAACTCGGATAAATAAACATATATCCTTAAAAGAAAGTAGATGAAATCATTAAAGAAATCATACCTTCGTTAAAGCTCTCTTGCTGATAACATGTTATAAATATAAGGATATAGAAGAAGTAAAAGATAAAAAACAAAAGCAAGAGAGATTCAAAAGAGAGAAATTCTCATTCAGTTTCTTCAATGTACATTTGTGAGGGGGTAGGGGACTATTTATAATGGTTGGAGAGTAGGGAAGTTTTATGTAGCTTCTACCCATTCACCAAAATGAATATAGTGGGTGACTACGCACTCTCCACCATAACAGTAGTGGGAACCTTAATACCCATAATAGGTCATCTACATAATATATTCATAATAAATATAATATTAATTAAAAATAGCATTATTTACTAGTTATAAATATTGTGACTCATTTCTTTGTTATATTGATATAATATTTCTTTGATTATCTAATTCAAATTCAATTTTTTTTCGTATTTAATATGCATGTTATACTGAACTTAGATGAATTAATGTCATCTAGAGTTTATAATTATTTTTTGGCTAAAGAGTTTGTAATGAGTTTTGAAAAATCTATTTGTTATGAAGGAAAATTTTAAATAAATATCATTTGAATTTGCAAAACTCTCATAAGTCCGTTGAATTTGTAAAAAGATTGAGAGATACCAAGGACCTATGAGGGATATGCAAATTCGGGTGAAATTACCTTTTTACCCCAGTCGACGGCCACCGGCCACCAATTGGGGTTTTTTTTGGGGGGGGGGCACATTCGAACCCCCCACCCCCCACCAGGAACTAGAGCCAGGAAATCGGGCCGGGCCCGTCGGGCCGGCCCTTTTAAGCCCTGGCCCTGTAGGGCTCGGGCTTGAAAAATATGCCTAAAATTTGAATTTGGCCCTGCAGGGCCTCGGGCCGGCCCTGCAGGCCCTGTTACTGTAGCATTTTCATTTTTTTAAGAAAAAAAATTAGTCAAAGAGTGCCAAGAGGAAGAGGCTAAGAGGCACATATATAAATACATAATAACTATACTCTGATTTTATGATTTGGTATATTATTTGTTGCAGATAATTATTATTATGGATGTGTTCATGATGCGGGAGAAGAAATTCATAACATTTTTACTCCTGAAGCACAGCCTTCTGCTCAAAGTGAAGCATAATCAAATATCTATGAAATTGATGAGAGTGATGAAGAAGGTGACAATTGACAATGATAGTGGTATGCTTTTATATTTTATGTGAGTTATCTAATGTTGTTTAGTTTAATACTTCTTAAGTTTTATGTGAGTCAATTGTGGACAATGATTTGTTTTTTATTACAAATTAATGAATGTGTTTATTTGTTGGATGATTTGTATTGTTTAGATATTAATGTTGATAATATTTATTTGATAGATTAGAACTTTAATAGTTGCAATTTACAAATTATATTTTTTTGGAAAAAAGCTAGAAAAAAAATAATTAAAATTTCGAATAGTAATTTCCAGGCCCTGTAGGGCCGGCCCTGGCCCTGGTACTATCGGGCCGGGCTTTGAAAAACAGATGTTTTCCTTATCTCAGGCCCTGGAGGGCCGACCCTGTAGGGCCCAAGCCCTGGAGGGCCAGGCCCTGTAGGGCCGGGCCGGCCCTGATTCCCAGCTCTACCAGGAACCAAGTAGCCCAACCAGTTGTCTTTATTATATATATATACATTAACAAATATATATATTCTTCTTAACATTTTTTCAATGGTATTTATAAGTCCACAAACGCGAATTACCAGTCTACAAATGCGAATTACCAGTTCACAAGCGCAAATTACAACGTTTTATTCATGATTCCTTTTTTACTCTTTGATGCATGTTTTATAAAACGAAAAAAAAAAAGCATTATTACCAGTCCACAAACGTAAATTACCAGTCCATAAACGCGAATTACCAATCCACAAGCGCCCAGCCGGTGACGGCCGGCCGCCAGTGGCCCTCTGGTGAGGGCATTTTTATTTTTTTGATTTATTTAAAAGTAATGACAAAAAGGTAATTTCACCCGAATTTATATATCCCTTATAGGTTCTTGGTATCTCTTAGTTTTTTTAATAAATTTGATGAATTTTTGGAGATTTTACAAATTTAAATAATATTTATTTAAAATTTCCCCTTGTTATTATTTGACTTAGTGACCGTATCATTAGATCACGTTGAATTAATTTTTGTAAAAGAAAAATTACAAGTTCGAAGATTAAAATAAATAAATAAAATGGCATAAAAAACAAAACAAAAAAAGAATGCTTAGAAAAATCTCTTTCAGCCCACTTTTGTCATCTTTGATGATTAAGAGTTTCTAATGATATCAGAAGAGGCTACAAAATCAATAATAGGTCACAAGTACCTAAGCTCATGCACCCATCCAGTCGTACAAATAAACTTTCATCATAGAAGGGAAGAAGAGAGAGAAAGGACTTGAAAGATATGGTCGGACATCGAATCATAAATATCTTGAAACGGCTCACACCCATCTACTTGCCTAAACTCACATAGCTTCTTACGTCTTTTTCTCTCCCTGCTTTCTATTCTTATCATTAGCTATTTCATTTAATCTATCATTTTTTGACCAAAAATAATAATAATAATCTATCATTCTGATCTTATTTATTAGTCTATTTTAATCAAAAAATTTGATCCTATTTATCAATCTAATTTCATGTAATAAATAAAATTATGATAATTTTACTTATATTAATTATACCTATGAAAATAGAAAGAGAAGAAACAATTAAAAAATACTTAATCATAAATAAGGACAAAGTTGAAAATTTACCCATAATCATTGAATTAACTAACTCTCCTTGATATGTGAGATTTGATTAAAATGAACTTATAAATAGGATCAGAGTAGTATATAACATAAAGCACTTCATTTGTATCACCCAAAAAAAAAAATTATAGTTAAGTGATTTAATATATTTTTAAATTATTTTTATCCTCCTTAAGAAATGTGTTTAATTGTTTTAAAAATGTTATTTTAAAGAGAGGAGATATAATGAATAGGTAAAATTGAAAAATGAGTGTTAATCACAGGGGTGAGACTAAAAAAAAAAAAGTATTACTTCCGGTCTTAATTATAGAAACATTTTTGTAGTGCAATTTGTACTACAAAAGCGTTCCTATAACTAGGATCACAGAGAGTATTAATTAAATTGGAGGTAACTTATATTTTGAATCATATCTTCCTTCTAAAAATGTTACTTTCAATTATAAGACTAAATTGACTTTTTGAAGAAATTAAGGAAGTTAAATTATTTTAGAGTATTTTTATTTTTATTTTTTCTCCAAACTAATTAGTTTGATTAATAAAGTAATATATAATCTAAGGATACACAATATATGATATGATTAAGTAACTTATTTAACTTCTTTGATCTTTTAAAAAAAAGTCAACACAATCTTATAATTAAGACTTTCCAGATACTCCCTCCGGTCCTAATTATAAGAGTTAGTTGACTTTTTTGGATAGATTAAGGAAGCTAATTAAATTACTTTAAAGTATTTTTATGTTTATTTTTTTCTTCAAACTTATTAATTTAACTAATAAACTAATATATAATCTAAGAATATTTAACATATGAAATGATTAAGTAACTTATTTATCTTTCTTAATCTCTCCAAAGAAAGTCAATTAGCTCTTATAATTAGGACTGGAGATGATAGTATATATTGTAGGCTAAGGGAGTACAATCAATCAACAAATCCACCTCGCTCCCCCATTCCCACTAAATATATACAAATATAAGCTTATTTGGATCCTTTGAATCACGCTACACAGATCCTTTGAATCTTTAGGCTGAGTTTGAACCTTCATAAAGTATATATTGGGCGCATGAATTATGGTGGGAAAAAAAATTCGCCGAGGTTAAAAGAACGCATAAATTAGTTATTCATAATTAATATGTAGCTAGATAGTTCGTACCACTTTTACCCAAAAAAAAAAAATCTTGTTATTTAATAATTAAAATATAATTTACTTCTTTCATCTAAATATAAGGCGATTTTTAGAAGAAATTCTAATTAATATTTTTGTTGGTCTTTAATATAAGATATACTAGTATTTACTTAATTTGATTATATTAATGAAATTAGTTAATGTAATTAATGTGACGTATTGTTTCTAAAATACTCTAATCATCTTCCTAAATTCTATTCATCTCTCTTTTACTTGATCTTAGTTGAGAGATCTTTAATATAACAAACTAGAAAAAGATTCACAAATATGAAAAATATATTTTACATTTAGCACCAGCCACCAAGATAAGCTCTACAATTAGGTATTACATTAAGAATTGGGGGAGTACATGATATAAGTCATCGAGAGAGATACTAATTACTCCCTCTGGTCCTAATTATAGGAATACATTTTAGAATCGGACTTGGTTCTAATTACAGGACCAAGTTTAAATTTTTGTCAATTTCTTCCTAAAATATCTCTATTAATACTTTCTTAATAATAGTTAAACACAATAATAATTTAATAATGCTCATATATATTTTATAAAGTAAGTAATACTTATAACTCATTAATGCCATGTATACCTAAATTATAATGTTATTTTTGTCTTTTAGTAAAATAATTTGAAATACTGTTTTCCAAAATAGTACTCCGTAATGACCTGTTTGATGGCTTAAGTGGAATAATACTGGCCTGTTTGGGTTAGCGGTAGGAGCAGCGGCTTAAAAGTTATCTGACTTTTATAAAAGCTTGGTAGGGAAAAAGTCAGGTTGTAAAATATGATTTGCGTTTGGATTGCCTGCTTGGCTTTTGCAGAAATGACTTTTTTCTTCTAAATGATGAGTGTTTAGATTATTATTTGAAAAATCAGTTTTGATGGATAATAATATGAATCATATTAAATACTAAATATACATATTAGCAGTATATATTGAGATAATAAAAATTTTAATTTGAAAAAAAAAAGTTAAAGGATTATTAAAAAAATTAATTTAAAAAAATCCTTAATTAAATATAGAGTAAATACCCTATTTGGTCCCTGAAAAAAATCACGGACCCCCTTTTGGTCTCTCAGTAAAAATAATTCATCCCGTAATCCCTGACCACATTTGGGACACTTCACTGTATGTGTCCTCTTCAACCTGAAAGGACTAATGTAGACGGTTTTTGGATTTTACAGGGATTACGTGATGAGTTATTTTTACTGAAGGGCCAAAAAGGGATTCGTGATTTTTTTCAAGGACCAAATAGAGTATTTACTCTTAAATATATTCAACTTAAAGTATAGCATTTTAATTAAGTTTATTTATATAAAAAACAAAATGGCAGCCTATCGTCCTAAAATCCTTAATTAAATATATTCAACTTAAGTTTTCTCTTATATATATATATTGTATAAAAATAATACTACTTGCATATATTTTTAATTATTTTTTTATGTTTAGAAGTTTTGCCCTTGAACGAAGTCTATGTAAAAGCTTATTTTGATATATGCGAGGCAGTGGTTGAATGGATTTTAGCATTTGTTGAGTTTGACAAAAAAAAAAAAAAGCGACTTCCTCAGACGGTGACTTCCTCTATTCCAAGAACAAAGAGCAGAGCACCTTCGCCCTTCATCCCTCTCGCCGATGACTTCATCTTCCACCAGAGTCGCCGGTGAGCAACCTTCCTCCACCACCAGAAAGCGAGGCAGCAAGGTCCGAGATAGCGAGGCGAAGAGCTAGGAGGCAGAAACGATCAGAGATCAGACGTAACCATACCACCACCTGCACCATCGACTCACCTCATTCCTCCATTACTGTCTCACTCCCATCAGTTTTCTCTCTCTTTCACGCACCAACGCTCAACGCCCAATGCTCTAACACTCCAAGTTGGAGCTTTTCCTCAGACGCTACTTTTCCAATAATCTCTGATAAGCCCACTGGAACGCACCGCCAACCCAAACACTCCAAAATGACATTTCCACAGCTATCGAGCTTTTTTCCGAACGCACCGAGCTTTTAAGGCGTTAACGCGTTCTCCAAACAGGCCCACTATCTTTTACCTGATGTACCATATAGAGTATGTACAAAAGTAGAATCTGACAAAAAAGAAAAGGAACTTGATAACCTGTTTGATGGCTTAAATAAATAAGAAAATATGTATGTTTGGTATAATTTTTAGAAGAGGTAATCGGGCTTATGGGGTTTTTTTGTTTTTTGTTTTCCTTGTTTAGATGAAAAAAATTTTGAATCGGGCTTATGAGGTAAAAGCAGCTTATTTAAAAAGCCAACAATAGAGTAAAAGCTCCTTATTTGAACCTGACTTATGGAGTAATAACTACTTATGCAATTACCATCTAAACATAATTATATTTCACAATCTAACTTTTTCATAATGGATCAGCTTCTATCTGTTGCGCCTATCCTCTGCTTCCCTCCTTTTCTTCCAACGGTGCCATTTTGGCACACACAAAAAACACTATTCAGTTTTTTTAAAAAAAAAGCATTCGCTTAAAGTTTTTTTTAAGTACCATTTAGTACTCCGAGCAAAAAATAAAAAGTACCATTTAGTACACAAAAATATTTTTTCAAGATTGTAGGATATTTTCAAAAAAGAGTACTATTTTTCAAATTTATCTACTATTTGTTGGCGGTTCACATTGCATATCAACAAAGAGGATTGATGTGAGAAAGATTTGAATAACGGTGAAGTTGAAAAAAATTAATTTAAGAAAAATTGAACCACTTTTCTTTGTTTCTAGGTATTGATTTGGTTCAAATATGAAAGTGACTTATATTTTAAATCAAAAAGAAAACATAGATAAAGATGTCCCAATAAATGAAAATATTATGGGAAATAAAAATTTAAGAAACAAAAATTAAGATATCGCCTTATATTTAGAATCAATCAAATCTTTTGAATGGAAGTGTATAAAAATCAAACAAAGTGTATATCACTCTCGTCTTTATTATAAGTTTAGTTTGATCAAATCTAACATATTAGGAAATGAAAATGAAAACATTTAATATGTCTCTAAATTGATTCAATAGGGGCAAAATTGAAAAACAATCATTTAATATCATCATCCTTACATGCTCTTTACGTGTTCATCTTCAAATAAATGAGTTTTTTTTAAAATATATATATAAAAAATACTCTATACATTAAAAATTAATATACTTATTATTGAAAAAATGTTTCAAATATTAGGTGTCACTGAAAAAATATTTTAGAATGCTTTTATAGGTAATACTAAACACTTAAAGATTTTTTTAAGCATAATGTTGAGAATGGTCACATGAAGATACAAGATAAATAAGACACAAACACCTAAACCCAAACACAACAAAAAAAATTCAATTTAAAACAAGACACGCTTAAGCCCAAAATCATAAATTGAATACATTTGGATAATAAAATGCCAGGAAAATTTGTGTTTGAATGGACATTCCTCCTTATTTTCGAGCAGGAAGCACATTCTGTTTTCATAATTTTGATGAGTATATTGTGCTCATCACCAAAATTAAGTCCAACCCCTTTTTTAAAATTTAGTTATTAAAAAAAAAAGTATATTGTGCTCATCACCAAGTTGGATGGTATAGATTGATTTTGGATTGTCCAAATTCAATTGGATTTAATTTCTTATAATTTAAATAATGTTTTATTTTAATAGAAATAAAATTTAAAATAAAGATAATTCTATAACGTTTGCTTCTTATAACATAAATTTATCATTTAAAAAAATTTATATTTAGACGGTTGAAATTAGGTCTGGAGTTCATATTTCACTATAATGATGAACATTGTGATGAGCACTTAATGAAGATACCCTTAAGACATTCCAGAGATTGTCAAGCTCGATTTTTTTTTTTTTTTTTACCATTTCATATTTTCAAAAGCCTGGAATTATTATCTCTATTTTCTCAGTAATTTTAAAAATGGGAAAAAGTTTAAGACAAGCTAACAGGGCACCCTAAAACTTAATTATTCCAGTCTAAATGAATAATTATTGTAACGGGAAAGACAGAAGATTATGCATAAACTAGATACTCCCTTTTTTTTTTATGGAGAGTTGATCTTATTCTTAAATATAAAACATAGTTTTTATATTTGTCAAACTTTTTCTAATTTACTATTATTAATACTCCCTCAACAATAAGTAAAGAGGAGGATAAATAGTAGAATTAAGAAAGATGACTAAGGTATTTTAAAAATATACAGCATGTTAACTAACTTTCTTATTATAATTAAATTAGGTAAATATTTCTTATATTAAGAATCGAAAGAAGTCTCTCATTTTTCCACCAAAAATGATATGTTAATTTGTTTTGTTCCAATTTTATCTTACAACCCAAAAAAGGGAAAATTTCATTAAAGGATCATAAGACCAAATTTATTTCAGTCAAGGATAAAATCATTCTGAAATCTCACTGTAGGACCAAGGACCAAAATGAGAATAAGTTTTGTAGATAAAAAGCCCAACCTTTTTCCTAAAATTTTGATATATATATATATATATACACACACACACATATAAAAAGACATAATGCCCCTTGCTTTATTTTTAAAAAAATAAACTTTGATTGTCGTCGAAGTGACGACAATCGATCACCATCTGGCTAACAAAGCTATGGTGCCAACTGGCCGGAGCTTCGACCAAGATTCATGAACAGATGTGTAACTCTTCATGAATAAGTGTACTCCTTTTATTAACAACACATTAATTTTTGGTGGCCGGAACTTCGATGGCCAGCTGGCGATGGCCCCTCTACCTGGTGGCGTCCGACGACCGATCACCAAAACCTCAATGACAATCAAATGTTTTTTATATAAAAAAAATGAAGCAAGTAACATTATTGTCTTTTTGCCTGCAAAATTTATTTTCATTTTTGTCCTTGGTCATACAATAAAATTTCAAAATCTTTTGGTCTTTAACTGAAATAAATTTTGTTTTGTGGTCTATCTATGAAATTATCCCCCCCAAAAAAATTGGACAGTATATTTCATTCCCAGTCAAATTATCACCATCTAGGAGGTCCAATCAGGTCCAAATAAATCTAGGAGGTCCAAAAGGCCTATTAGTCCTATCCTGCTGCCTAACCACTTTGGACCAGGCCCAAATCGGAAAATTGCAAAACTATTTGGGCTGCAAAATTGGGCCTTTTGTACTATGCTGATCACATAAACTTGCATTAACCGATCTCGAACACTGTAAAAAGAATCAGACTTGACAAGGAAAAGGAATAAGGATCATCATTATCATCAGATAACTAATCAATCCCTACCCCCTCCTTGAGTTCAACTGGCGTTAAATCGGACTTCCTCATTTTAAGGGAGGGGGTTCGAACCCTGTGTTGGTCAAAGCCCTGCTGGAGGAGGCATCATAGGAGTTTAGGAAGCAGTGGTAACACTGGTAGAGGTGGAGACATGTATACTTTCTGGCCAGTATTCTTTGTGGACTGGGCTGCAAGCGTCCTACCCTTGGACCGTGGGAGAGTCCAACTCCTTTCCTAAAATTTATGTATAAAAAATAATAATAATCAATCCCTCAATTTTAAATTCAATTTCCAATTTAATTTAATGTTATTATAATTTACTTATTTTATTTTTATAAAATTCTGATGAAAGTCCATGATCTCAACATAATATATGTTTGGCAATCTGTTTTAGGATTGCCAAATGTTTGTTTTTCCCAAATTTGATTGTAATGGAAGGTCCAAAACATTTTCCCAAATATGTGCTAAAATTGAAGAAGTATTTTTAAGGAGATGATGTTTGGTTATTCAGTTAGTAGGCTTTTATGTATTTTTGAAATTTTTTATTGAACTAAATTGATCATGCCCCAAATGAAAGCAATTTTATAAAAGACATTTTTGTTTATATTCACATGAACACAGATTTAAATAATTGTTTTTAAATATTCGACTATTGTTTATAAGCAGAACATAGTCCATTCAATTAGTATTAGTGCTAATTAATTTTTGGGTTAAGGAGTGAAAATACCCATAAAAATATATTGTGAGAAGTTTCTTATATCTTAAACCCAAGTATATTGCAATATTGTCCTTCAGCTCTAAAAAAGATCCTCAATTCCTAATTGAAGTCTAAAGTCCATTAAGTAAAAGATGATGGTCGCTTGTTTGAAATAGTAATTGGAGTTTTTAAAAATAGTTTTTCAATCGTGATTTATGATAAATTCTCTCTTCTCTGCCTCACAACCCTCTTTCATCTCTTTCTCGTTGGCGGCTTGTGGCACCATTACAAGCTGCCGGCGAGTATCATTCTATGCCACGATTGCGTCAGAGGTAGATCGGCTCCTAGATCTTTGATCTGTGGCCTTCTCCTTTTGGGGGTTGTAGACTTATCTCATTCTTGGAGCGAGTTTTTTCTCTGTTCTTCTTCAGATTTATTCTACAGTGGTGAGAGCTATTTGTCTTTTGTTTCTTTTTTTTGTGGTGTTGGGTTTTATGATGGTGTTCTTGTTTTCTCAAGAAATAAACAGATTTGTGAGATCTGAGTATAAATCCTTTTGGTTGGATGGTTATTTGAACATTATTGGATTTGACTATCTCCTAGTAGCTCGAATCTGCGTTTTTGGGGGAAGATTTCAAGAGGTGTTGTTAGGTGTGTGTTCGAGGTCACTATATTTGCTTGAACGGAGGAGTAGAAGTGTTCTTAAGGATATTATGGGTTTTCTTTCTTCTGAGGTTGGATTTTCTTTGATTTTTACCCCAAGTCGGAGTGTCTGTACAACTTCTCTAATTGCAACTAATGTTTATAAGGAGGTGTGCCCATTAAGGTGGGTTTTACAACCAACACTTTTTTTCACGTCACTTTTAACCTTGGATATTGAGGAGGCCGGTTTTGTCCATGCTTTTACTTCTACTCCTAAATTTTTAATGTACGGTTATTGACTGTTCTTGTATTTAGCTTATTTTGTTGTATTTAATTTAGCTTTGTTTGTATTCCATCTTCAATTTGTTTTCATATATTGCACCAGTTTGTAGTAATAATATAAATAGCTTTTGACAAAAAAAAAAAAAGAGAAAAAAAATCGTGATTTATGATCTACGAGGTAAGTATGTGAGATACGATTTATCTCCATATCTGTGTGTGAATAAGCACTTTTATGATTTCAAACAACAAGCTTAATAAAGTGGATTAGTGGCATAATACCTATAAAATACTACACTATGGTGTAAGTTTATCCATCAACTATTAAAAAAAAAAAGTGCAAAAATCATCAGTCCATTTTGGCAAGCTTTGATTGTAAATGTAAGTGATATTGAAATTTTATTAGGAAAATATCACTGAGGTCCTAAAAAAGAGAAAAAAAATCAAAAAAAGTCCCAACCCGAAATCCTCTATTAAAAAAGTTCTTAGGGACTTTTTTTTAAAAATATTAATTACGGAATTCCAATATCAAAAAAGTTCCGTTGTCAAAATGTCTTTTCATGTTATTCAAATGGCTTTTCATGTTGCTAAAATTTCTTTATAAAAATATTGTTGTCAAAATGGCTTTTAATGTTGTCAAAATGACTTTTTTGGTTGCCAAAAATTTTCCAGGTTTTTAAAATTCTACACGTCGGAGAGAAACTCGGAAAATTTTTTACAACAGGAAAAATCATTTTGGCAACAATATTTTCTTAGGGAAATTTTAATGACAGGAAAAGTTATTTTAATAACATGAAAAATCATTTTGATAATGAGATTTTTTTTATATTGGAATTCCGTCATTGATATAAAAAAAATCTCTAGGAACCTTTTAAATAAGGGATTTAGGTTGAGAATTTTTTGATATATATATATATTTTTCCTTTAGACCTCATCGATATTTTCCCAATTTTATCTAATTTGAGGTGCAAACGTGAAAATATTTGTGTTTAAATTTGTTTTAGCTGGCAGAAATCTCAGGCACAACATTTTATTTTTTAATAGATCATATGGCATACAAACACACTTCAATTTAGAAAACCTCTCCCTATATCACTTATGTCGCCATGATTGCTCTCTCCCTTTGACTCTCTCTTTCAAGAGGTTAAACTCATAAATTTACACATTAAATTTATCATTTTTAGTTTTTATTTTACAAAATTACGTTCAATTATTTTTGAACTCATGCTAACTTTTTGGATTTAATAATGATCAGTGACTTTATATATAAATTTTATTAAAAAAATATTGTTGAGTTTGATAAACTAGGAATATTGATAGATTTAATTTTGATTATTTGAATTTAACATATATTTAAATCAAATTGCTATCATTTCTTATATTTTAATTATTTAATTATATACTATTAATATATATTTATTAATAAAAATAAACTCATAAGTTTGATAACTCTAGTAGAATGCATAGGAAATAAAGTTCGGATCAAATCAATATGTGACAAAGAAATGAGTTAAAGTAAAATGTTGTGCCTAATGCTTTTGCTAACTGGGATAAATTTGTACAAATGTCTTTTCATACTTTATGTCAAATAAATTGAAAAAATTAAAATAAAGGACCTTGAGTAAAAAATATTTATGCAGAAGGACCATAAAAATTTTATTTGTTTAGAAGGACCAAATATAAAAATATAAAATTAAAAATATTAAAAATGCCTGTAATAAAATCTTCTACATTCCCCCTACATCATCTTCCTCATTTTATTTTTAAATTTAATATAAAATTCTAAGTTTCATTATATTAAACAATAGTTTTCTCAATTTTTATTTTTCACAAACTGAATATATATCTAGGAAAAAAATATGCATTCTTCAATTTTTTAAAATCAACAAAATTTTTATTAAGGATGAAATTATACAATTTTGATAAAATTCACGGTCTTTTATAATTTATCATATATGTTAAACCAAGAAAGTTTGTATGATTTATTTTAGAAGCAATTTATGTGGATTAACAAATTCATGTAATGTTAATAAAATGAAAAAAATTATTAACCTATTATATACTGAAAATATGAAATAGTTTTACTTTTTATTTTTATAAAAAGAGCTTAATTGATATAAATGTTGATAATATAAATCTGGCAACTTGAAGATATAAATTGGTTAAAAATAAAAATTAAGAAAAATATGAGTATGACAGTTGTTAGTTAAATAATATATTGAAAAACAAAATATGATCATATCAAAATGGACAGTTTTAGTTTTAATTATTTTTTTAATTATGAATACAAGATATAATACATGAGGTTATTATTTTTAAATTTATATTATGATGTTCGATCCTTCTAAATACTACCTCGGTCCTAATTATAGTAATATTTTTGTCATGTAAATTGTACTATAAAAAAGTTTTTTATAATTAGGATCGGATGAAGTAATTATAATTTTTATGGTCCTATATAATAAATATTATTTTTTTAGGTCTTTTATTTTAATTTTCCCAATAAAATCTTGGTGTTCTAATATTCACGGTCAACACTTGATCGGGGGATTTTGACTTTTTTTTTTTGGGAAGTTAATGGACGAAATTGCCCCCATAATGCAGTACAGGTATTTTTTTTCCTAATCCATTTACACGTGACATAGGAGGTGAGGCCCACATTCCTTACTTAATGTTGGTATTCTCTCCATTTAAGAGTAGAGATTTTTGCATCATATTTATGAACAAATGGCTATTTTACGTGATTGAAGATTTGAAGCCATTTTCATTAATTAAGTTGGAGAAAATTATTATTGTAACAATAGCTCTTGATAACTTCATTAGAAAGTCTGATGTTGATGATGAAGAGTTTGACAAGTATGATCTTAATTCTAATTATATTCTTGAAGGTCAGGAAGAGTGTAACATACTAACATTGATGAAGAGATGAGTATTCATAGTCAAAGAAGAACTGAAGATTATGGTTATATGAATAGAGTTTGAAATCAAATAGCATTAACATTAATGAAAAATAGAAATAGGTGCTTTCAAGTGAATAGAATATTGGTTGACAATTTATACGTAAGACTATTGATAATTTCTTGATTGTGGTCCACTGTTGGCAAGTCTATTCTCATAGTATTTTTAGTTTGTGAATATATTGATAGTTTAAAGGTTATTTTATAATATACCTTTTATGATAATTTTTATTAGAAAAAGTGCTTATGATAAAAATTCTGCCAAACAACTTATTTTTAATTTAAGCTTTTAAGTAATTTTTAAACTAAAAAATTTATGTAATCACCAAACAGCTTTTAGCTTTTTTTTTTTTTTAAAAAAACTTTTTTTCTTAGCTTTAGCTTAAAAGTAGTTTTTAGCTTAAAAATAAAAGGATCCAAACAGGCTCTTAAAAATTGATGTGCAAAATTGCTGGATAAATGAGTTCCTACTCAAATATATTTTGTGGGTATTTTTTTACCTCCTAAATCCTTAATTTTTCATAATTTATGTTTTTGTTCTATATAAATTTATTGGTTATTAATTTACTATAATATATTAATATATTGATGTATTTTACATTTTTTAGACTTAGATTAGATCTGGCCCCATTAGAACCCATTTGGTACATGGAAGATTTGGTAAGAAAAGAGAATATTCCAAAGCTCCTGTGGACGATTGGTTGCACCATCTTCTGAGAAAGTAAGTTCCAACATTTGTAAATGTTATCATGTTTAAAGGAAGATGCAATCCCTCATATAGATAAGATATTATCTTCCTTCCTGCTCCCATTGGGTCCTTTATCTTCTTCCTCATTTCTCATTGATTTTCACCTTCAACTCTCTTCCTCGCCAGCAAACTTCCACCTTCATTGCCGCCAGCAAACTTCCACCTATCATCTCACTCTCACCACATTGGCCAACATTGCTGTCATTGGAGGAAGTTCAACTGTGATTTACAGTGAAGCTTGAAGAAGCCGTGACATTGGCAACGGTGGGAGAAGGAAAACCATTAGGAACCACCTACCACACCACCATTTTTCCTTCCTCTGTTTCCTCAATTTGAAACTGTTTCCCGATTGTTTCCACCATCTGAAACTATTGTGTCCGCGATGGTGTGAAATGAAAAAGGAGGGATAATTTTATTTTATTTTTTAAATTTTTTTTTTAAAATCATCATATTCTATTTCTATTTCCATGTCCACAAAACAAAATGCCTCAAATTCCCTTCCAATCTCCCATTCACTCGCTCGTGAAACTTATCAAACGGGGTAAAGTTTTTGGTTGTCCACTCGGTTCACCAGGGCTTTGCCTCAACTAATTTGAATCCGACCTACGTCGCGTACCTGGCTTTGGTGGGTGAGTCTCCCAGCGGAGGTTTTTTGCATCTACAAGGCTTAAACTTGAGACCTTTACTTAAGCGACACAAACAGCTTATCACTTATGTCAACTCCCATTGGTCCAAACGGGGTAAAATAAAGGGAAAATCCTTTTCAAGGCCCTCTTTACCAAAAAAATTCCAGAAAAGGCCCCAAAATTCTGAAATTCCAGAAAATGCCCCAAGATTTTGAAAATTCCAGAAAAGGCTCTTCAAAATTTACGGAGTTGTTAACGGGGTTGATATAATTGTTAGCGGGATAATGATATAGTTGTTAACTGAGCTGATTTAGTTGTTAAATTTTTTTTTAACAACTAAATGAGCTCAGTTAACAACTATATCAGCCCTGGTAACAACTCACGTTGGGTCTTTTCTGGAATTTTGAGAATTTGGGGTCTTTTTTAGAATTTTCAGAATCTTGGGGCATTTTCTAAATTTTTTTTAGTAATATGGGCCTTGAAAAGGATTTTCCCTAAAATAAATCATGGCAACGACGCATGTGGGTGTTGGACTCATTTCGGGTGTGCATGATAACCATTCTGTTGCCCAGCACTGTTTCTGAGATGAAACAGTTTTTTCTGATTCTGTGCTTTGGAAGAGTTCTAAGAATCAGAATTACGTTTGTTAACTCATTTTATTTATACTCTGAGAATCAGAATTATGTTTGGTAACACATTTTTCCTCCCCTTATTTGGGAGTTAAAAAAAATAGTAAGAGAGGAAGATGAAGGATTAATGAGTTATTTTTACCATTTTGTCCTTTTCTTTAATAATTAATATAATTATTATACCTTACAAATAAATTCAAATTTAAATTTTCTAAAAAAATTATATATGTAATTTTTATATTCAAAAAATTATTTATGTGGCAGCGGATATGGCGGCGGCGGTGGTGGGGGTGGGGTGGTGGTGATGGCGGCGGCAGTGGTTGTGGTGGGGCGGTGGTGGTGGAGGTGGAGGTGGCGGCGACGGTGGAGGTGGCGGCGGGCAGCGGTGGGCAGCGGTGGAGGTGGAGGTGGCGGCGGCGGGGGTGGGGGTGGCGGCAGTGGTGGTGGGGTGGTGGCGGCGGCGGCGGCGAGGGTGGGGATGGTAGTGGCAGCAGTGGGGGTGGGGTTGGGCATTAGGGGTGGCGGCGGCGGTGGTGGCGACGGCGGGGGTGGGGTGGCGGCTGTGGTGGTAGCAGTGGTGGGGGCGGTGGTGGCGGTGGCGGGGGTGGGATGGTGGCGGTGGTGGCGATGGTGGTTGTGGTGGTGGTGGCGGCGGCGGTGATGGGGGTGGGGCGGCGGCGGGGTGGGGTGGCGGCCTTGGTGGTGGCAGTGGTGGGGGCGGTGGTGGCAAGGTGGTGGTGGTAGCGGCGGCTGAGGTTGTTTGCGCGAGAGAGAAGGGAGGTGTTGTGTAAAATAGGTTTTGATTTTATGCCTTGCAAAAGAAAAGCTAAAATTTTTAGCTTCTTTTTTTTACTCCCCAGCACAAAAAATAAATCGGTTCATCCCGGGAGCAAAAAAATAAACCGGATTTACTAAACACAATTCTCATCCATTTTTGTTCCGGGGCATAGAAATTAAGAAAAAAGTCATTCTGGGAGTGTTACCATGCACACCCTTCTATGATAAGGACGTACGAGTCCAAAAGATGCTGACGTGGCCCCTTATCATTTGTTTTCATTTTCAGATCGAAATAAATTTATTTACCAAAAGGCCGTAATCTCGTAAGTTCTTATTTTCTCTCGAGAGGGGATAAACCGATTGAAGCGTAAAACCTAAACTAAAAGGCAATGCCCAAACCTCAACCCTAAAGCGTGCGACAATCATTCTTGGTTTATGATTTGATTGATTTGTTGGCTTCTTTAATTATGGCATCCGAGAGCGCTTCTCGATCTAGTTCTGCCGCTGATTCTTATGTTGGCAGTTTGATTAGCTTGACCTCCAAGAGTGAGATCAGATATGAAGGCATTCTTTACAATATTGACACCGAAGCATCTAGTATTGGGCTCAGAAACGGTATTACTCTTTAATTCTTGTGAGAATTTGTCGCTGATTTCATCTTGGTCTGTTTTGTTTGCAGCTTAATTTGGGTTCATCAATTTTAGATCTTTGAAGTTATGGCTAATCTTTGTTTTTCGTTTTCAGAATTATTTGTTTCTTTTTCAAACCCTGTTTATGACAAGGGCAGTGACTTCCGGTGTAAAGAAAGGGTTCTGACCTTTTTCTTTTTGTGTGCCTGCTTTGAAAAACTTATAAGGGACCTAATACTATTTTACTGGCATTCCGGTTGCATATTTTATGATGAGCTGATGGGCTTTGTTCCCGAACGCGTGTTGGCTGCTGTTCGGTCCTTCTTATTTTTCCTTGTTTCGTTTGTGACTTCCTGTTGGGAAGTCCCTTTCGTAACTAATCTAGTTTCGGAGGGTTTTGTCAATGCGCTTCTTTTGGTGCTGCATGCCATTCTCACTGGTCATTGAATGATGAACTTGTGTATTTGTTGTTTACCCCCCTTATCGTTTTGTTCACCTCTATTGATTTTTGCTTATATGATTTGCCGTATTGGTAGGAATTTGTTATTACTAATGCACAGTGAAAGTGAAGGTGCTGGTAACTCAGCTGTTAAAGTATTTTTGACTAGTTGTAAGCATGAGGACCTGAATTTGAATTTCACCTGAGTTGGGAGTGAGAGGGTTATCTCTAGTGTAGTCACTTCAGTGACGTGCACTAATGGTCAGGAAACTGATTTCAAAAATTTAACTGACATTGACATATGATAATTAGAGCTAGACTATTTTTAACTATAATGAACTTGTTTTCCTTTCTGTTAGTGTATAGAATTGGAAATCAAAGTTGATGAACTTCATTTGAAGTTCTGCCATTCTTTCAGGTTTCAGCTCTGTCTAAGAAGCAGTCATTTAAAGAAAAAAGTTCTTTATTGTGGAATACATGGATCATGTAATTTCTTCATCACTTTCGATATTCCATTCTAAGAAGCATGGATACACACTAGGTGCAGTCACATAAGCATGTTAACATAACAACAAGATGTCAGTTGGACTCTTTATCTGAAATGTATGGATTTATAGGTTCTATCCGTGCAAACATACTGTTAGTTAATTGCTGTTTGCGTTCTGGTTCAGTGGATGACAATTGGTGCGTATAACTATGTGGAAGAATTTTGTTTAACAATTTGGATGTTTGTAGCTTCAAATACTGTTGGCTTGTTTCAAGAACTGCATGCTAGTAAAGACTCATGCATGTTTGTTGGTGTAAACAACTATTGTGGTCTGCTTACTCTTCTGTTTTTGTGGGGCAGTGCGATCATTTGGAACAGAGGGGAGGAAAAAGGATGGTCCACAAATTCCTCCTGGTGACAAGGTGTATGAGTTTATACTGTTTCGTGGGAGTGACATCAAGGTATCCTGCAAGAAACACATGAATATATATATATATTTTCAAAATATCTTGGTTTTGCTTTTTTATAGGATAAATATTCGGCTAATGGTGTTGGATATTCTTCACCGTTATTTATTTTCCTAGAGAGGCAACGTCATTCATGTCAGTTCAATACTAGGTCATTTTATTGCAAATCCAGATGGCCTTTCTTAATAATTTTGTGACCTAGGCGTTTTTGAAGTTACTGCCTGCAGATTTTGAATAGTTCTTCTGTATTTTTCATGATCCTGATCAGCTGATATATTTGCTCTTCTTTTCCTGCACAGGATTTACAGGTCAAATCTTCTCCACCTGTACAGCCTACTCCACCAATCAACAATGACCCGGCTATTATTCAGGTAAATGAGATTTTTTTTTGATGTGTTCAAGGACCAAGTAACAGGTCACCCCTAATACTATGAAATTGCTGTTGCAGTCTCACTATCCTCGCCCAGTCACCACATCTACCAGCTTACCTTCTTCGGGAACTGGGCCTTTGAATGATCTTAATTCTCATACAACTCAGCTTGGAATGCCTGGGTTAAATTTTCAAGGGCCCTTGCCTTTGTATCAGCCTGGCGGGAACCCAGGATCATGGGGAGCTTCACCAGCTGCCCCAAATGCAAATGGTGGTGGTCTAGCTATGCCACTGTATTGGCCAGGATATTATGGCGCCCCAAATGGCCTTCCTCATATAACCCAGCAATCTTTGCTTCGACCACCTCCTGGCTTATCAATGCCTTCTTCAATGCAGCAACCAATTCAGTATCCCAATTTTAACCCTGCTCTACCAACTGGATCTTCAACTTTGCCAGAACTTCCACCACCTTCAGTCTCTGCAAATTCTAGTTCCCCTATTGTAACTTCTGCATCTTTGATACCACCAAACCTGGCATCAAGTTTACCTCCAGTACCTTCTGCCACATTAGCTTCTGAAACTTTGCCTGGATCAGTGCCTAATAAGGCACCTGCTATTTCACTCGCAGCAGCCACACTTACTGCTAACTTACCATCATTGACTCCTTTGGTTGCTCCAAGTCCAGATGGAAATGCTATAGTGCCACCAATCTCCAGCAAACCTAATGCAGTTTCAAGTTCAAGCCTGCCATATCAAAATGTACCCCAATTGACACCTGCCAATGTTGGGACAACAAGTTCTGTCCCTACTGAAACAACAACCCCACCTCTAGTAACACCAGGTCAATTATTGCAGCCTGGACCAACGATAACTTCTTCTTCGTCTAATTCTGGGCAAACCTCCCATAAGGATGTTGAAGTGGTGAAGGCTTCATCAACATCATCTCCAGATCTTACTGTGACAGTTTCTGCTGAAAGTCAACCCCCTATACTGCCATTGCCAGTGAACTCACGGCCTACTCACAGAGTATTCTTCTTCTTTTTCTCACGGTATTCTGTGAGCTAGTTTCTGTTCAAATTGGTAATTGATGGGTTTTTTTAGTTCAGATAATCTCTCTCTTCTTCGTCACTGTATTTTATCCATATGTTCCTTGGTGTGGATTTAAAGTACTCCCTCCGGTCCTAATTATAGGAGTAAATTACCAGAATTTGGAGGGATTAAGGAAGGGAGTTAAATTAGTTAATTATGTGTATTTTCCTAAGATACCCTTACCCAAAATTTAACTGAAGAGACGTGTGAACAGTGAGGCGTGCAGCTGGACAAAGTGCATATAATTAAAGAGTACGTTGATGGATTTAGCTCATGTGAATGTTCTGTATTCCGTTATTTGTGTTTTTGCGGTATCCAGGTCGACAGGAAAAAGTAATGTTAAAATTATTTTATTTAAAAATAATAAATAAAGTAGAATATCTCACTTGATAGAATATAAGCGTGTTGTTAAATTAATTATTGTGGAAGAAGTATTAGTAGGGGTGATATGGGAAAAATATGACAAAAAATGCTCAAAATTATTTTATATAAAAAAATATAATTTAGGTATATATGACATTAATGAGTTGCAAACATTATTTACTTTATAAAATATGCAAGTATATTATAAAATTATTATTGTCTTTAATTATTATTGAGAAAGTATAAATAGAGGTATTATAGGAAAAAATTGACAAAAGTTAAAACTTGCTCTTATAATTAGGACCAAAACCAACTTCAAAATTTGCTCCTATAATTAGGACCGGAGGGAGTAGTATTTATCTGGATCGATTTATGGTTTATTTGCAAACATGGTGACTGATACGGGCTGCTTTCAATGTATACGTTTTTACAAAAATTTCAGACTTGTTTCATCCATATGTACTGTGAAAATATGACCGGATGAGCATTTTTATGATACTGAATTCTCATTCCATCTCACCCTGATTTAATTTCAAGGACACTGACATTTTTGGTTGCACTTTCTTCAGCCTAGTGAAGTTGCTCAAAATTATCAGCCTCAGCATCAGCATCAGCATCATAGTTATGGTTACAGGGGTCGTGGAAGAGGAAGAGGAGTTGGGGTATGCTGCTTGATCTACTGTTTAATTTTTGATAAATTGGGGATAACTGACCTTATACGTGTATGAATTAATTTTATTGGAATACTTCGAAACTTTTTAAAGTGGGGATTTCTTAGTTTAGTTTGAAGTTTGACTCCTCCATCACTGTCCCTTTTTATGGAATATTGGAATAATGCTCTACAGTGTTTCTTGACGTGCCTATGAGATCTTTAATCGTCAATCTATTTTTGTATTCCCCCTTTTTAATGCTTGTTAAGCAATTCAAATGACATGAAGGAAAATTATGACAAATCTGCACAGCGGTTCTTTGACTATTTTGAACTTTATTTGTTGGTTCAAATTACTGATATTTGTGAGCCTGTACCATTCTAAATGAGATTATAAAAGTTGGAAATAATGATATTTGCAGGGTCCACGCCCAGTCACAAAATTTTCTGAAGATTTTGATTTCATGGCAATGAATGAGAAGTTCAATAAGGATGAAGTATGGGGTCATCTTGGTAAGAACAAGTCACATTCAAAAGAAAAAGATGGGGAAGATGTTAGCGATGAGGATGATGGTCAAGATGGATACAATGGTGAAGAATCAAAAAATGAGGTTAAGGTTAGTATATTCAACTTCTTGCATGCAACTCGAAGCTTGTTTGTTCTGTCTGTGTATTAAATGGTGGTCATTGCCTGATTCTGATTTTCATGATTTACACAGACTGTCTACAATAAGGATGATTTCTTCGACTCACTATCTTGCAATTCGCTTGACCATTATCCACAAAATGGAAGGACTAGATACTCTGAACAAGTGAAGATTGATACTGAGGTAAAATATATCTTGGTTTGACATTTTTTCTGGAGACAGTGTTCGATATATTTTTCTGATGTGGTGCAGACATTTGGTGATTTTGTGAGGCCTCGAGGTGGTCGAGGGGGCCGTGGCCTGTTACGTGGCGGTGGCGGTCGCTCTCGGGGTGGTTATTATGGAAGAGGATATGGTTATACACCAAGGGGTAGAGGACGTGGCATGTTGGATCGCCCTTAGGTGGCTCTTTATGTCTTGAGTTTTGTGGGCAAAAGTCACTTCCTAAAGCAGCAAATTATCTAGAGGCTATGCTGCAGTATCTGTTTTCTCTGCCTTTTTTTTCAGCTCAACAAGTAGGACATTGTCTTTGCTCTTCATTTGCCCACTTTTTGTTACCCTGGAGCACCTGGTTGGGATGGAAAGAATTCTACACCATTTCTATTTTAGCGAATCGAGAAGGTAAAAGATTAGATTAGTTTCTTTGCGATACATATGTTGTCCCCAGAGTTATTTTGCATTGTAAATGCAAGTCACCTTTTTCAGGCATGCAATTGAGTCGGGACAATCTGTTTTCTTGTATTATGACTCTGGAAAAATTGTGGAGTAGCTGCACATGCATGTGCATGCTTAGGCTTTACAAATATTTAACTTTCCAATAATAGACGTGCTTTAGTTACTCAAGTTTATGGACAAGGTAATTTCTGAGACATGACAGTACTAGTAAATCATGTAATTTGAAATTAGTTTTGGAAACATAAGCACCTTTTGCATTGAGACAATTTTCCTTTCAATTATGCATTTTTATGGGAAAATGGGCATTGTGTTATTACTACAACTGAAATGACTCTTAAAATATAATCTTTTGATAAGTACATTCTACCGAATTCCTAAACATAATTATCATGTTTAGTCCATGATTTTAAGATAAAAGTTGGTGTCCTTAAAGTGGATTAGATCCTATTTATAGGCACGTTTTTTTTAAAAAAATAAAAAAATAGTAATATTAAGATAAAAGGATTATAATAGAGAGTTAGAATTAGTAACCGGAGGATTATACAAATTGGAGAGGATGTGTTTGATGGAAAAGTGGAACTAATGTTGAGTTGAAGGTTTTCATTTCCAGAATCGTTATAACATTAATTCCTGGCTATATGATGGTTTATGAAGAAGACAAATTCCAATTACTTGTTTCTTTATGACTACGTATATGCAATGTTGGGATATATTTTCCGAGACCATTCCATCACTAATAAGTGCAATCCATTGTCAATTTCAAGAAGTTTCTTAACCCACCGGTTTTTAATAATTTTGTTTGTTTTATTATTCATATTTATATATTTCCATTGATGGTTCTACTTGGAGTGAGAAAGAAGAGAAAATCAGAAACCTGGATCTAGTTAGATGTACATGGGACAAAGGTAAAATTTTGATTACTAATCAAGATATTAAGAATAAATGAGAAACATACTTTTATAGGGGTGTTCAATGACGGAGGGAGATCTTTGACTTGTGACTTGGAGGATGGAGATCTTTGACTCGTGACTTGGAGAATTTGACAACTAAAGAAGATGAACTCCATTTGTCGTTTTATCAAAGGTTTCATGTTGATGATGTTAAGGAAGTACTTAACCTAGTGGTAAATGTCCTAACTGAGTTTGTCAAAGAAAAAAAATTCATAATTGCATGCTTTTTGCTGATGATGTAGTTCTGTTGGCTGAATTAAGAGAGGAGATTATCTCTAAACTTGAGATGTTTGGAAGGGTTTTCTCCAAAGTAGGATCAAGACCAAATATATGTATTGCAATTTTGATAAAAAGAGAAGTTAGAAGTGATTTGGAGGTTAAATTGAGAGATTAAGTCATATATATATATATATATATATATATATATATATATATATATTTGGGGTCAATTTATAAATTGATTGTGATGTTGGTCATAGAATTTGAGTTGGATGGTATAAATGAAGAAAAACTACTAGAATTATTTGTGATTAGAAAGTAACTAGTAAATAAGGTAAAATGGAAGTTTTATTGTATTGTTATAAGACTACCAATGTTATATGGTAGTGAATATTTTATTTTAAAGGGACAACATGAATATAAGGTGGGGGGTAGTCGATGTGAGGATGCTGAGATGGATGTATGATCATATAAGAAAAAGTAAGATTGTTAATGATCATATGAGTTGAAGGGACATTTATTGAGAAGAAAATGATAAAAAATCGTTTGAGGTGGTTTGGACGCATTTAAAGAAGGCCACTGATTGCACTGGTAAGGAGGGTTGACCAAATAGTATTAAGTCTTTTGAAAGAGGTAAAGGAAGACCAAAAAAAAATCTTCAATGAGATTATAAAACAAGATCTTTTGGTTAATCATCTATGCAACGATTTGGTCTTTGATATAACACAATAGTATCGTGTGATTTATTTAGCCGACTCCGCCTAATGAGATAAGGTTTTATTGTTTTTTCTGGATTGCCTACCCGATTCACTAAAATCTTCGGCTCCGATTAATCCGGATTTACCTTGAGTTAGGCCCATGATCGTGGGGAAAGAGCTCCTAACACTATTTTCTCTATTCCCACGCCTTAAACTGAGAATGTGGTTAAAGGAAAGTAAGTCACTTATCACTTTTTCCTAATAGATGTTGATCAAGGCTTTATTGTTGTTGATGGTTCTACTCCGACATTGAAAAAGTAGAGTTGTGAGAGAAAATGTATTGCAGAATGTTTGAAAAAGGATTGTTTTTACTATCAATACAATTTTTTAACTTAATCTATCCAGCTAACTTCACATCTTAATTGTTGTTCTTGCTATAAATCATTTCTCAGTTTTTATAAATTAGTTTTAAATGGTTTATATACTCATTTAGTTTTATTTATAAGTTACTTCCAGCATATTTCACATTGATCAAGAAAAAATTTAAACTTTATTAAGTCTGGTCTAAAATTCAATAACTTTCTAACTTTATCTCTATTATATCACATTCAATGAAAATAAAGTTAATATAATAATAAATTAACGGTCAAATTATAATATATAAAAAATTTCTCTTTCAACAAAAGTTAATCTTTCCCCGCCTTATAAGCTGAACCAGATGGGCGTTTTGGTATGGATGTGGAGGAAACATTTATATAAAAAATTCTATGAAAATAAGACAATTTCTATCTAAAATATTAATGGTATGATCAATGATTTCTACCTAAGGTATGTCTTATTGATAACTTTTTTGGTACTAAAAAGTTTAGGTAGGGATAGACATTGGTACCATACCAGGGACAAAGTTGCCTCTAAGCTCAGAGAGAGTTTACAGATGTATTTACAGATTGCTCAACAACAAGGTACTTACAGAGGTACTAACGTCTGTCTTCTAAGTGCTACACTCTTTCTTTTCAAGGTCAAAAAAAAAAAAAAAAACTTTCCTTCCAAAGTTGTCTTTTCCTTTCTTGTATCATTTGATATCCTTCTTCCCTCCTTTTAAATTAGTCTAAAATATAAATTGTTACTAAAATAATTAATGCTTATTTTTAAGTTTTGTTATGTAACTTATGCTCATTTTCAATTTTATTTATTTATTAAATTTTTAAACACATTTTTCAATATGGGTAGAAGTGAAAAAATGCTTTGATTCATGATATATTTAATGAGTTAATTGTTACTTCTTCTTTTTCCAAAAATACTATATATTATATGTTTTTTTGGTTATTTCCATAAGGCACCAACTACCGATTTTCATAAATTAACAAAAAAAGTTAGAAGCTTTAAAATTGTCCTAAAATTTAAATGATTTTTAATGTCACTCGTACCAACTACATTAAACTCAAATATAATAAAAATACTTATTAATTAATGCTTTATGATAAAAGTATAGGAGGTTTCTTGCTTGGGAGTCCAAGGAAGGGAAGTCTCCCCATGCCATTTGCACTTTAGCAAAAGACTCCACCGCACTGATAGACATAAACAGAGGCACACTCGCACTTGAAGCTAATTAGTGCTTAAGGAATGCCAATTTTCGCCTTCCTCGGTTTTTTTTAAGGGAAAACCCCAAGTGTCTATTAAAATTTGTAAATGACTCAAAAGTAATAGGGATTAAATTGAGATTTAAAAATGTTGATAAATTTACATTTTTACTCTTAGTTTTCAAGAAATAAAAATGACCTTTGTCAGAGAACCACCACGGTTAGCCATCGGAGATTTGACTGCCGGACGGCCTGCAACCGTCGGAGACCTAGGCTCCGACGGCTAGCAGCTTGAGACTTGGCGAGGGGTTTTTTTTTTTTTTTGGGGGGGGGGGGGGGAGGGGTTGGGGTTGCATTATTTTTTTTTAAATTTTTTTTTCAAAGATTGAACGAAGACGTATGAGGGTGGTGTTTGAACTCACCCCATCTTCATGTTGATATATACATTAACAAATATATATATTCTTCTTAATATTTTTTCTATCAAGAAACACTATTGTAAGTCTCATTACAAGTGTTGTGAATGTCATTGATGAACTTGTTAAATCCATTACTGAACTTGTGAATCCCATTAATGAACTTGTAATTTCCATTATATTTATATATTACATATAATATCTAAATATATATAATATATATGGGTAAAGGATTTCTCTAGTCACTGGAGATAGAGTTATCTCTCGTGACCCTAAAACTAGGTCGTTTTGAATTAATGAAAGGTGGGTTTGTAATTTTAGGTGAATTAATGAAGAGTGTAAAATTACGGAAACATCATTCATTAATTCACCTGAAATTACAAACACACCCTTCATTAATTCAAAACGATGTAGTTTTAGGGTCACTGTTGATAACTCTATCTCCAGTGACAGGAGAAATACTTTTCCCAATATATATATATATATATATATATATATATATATATATTATATATTATAATATATGTGTGTGTTATATCATATATGAATATAAATATGATATACTCTCTCTCTCTCTATATATATATATATATATATATATATATATATATAATGAGATTCATAAGACTGAACAAAATCTGAACACTTTAAACAAAATTTATAATAAAAATAATAAGTTCATTAATGAGATTTACAAGTTAATGAGTTTTATAATTGTTAGATGCGTTTTTGCTGGATATAACTATAATTGTTACATACTTTTGAAGGCACTGTTCCACTTCAAGTTTCGGGCCTTCCGCGACAAACTCGATCTTGTGTTTTCACCTAGCCCTAGTTTGAGGGGGAACGTTAATATGCATAAAGACGCCAGGTCTAAGTCCATTAGCCGCCATTTACTCAATCCCAATTACCTCACACAAGCCTACTTACATATTTCATTGTATAATAAGACACATGTGTACGTCTTATGTAAATTAGGGGTTCTCTGTATTCTATAGATAGAATAATTCAATACAAGACACATAATGCCATCAATAGAATATTATTTCCTCTCTACAATTTATCTGCCAGTATTATCAAAATACCATTGTAAGATAGTGATATATGAGAATAGCTTTTCGACCAAAAAAAGAAAAAGAAAAAAGAATAGCTTAAATAGTCTCGGGTATGAAATTTTATAGCTCTATATTTGACTATTCCCTACATTCTTGACAGATTCATTATTAGAATATTTACACTGTTCATATATTTTTGAATAATTGTTGGGGCTACATCTGAGTATTTGAGATAGCTATCTCTAGTTGCTTTTGTACCAAAATTATGCATTCATAGTCCTTATAGTTATAAGCTAACCCTGTGGTCTTCTATCCCTCGAGGGTCTTTTGCATGCAGCTAGCTCAGGGTCTTTTGATGTACCATTTTTGTGATGTTAGGTATCCCGCAAAAACGCATGTAACAATTATAGGTTGTAACTTACCTTCTGACTTCTCACTAAATCATATTTAAGCATATTATTAGACTCAATCTTGAGGGCAGCTCTTCCATAGGGATTTATTTATTTTTTTTATTAAAAAAAAAAAACAGACTTAAACTCAAGACCTCGTGTTTAAGTGGCTATTAGTTAGGATTTGGTGGCAAAGGCTATGCGTCTAGACAATCTTAGATGTCACTTCTTACAATTGTCTATTCATCCAAAGACATGGTATTAAACTGAAAAATGGACTTTTATTAAACTGTACTGTAAAGTCATTATACGTAGTATTGGGTTTATATTATTAAGAACCTAATCACCTACATAATAGAAAATTAGAAATATCCAAATAAGTCAAAGTGTGATGCCGTGTGGGGGAGACTCTTATCACACAGATGCCAAAACCAAGAAACCTATCAGATACAAGAAAGGAAAGAAAGTGGCACCAATTAGTCAAAAGTGGTTGTCAATATAATAATGAATGATTTTAGATAGAGATCATTGGTGATACCATTCAAATTTTGGACACAGTAATAATTTGACTTTTTCATTGATATTGCTAATTATTTAGTTAAGGGTCATGTAATCAATGATGCTTTTTTGGTAAAAAAATAATGATGTTTCTGTATCTTTGATCGTGTTTTGCTTCTCATCTAATTGGCGAAGGATATGCAAGATAATTAGTTTTTCGCCCTTTAATTTGATCAAAGTTTGTATTATTTAGATTTCTTTGTGAATAAAAATTTCAGTTATTCAAACAAAAGAAAAAGAATGATTTGTAGTGCACCATAGGTTTTTTTGCCACTTAAATCTCAGTCATTAAAAAAAACTTCCATGCTAATTATATATAGTGTACTACTAGTATCTTTTGTAAGGAACATTTGGTTTAAAGTACAAAGTGAAACATGTAATGTATTGAAAGAGCCCTGTCATCCATCTAGTAATTCAATTAAAATAATACTACCTCAAGTTTCTAATGTAAGCTCTCGTAGAGTAGATTGCATTACGAAAGAGATTTTATATTAAGTACGGAAAGAATATTACATCCATATATATTCCCTCCATCTTTTTTTTGTACAATATCCATTTTATAAGAACTGTTTCGCGATTCCAAGAAGAATTAGTAGATGTATCCAAATATATCCCTAATAAGTGATACAAAACCGCAATAAAATATATAGAGTTTGACATTAATCAACTTTAACTGCTTTGTTAATTAATGTATGTGAATTTTTAAACCTGGAATTATATATAATAAGGGATGGAAGGAGCGTGTAATTACATCTGTTTTATTAAATCAACTATGAGAGAGAATGATTTTATGGCTTCAAGGTTTGAGATGTGACCTTGGGCATTTGATTTTTTTTAAAAAAAACCTCACTCATTAATTTTCCATCAGACTAACGTCTCCCTAACAATTGAATCATTATTATCTTTCTCTTTTCCTCGTAGCCGACAATAACACCAATGACAAAAATTAAAAACAGAACTTATTTTTCCTTTCATTTTGATTTAAATCAAACGGCTAC
This sequence comes from Acacia crassicarpa, assembly GCA_034222035.1. Lineage (NCBI taxonomy): Eukaryota > Viridiplantae > Streptophyta > Magnoliopsida > Fabales > Fabaceae > Acacia > Acacia crassicarpa. The sequence continues at coordinate 29,376,801 of JAWXYG010000010.1, read as the reverse complement.
GTATGCATCCACAAAGTTTATCAAACTCCACTTTGGAAAGAACACATAAACTGTTGAAAATATTGTCTAAATCCAATTAATGCTGGTGCAGAGAACAAAAATTCAAACAAGCTAAATGCAACCACCAATCCATAACAAGAACTAGAAATACATTCAAAACAAACCGACAAATACAACCCATATACTATTTTATGACACAACACAATTTGCAGAAATTACATTTGTCTTAAACACCGTTGTTTCCACCTTTCTAACTGACACTTTCATATTTGACTAGCCCTCGATTTAACAGACAAGTAAGAAAACCTTGAAAATACATCTTGAAACTTATACAAGTAGATAGATAGGTATAGAAAGGTGGGTACATACTACCTACGGTCTTAAATATAAGACCTAATTGATTTTTTTTGAAGATATTAAGAATGTTAATTAAATTACTTTAAAGTATTTTTATTTTTTTTCTCCAAACAATTTTCTTAACTTAGAAAGTAATATATAATCTAATAATATACAATATATTATATGATTAAGTAATTTATTTAGCTTCATTAATCTCTAAAAAAAAATTGGTTAGGTCTTATATTTAGAACTAAAGGGAGTACTTCAGTAGGAACTACCAATAAGAGTAGCAATTTTGTAAGGTGTGGGAATCAAATACAGATTCCTCTTTCTTCTAGCTGTAACACCAAATGTTTCAGTCATGTCTAAATCTTCAGGTTTCATTCCATTTGGGAGTTCCCAATCAAAGTGGTACAGTAAGCTAGCTAGAGGAAGCTCAATACCTGCCAAACCAAATGAAATGCCAGGACACATTCTTCTTCCCGCTCCAAAAGGGATATACTCAAAGTTTGTTCCTTTGAAGTCAATATCAGAATTGACTTGAAACCTCTCAGGCATGAACTTCTCAGCATCATACCAGTAATTTGGATCTCTTCCAAGTGCCCATGCATTTATTGTAACTTGAGTTTTGATGGGTGTTTCATATCCCTTGACCTGGCAAGTTTCTCTGCATTCTCTTGGTAGCAATAATGGAACTGGTGGGTGTAACCTTAATGTTTCTTTTATTACTGATTTTAAGTAACTAAGTTGAGTTATTTCACTACTATCTTCAATAATTGCTTTTCTGTCTTTAAAAGCATTTCTAACCTCATTTTGTGCCTTTTCCATCACTTTTGGATTTCTCACCATTTCTGACATAGCCCACTCTAATACTGTTGCTGAAGTATCGGTTCCACCACCAAACATATCCTACAATAATGGTAACAAGCTTTATTAAACCCACTACAATAATGGTAACAAGCTTTATTAAACCCACATGTTATAGATTCACGGTTAAATAAATAAGCTGTTTTAGTTCCCATCTAACAGTTAGAAGACACATAAGTTTATATATAAGCAAAAGATATGTCTAGTTAATATGTACAATCTAACAAAAAAAGTGAAAATGTGTGTGTGTAGGAAAAAAAGTTAAAGAAAAAAGAAGAGAGAAAAAGTGTTAGATGATCAAAGAAGTACAAGCCTGAAAAAAAAGAGAAGACTTGAGTGACCCTCCAATAAATTAGTGTGTACAAAAAGGGCAAGCTATTATGGTATAGAAGATAAGTTTCAAACATGGTTGGTGGTCTTCTAGCTAGTACATATAATATATTATTTTAGCTAGTATATACTCTTTATTCTTTAATATAAGACATATTTACCTAATTTGATTAGATTAATGAAGTCAGTTAATATGAATTGTATTTTTTTTAAAACACCTTAGTCACTATCCTTAATTTTCTTATTCCCCCTTCTCTTTGATTATTGTTAATGGAGCATCAATAAGGATAAATTAAGAAAAGACTGATGTTAGAATTCAAAGGATTACAGTATAGAGGAAACAAGAGCCGGCCTCTAAATATTATTGGATCCTTAATACAAGTAATTGAGCAAAAGCCTTTATATAAGCAAACCTACTCTAATAATAGAATCTAATTTAATCTAAATCTGAATAAATCTAATCAAATAATATAATATCAACATAAGACATTAATGTAAGATATAATAATATCTTAACACCCCCTCAAACTCAAGATCATTTTTAGTTTGTCAGCAGCTACGGTAACAAGTGGACTAAAAGTAACATCTTGGAGCAAGCATCAATTTGGATGGAACAGAAATGTTGAGCTGATCTAGATGAACCAGGCGACTAAAACAACCTAGAGCAAGCATTGATCTGAATGGAACAATAATGATGTCGAGCTGGTTTGGGAGTAACCAAACGTTCTAAAGATCTAGGAGGAAGCAGACGACTTACTGGTCTGGGCAGAACTAGACGATTTGTGACTTTGGGCAAAACTAGATGGTCAAAAGATCTGGACAGAGCTCTGGGATAGAACAATACACTCTCTAGGGAATGAGTGTGAGGATTTGGACGAAGCTTTGGGATGGAACTAGACACTCTCCAGGGAACGGAAGATTTGGGTGGAACTAGATGGTCAAGAGATTTGAACAGAGCTCTAGTATAGAAACATATACTCTCCAAGGAATAGGTTTGTAGATTTGGACGGAGCTATGGATGGAACCATACACTCTCTAGGGAGTGGGTCTGTGGATTTGGACAAAGCTCCAAGACGGAACCAGACACTCTCTAAGAACGGATTTGGGAAGGAATCAAATAGTCTGCAAAGGAAAGAACATGTGAATAGTGGCGTCTATTATACACCAGATAGAGTAAGGAAACCGAAGTTAGGAACTCTTTCATAGGTTGAGATGACCGAGAGAGCAACCTAGAGAGAACGTAAGGAGAAGCCAATCTTGCCAATAAAAAAAGGTTCATGAGTGTTAATCTCAAACGCTCAAGGAAGTACAACATCTAGATAGTAGATCTACCACTATGGGTGAGAAGGAATGAATGTTCTACATTCTTCTTGTTCTTCTTTCTTGTTTTCTTCTTCTTCTTCATTGGCTTCCACTGCAAAAAAAATCAGATTTTGCGATGGAATTTTTCCGTCGCAAAATAGGGCATTTCTGTCACAAAACGGAATTTGCGACGGATTTGGTCCGTCGCAAAAATCAGCGTAGCAATTTGTGTCATCTGTCGCAAATTTCGAAATTTGCGACAAAATAAAAATTCCGTCGCAAATCCAAAGGATTTGCGATGGAAGTTTAATCCGTCACAACTTTCGGATTTTTTTTAAAAAAATATTTTTTTTTTATTTTTTTAATTTCGATTTGCTTAAAAAATATTTATTTTTCTTTTTCTTAAAGATTCTAATTTTCATTTTCTTAAAGATTAGTGACTAATTTTAAATTTAAAAAAAAATTTAAATTTTTTATTCCTATCATGAATTTTTATATACCTTCAGGATTATACTCTACTGATCCGTTTAGGCCGAATTATAAAACAGAAAACCAATTACAAAATCAAATTCTATAATCTACTTATCGTTTAGGCCGATCCTAATATCTAGGAATTATAAAACAGAAAAGCAATTATAAAATTCAAATTCTATACCTAATATCTAGGATTATAAAAGGCAGATCCTAATATCTAAGAATTATAAAAGGCAAATCCTAATATCTAGGAATTATAAAATAGAAATGCAATTACAAAATTCAAATTCCATAATCTGATTAGATCCTAAAATATCTCTAACTACCAAGATTATATATTATACAGAAATTTAACATATAACAAGAAAAAAATAAGGTTCCACAGAGTACAAATCAGAACAAGTTTAAATGATATTCAAATAATTCAAGACAAAATAAATTAAAGAACAAGCAGATAACAGATCTAACCAGAGGAAATTAACAAATAAGAGGAACAAAAGCAAGAATTCCAACCACAAACCTCTGAGACAGATCACCTCCAAAGCGCCAAATCCTATCAAAAAAATAAAACAAATTAAAACCAAATTTTGATTTTAATAATCCGTTTTTTTTCTTCCTCTTTATTTATTGGAAGAATGACTATAAGGTTGAATCTATGCATGCTATCTTCCTTAACACTCTTTTGGTATAAATATATATATCTTAGGTTTTTTGTCTAACAAAAATTTTAAACAATAAATTTTCAACGATTTTCCCATTAAACTACTAGCACTGGAAGATTAGAACAAAACAAAACAAATTGATCAGATTAAATAGGGTTATTTCCGTTGTATTAACAAAAAAAAACAATAAGATAAACTTGGGTTATGGTGAGAAAGGCACCTAAGGTAACACGCATTCAAAGAGGGAAAATCCTAAAAAAATGCCTTGTGATTCCAATATACAAAATACTAAATCAATCTACCTGGAGCTATTTGGTATTTTGAAATCTTAAAAAGACTTAAATGCCCTTATTGTTATAGGGAAACCCACTGCTTCTAGTCCTCAACTCCACAGCTTTTTGCAGATATCGAATTGAAAAACAAATTAAATTGATTGGTTCCATAGAACCATGAAACATAATCCAGAGGAGGGAGAACAACGCATATCATCACAGTGGACGAGTGGCAGATATAAGCAAATTCAGAATTTGAGAAATAATACTAACACAAATATTTCCAAAAAGTTAAAAAAAAAACTTCAAACTAACATACATATCATCACAGTGGACGAGTGGCAGAGGAAAATGGCAGCGGTGGTGACCAGAAGGAGGAGCGGCGGAGGCGACCGGAAGGAGGAGTGGTGGTGGCGGCGACCAGAACGACGGACGATGGTGGCCAGAAGGGAGAGGACGAGCGACGAGGTGGGAAGAGAAGAAAAATTTCGACGGTGAGACGGAGGAAATGTCCCAAAGTTGGGACTTAAAAGAGATTTTGCGACGAATTCATAATCCGTCGCAAAATCGCGCTTTTTACGACGGAAATCAACTTCCGTCGCAAAAAGCAATTTTTGTTTGCGACGGAAATAACTTTCCGTCGCAAAAAGCAAATTTTTTTTGCGACGGAATTGAGTTCTGTCGCAAAATAGGGGGAATTGAAGGCCTTTTTTGCTGCTGATTTGTGATGGAATTACAATTCCGTCGCAAAAAGCAAGATTTTGCGACGGACATTCAATTCCGTCGCAAAATCCTTGGTTTTGTGACGGATTTGAAATTCCGTTGCAAAATCGCCTAAATTTGCGACGGAAAAAATTCCGTCGCAAAATCCGTCGCAAATTTGCATTTTTCTAGTAGTGTTCTTCATCGTCAGTTTTGATACCATGTTAGAATCACTACTACAAAGTAGGGATTTTATAACTTCCCTAAAAATCTTATATTTTTTAAAAAAGGGAAGTAAAAAATAAAAGCAGTAACATTTTTGTAATTATGTGCGGAAAGTTTAACATATTGGGCATTTCTTTAACAAAAAAGGACACTAAAAGTTGATTTTTGGCATTCCTTTTCAAAATTGGGACACTAAAAGCTCTATTTTTAGCGTCCTAATTTGAAAAGGGATGCCAAAAACAAGGTTTTTGGCTTTAAGAGTACTACTTTTTCGTCCCTTTGGAAATTGGGACGCCAAATTTGGCATCCCCATTTTAAATTGGGATGCCGAAAGGGTAGAAAAGAAACAAAGAAAAAACAGTTTATCTTCATTCCTCCTTTATCAAACTGTCTCGTCCTAGCTCCATCCTTTCTCACTCTCCTATCATTTTCACACTCATGGTTCCTCTCTCCCTCCCACCGTCGTCGCTCCTCCCTCCTCTCTCCCACTACACATGCATTGCTCCTCCCTCCTCTTTCCCTCATCATTGTCACTCCTCCGTCCTCCCTCGTCTTTCACACTATCAGTCCTCCTTCCTCAATCTCTCCCACCGTCACTCCTCCCTCCTCAGTAGCAGAACATTGCAGGTTTGAGGTTTTTTTTTTTTAAAAAAAGTAAAATGCTTTGTATTTTTCTTTTTGGAATAATTCTAATGTTATCTTTGTTATTGCTATTATTAAGGTTGAGTAGAAAAAAGAAATTTGAAGCATCTAAATTTAAAGATGATGTTTTTGTAGAGTTTCATTATTGCTGGGGAGTGCCAAATATAAAGAATTTTTTATTTTTTATTTTTAAAAAAACTTACTGCCTCCGTTTTAAAAAAGGGATGCCATAAGTCTCTTACGGCATCCCTTTTTAAGAGACGTTGTTCCAAGACTTTAGTATGTTGCTCACATAGGCATCCCTTTGGAAAGGGACGTAGAAAAAGTCTAAAAACGGGCGTTAAAAATGCTTTATATATTAGTGAATTTCAAGGATTATAATATAGAGAAAATAAGAGCCTCTAAATATTATTAAGTCCTTTACACTAAATCCTTAATACGAGTAACTAAGAAAAAGCATTTATATAGCCAAATCTAACTATTCATAGAATATAATATGAATAAGTATAATCAAATAATAATATTAACATAAGATATATAATATCTCAAAATGAGAATATACCAAATATTAATATAAGATATAATAATATCTTAACAATTAATAAATATGAAAGTTGTATCATATATTTAAGACCAATATTAAATTCCTATATATATATATATATATATATATATATATATATATCTTATATTAAGGACGGGAGGGATATAACATATATAAGATTGTTTTCGGCCTTATGATTTTTACATACATACATATATAGAGGTAAGTAGGTAAGTGGTGCTAACCCATATAACAGCTTTAACGTTCTCTGTTGTGATTGGGATATCAAAGCTTTCACTTCGCTGGATCCGCAGAAGAACTTGAACAAGATTTTCTTCTACAAAACCACTCTTTCCTCCTCCTGCTTCCATCACATGTTTCTTCAGATTCTCGTGGATGATATCCTCTAAAATCTTATCAATTTTCTTATGAATCTTCCAACCCTTTGTTTCCATTCCAGTCATGAGATGGATAATTTTCTTTGAAGGAAACAAATCGGCAAAGTTAAACCCATCCATTTGTTTCAATGCTTCATGGAGCAATTGCACGAGCTCTTCACCATCTTTACTTTTGTCACCAAATGCTACCCTCATAAGTATAGAACTTGTCAAAGAGTAAATCTTGTTCGTGAGATCGAATACTGAACCTAGTGATGATTGAACTGCCTTTATGAGCTTACATACCTGATGAGGTAATAATAAGGAAGACGATTAAGAAATATTGAAATATGATCCAAATCTATTGTCAACATGAATATAGAATAGCATCCCTCTAGTCATACAATAATATTTAAGTAGAAATTGTGAGTAATTATTATTATTATTATTATTATTATTATTATTTGTTTAAACCTAGAGTATCCACAAGTCACTCTAGACTTGAACCTAATCTCTATTGGGCCAGAAGCATTAAGGTTAAAACCCTCCCAACAAGTGCATTTCCCGAGATTTGAATTTGTAGTCTCCTTCTTATAGGTTGACATTACTTATCATTTCAACCAACGATTTCTTGATTAAGTACACCCGTGATCCCAAATACATGTGATTTCTAATTAATTTACACATATCAATACAAACCATTAGAAACATTAAATTTGTTTTAAAGTTCAATTAATTTTCAATATTATCCGTATTAACTTATACTAAATAAACTCCAACAATACATTAATTTTAGTCTCTCACTACCATTATTGTTAGATATGGGCATATATAGAAAAAAAATATTTAATACTTTTTAAAACTTTTAAACGGACCAAGAACTCCTTCTAAGGATTTAGTTGGGTGCACATGACTTGGCTATAAGCATCAAATTTGGACAATCTAGATTTAAGTTGGATGGTCCAGATTTATTTTTTAAAATATTATAATGTATATAAAGTATAAAATAAAGATAATTTTTTTTTAAATTTCGGTTTTCAAACATTGTTTATTAAAAAATTGATTAGTTGAAATTCTAAATTCGGACCATTGAAACTGTATTTGACCGCGGTAGATCTCACCCTCATGATAGTCATGATGAGCACCATGGTGCTTATCTCTATGATGGGCACCAAAACCCCGATTCCCACCTTCTAGAAGGCACCTAGGGACTAGAGGGAGTAGGAATAATAGATAGGGTAAGAATGATTTGAAAGCAGTTCATGTTTTTTCATGCATGTGATCCCGAGAACTAAAAGTACTACTTACTATCCTTAATAGAAGAATTTAGTTTGTAATTTAATGTTTGTAGCTCAATCGATATACAAACACAGTATTTCATATCATATCATATCAGTACCTCATCTTGTCGTATATGGAAGAATGATTGGACCTTCTTGGCACTCAAGAGCTCTAAAGTACATATTTTCCTCATCTGTCTCCAATATTCACCGTAAGGAGAAAAAGCTATATCAGTTGGTCCATAGGCAAAAATCTTAGAACTAGAAGTACATGGTCTCTGCACAAAGGCAAGATCATGCGTCTTCATAATCTCTTTAGCCATATCAGGGGATGATACTATCACTGTAGAAACCTCACCAAGTTGAAGATGCATGAGTGGTCCATGTTTGAGGGATAGTTCATGAAGGGTATGGTGTGGAAGTGAAGAGCTTGATCCTGCTAACTGGTGAAGATTTCCCAATACAGGAAGCTTCCATGGCCCCGGGATTTTGATCTTAGCTTTATTTTCTGGCTTTGTGAGCCCAAGCAACAAGAAGAAGAGCAAGAGGAAGGGAATTATAAAAGGCATGAAAGCTGAAAGTTGGAATTCCATAAGGAGTAATCAGCAATTCAAGTGAGAACTTGATCAAATTGATACATATGGCAGCTCCAAAATCTTTTTAATAACATATAAAAATTGGAGAGTTTGTGGCTGGTAAAAGATATGAGAGGACCATAGTGGTGAGTGGATAAGAATTTTAAATATTAAGAAGATATTTTAATCTCATTAAGATAGACTCATAATTGAAAGCTATAGCATTGGAAGGAAATAAGTGAAGCCAACTGTTAATCTTAATTATAGAGGGTAGAGATCACAAAATGGGTAGATAGTGACTGAGATTTGACAAGTATTAGCCCACTAATTAAAGTTACTACCACCAATGATGTTGAGTCGGCTAAGGCGTCATTAGACTAACACAAAAGACTACAAATTGTGATGATCCACTCACTAAAAAAAAAAGACTTTCAGTGACGACTTTTGGTGGCGACTCTTAATGTTGCCGTTGAAAGTATGACTTTCAGCGGCGACAAGAGAGTCACCGCTGAAAGTTTTGACTTTCAGCGGCGACAGTTTTTGTCACTGTCGCCGCCGAAAGTCATACTTTCAACGGCGACTCACAAAAGACTACAAACTGTGATGATCCACTCACTAAAAAAAAAAAGACTTTCAGTGACGACTTTCGGTGGCGACTCTTAATGTCGCCGCTGAAAGTCTTTTTTTTTTTTCTTTTTTTGTTTATGATATTTATACAATAAATATATTTATTGATGTACTTTTTTTATGAAAAAATAGATTAATTTTTGGGATTATTGTGAGATAAAGAGAGTTTGAGAGATAGTGTGTGTTGCTTAAAGTTGATTTTTAATAATTGTAGCAAGAGATTATACATTTTGATGAAAAGATAAACATAATTTTGATTTGAGAAAGTTTTGTCAAGAACTTTTAAACCTATTTCTAACACATATATTTATTGAAATACTCGTAGAGAGGAAATTGATATAGTTTTATGAAATGTAAATGAGAGAAATAATCTTAGGCTCCATTTAATTATTGAAGTTAAAGAATCATTTATATTTATCACTCTTTCCATACCGAAATTTAATTTGCCATGGCTCAATTTAATTGAATTCACTAAACCTCTTGCTCGATCATTCGTTAATCAAATCCTCGAAGAAACCATATCTCTACTTATAATTTTAGGGATAAGGGTCTTAAATGCCATGGAAGTTTTCGCTCAGGAGCACTGGTAAGACGGAAGTTTTTTTTGGACAAAAAATGCCACGTAAGTTCACAGGAAGTATCAATTTTGCCCCGAAAGTTTTCACTAAGAAGCAATTTTGTCCCGGAAGTTTACAAAACGTAGCAATTTTCCTAGCAATTTTGCCCTTCTGTCCCCAAATGTTAAATTTGACTACTAAATCAGTCAAAGACTATACATGTCATGCCTTGAAAAGGTCAAACTTGGAGTCAGAGAATGAGATCCTTCAGATGTTGATCTCAATGCAGCTAGAATTTGTGAAGCCGAACTGGTCAAAGGGACTGAAAGGTCTGTCACAAAATGCAAATGAAACACAAAATTAGAAATAAATTGTCCCAAAAATTGGTTCAGTAAAACAAATCAATAGTAATAATATTTACGTTTGTATAAACTGATCATTTACTTAGATCATAAGTGATGCTTCCTTTGGGTTTTGTGACAGTCGACCTTTCAGTCCCTTTGACCAGTTCGACTTCAGAAATTCTGGCTGTCTTGAACTCAACATTTCAAGGATCTCATTCTCTGGCTCCAAGTTTGACCTTTTCAAGGTATAACATGTGTGGTCTTTGACTGATTTAATAGTCAAATTTAATATTTGGGGACAGAAGGATAAAATTGCTCCTTAGTGAAAACTTCCAGGGAAAAATTGCTCCTTAATGAAAACTTCTGAGGCAAAATTGCTCCTCAGCGAAAACTTCCGTGACATTTTTGGTCCAAAAAAAACTTCCGTCTTACCAGTGCTCCTGAACGAAAACTTCCATGGCATTTAAGACCCTTATCCCTATAATTTTATTACTTGGCGCAACTCGTGCACTTGTGATAGTGAACATGTGTGTATTTGAGAGAGATGATAATTATGTTTGTACTAACCTATATATGTGTGTGTGAGAGATGAAGAATTAATTATTGGTAACATATTTGATTTGATAATTTACAATTTCAAATTTCTTTTCTATCATTTTCCCTAATAAATAAAATATTATTTAATTAAGCTTAATAGCCCCAACTTATCACTAAAAACACACACAAAAAGCAAGATCATAAGTGAAAAAATCATATATATTCAAACACTCTCAATAAGGTTATAAATCAAAACAACCTATATATTGTAAAATCTTTAAAATTATTTGTCCCTACCAAAGATTGTTGCTCTTTTATTGTAAAATCTTTAAAATTATTAGCCCCAAATTTTTTTTTTTTTTTTTATATATAGTATCATGTTCCTACCAAAGACTGTTGCTCTTTGCTAATAATGATTATTTGTTCCTTGTTTTGGCATCAAACTTTACAAAAAGACAACCTTTCTAGAGTTGGATTACTGAGGATTGAGGAACTAATTTGAGGTTGCTAGACTTGGACTTTCCCTTATGTGTATACGGCATAAGTTGGCTATATATTATTACAAGTTCTATTTATGGATCTCATTCCATTCTCTCGACTGTGTTTCTTTTTTATGCATGTTAAATGTCTCCTTAGTTTTAGTGAAATCTATTATTGCTCTATTTTATTATATTCTTTTTAATTTTGCTGTTGCTGTAGTGGTTCTAACTTTCTTTTGAATCACATAGTGTAAAGGAAAGGAAATGCATAAACCACTGGATCTGGCACTTTAAATTAGATTTTGGAATGATTCCTTTTGTTTAGTTATGGAGTATAACATAAGTGGTTACCTGATCAATGTGATGATCACATGGTTGTGAAAGTTCAAGAAACCTTTGCTGAAACTATCATCAGTTATCTTGTTCCTTCTTGCTATTTCTTCCTAAAACTTCTAATTAACAAGAAAACAAGATAATGGTGTACATTATCCATTCTTGGTGCATTTGTCCTTCTTGATATGTATTCCTAAAACTTCTAATTAACTGAGCAGGAAGAAAATTGTATGTTTATATGTCTGTTTTATTCATCTTGGAGAACTAAGGCAGTAAGGCTTGGAGACATTTTGTTCTGTGCATCTGTGTAAGCAGAGTCTACACATATTTAAAATGCTATTCCCCTTGCATTTCTATGTTTTCTTGCTTTTAGTCTACACTCTACACATATTTAAAATGCTATTCATATGCTCCTAAGAAAGATGTTCTTTTCTTTGTGTTTCATGTGCTAAGCTTCAGTGACATTTTCCGATTATGCCGCTAAGAAAAATGTTACTTTATAATATAAATTTTTGTAAATTCGATCAATATCCACCCCTGAATTGTGTGTATGTGTGTGCTTTATTGATATTTGCAGATGAGTGTAAGCATTTTGCTTCCAAATCCAGTTGTCTCCCCTTGTTCCTCTAATTCCAGGTACAACTTGTGCAACTATTCTTACTCAGGCTATACTCATAGAAGGTTGCAAAACTATTGCTTCTGTTGTAAATGTAATGGATTTGAGAAACAATATAAATAAGGTCGCTGGTGTTGTAATTACTGATTTGAAAAGCAGAGCATTAATGATTAGCACACAAGAAGAGATAACCCAGGTGCTAGTGATTCTCATGCAAAGTTATCTTCCACTAGTCTCATGAATTTCTGATATTTTGTTCACCTTGAATTCAAAGTTTTATAAAGGGGAACCAAATGTACATGCTTAAAACAAAAAGAAAATAGCATTGGAATATCCCTAACTTTAAGCTTATATTGATGGCTATATTTTCTGAGTTTCTAAATATGTATCCATGTCACTATCGACCATAAGACTCTTTCCCTATTCATCAAAATGGTTTGAAATGGTTTTTTGCCTGATCTTGATATTCAGTACATGCAAAGAATAACCCATACTTTAGAATGATTTACTTGAGGATGATTGAAGGTCAAACATCCTGGTCTGGGTGGGTTTCAATTTAATGTTTCTCAAATGTTATCATGTGACATTAAACTACGCATCTTCCTGTGCTTGCTTAGGACTCGTTTAAAAAAAATTGAAGAAGGCATGCACATCTATATAAACAGATGCATAACAGTTTTGTTGCTTGTGGAATATGATTTTTGTGTAACATAATTATTTGAAATAGCAAACAAGTCCTGCTTTGTTGCATGAAATAGTTAAAAAATTGCCATTTATTTTTTTTAAAAAAATTGTGACTTTCAGTGGCGACTTTTGTCGCCATTGAATTTTTTTTTTTTAAAAAAAAATTTGTGACTTTCAGTGGCGATTTTTGTCGCCGCCAAATGTACATTTGTCGCCACTGAAAAGATTATCAGCGGCGACAAAAGTGTCGCCATTGAAAACTATATTTGCGGCGACAATTTTGTCGCCACAGAAACATGTATCAGTGGCGACTTCTTGTCACCACTGAAACAAGTATTGGTGGCGACAATTTTGTCGCCGCCAAAAATGTTATCTGTGGCGACAATTGTTGCCGCCGAAACCCTACTTTCGGTGGCGGCACCTACTTTCGTGACTTCTGATGAACTTTCAACGGCGACAAAAAGTCACCATGAAAGTCAATTTTTTTGTAGTGACTGCCCGCATCACACACAGTATCGCCATAATAACTCAAATATATCATTAACGGAAGAAATTAACATTGATATCTAATGGTACTTAGTCTAGTGACGGACCAGCTAGAGAACTGAGTTTAAATCCTATTGTTTTTTTTTTTAAAGACCATTTAAGAGAGACATCTTGACTGCAAAGCATTGATCCGAATTAGTCTGATTAATTTAAGATTAGACATGTTTTTTTTTCATGTATTATATTGGAAGAATTTATAATAATATGACTTGCTATGAAGTTTACAGTTTATATTAATATTGATATTGATTTCTAGACATTAAGGAATATCAAAATTTGCAGTGGAATTGATATGTGATAAGTATAATTTTATGATTAAATAGACGTATATTTTATGAAAATTAGTTGGATTTATTGATATTATATACCTATTTAATTATCTTCTATATGCTTTACTATTATTATAGGATAAAAAGATATTTTGATATAAAATCTACTTATTTCCTATTATATTTTGCAGAAAATATTAGCTGATTTGGAAAGAAGTAGAAAAAGCAATTAAGAGGATATGCAATCAGCCAAACTCAGTGATACCTCACAAAAAAATAGAAACAAAATCAATTGCGTGATCTGGTAGAGTAGATTACAAGATATAAGATATCTTTTTAATAAAAAAAATGAGAATCAGTGACCCACGGCCTATGTTATATTTAAGTTATATACATGAAGAAAGGAAGAAGCAAGAGGAAGGATTGAGAGACACAGAACAAGGAGGAATGAAGAAGCAGAGGAGTAGCGGCTGAGCGTTTCGGTTCTCTTCATCATTTCCACAGAAGGACGAGATGACTGTGGAGGCGACAGAGAAGCTTTCTTTCCTCTCTCCCCTTATTCTTTGAACTTGAATTCTTATCTTTTTGTTATGGATTTTATTAGAGCCATGTGTAGTTAGTTGGTTTTGCAATCTAGAGAACCTATGAACTTGTGGGTGAATTGGATTTTGTTTTCATTATTTAGTTAATTTTGATATTAATTTTGGTTATTTAATCTTGGTTAGTTTTATCTTTTTAGTGATTGACCATTATTGAATATGATTTTGAGCATTAGGATTTGCCTTGACGAAGGAGATTTTAATTAGGTTCTGAGATTAAGTAATATGGGATTGGATTACGATTTAATTTATGATTATGATAGACATATATCTAATGGCCTCATATAATTGTTGAAGAGTGTGTTCAGTTTTTGTTGCCTTTTGAGTAACTATGTTAGACATAACAAGTTATACTCAAGAGAGGGTTGTAAGTGGACCGAAAAGCACTTATAGCTATTTATACTCGAGATTAACAAAATTGATATTAAAGCTAATTAAATTAGTGAAAACAACCTTTATGAAGCTAATAAGGGATTAGTGACTGTGGGTTGCTCATCTGATTATTGTGGTAGTTTTTTTAATTTTTATTTTAGTTTTATTTTTTTTTCTGTTAATTAAATTCAATTTGGTTTGCTCAACTTAAAAGAAAGTGTAAAATTAATTCTTAATTGAAGTTTTGGTACTAAAGTCCTCGTGAGAACGATACTTTTCTTATCACTTTATTACTTGATACGACCCGTATACTTGTGAAGTTATAGGCTATAAAGTTTTGCCCTATCAACAAGACCTTAGACCCGTGCGTTGCATGGAGTGTGTTGTTTTATTCGGTTTTTAAATCGGACAACTAAAGTATTAATGTAATAACAATGTAGTTTTATTAGTAAATAGATTAATTGTAGACGTAACAATAAACTCAAATGAAAGTACGAAAAAGCTGAATTCATATAACCATTACATTGAAAGCACAACAATAACAAATTGGAAGAAATTTTCGCTTGACAACTATTAATGTGGTAAAATGTTTTGGAAAACCTCTCTGTATACCACATTAATTGTGTTATTGATACACTTATTAAACTCATCCAAAATCAGTATTTTTAGACCCTTGGAACTCTTTACCCTAGATAAAGCAACATAAAGTTGTCTATGTGAGAAAACTGGTCTTGGTAGGTAAAGACCTACATTTGACATTGATTGTCCTTGACTTTTATTAATTGTCATGGCGAATGAAACGATGATTGGAAATTGTCTTCTAGTCATCTTGAAAGGAAGTTTAGATTCACATGGATTCATGTCCATCCTATGTATCAAAATATCTTGCTCTGCGCTGTTGCCATTCAACGCTTTCGTCTTAATGACGTTCTTCCCTAGTTTTGTAATTTGAAGTCTCGTACCATTGCACAATCCTGATGCTTGATCAATGTTCCTTATTAACATAATAGGTACGCCGACCTTCAAAACCAATTTATGATGAGGAATCTCGGAACATTTAATTGAATTGAGGAACTCTGTATCATACAGATCATTGACACTATCATTTACACGATCTAAACAATTTATAGCGTCAGCACTGAAGTAACATGGAAAAAAATTTCCAAAGTCGGCAAAGAAAACCACTTCATTCCAAACGATATGACGGTAAAATTGACAATATCATCACTATCAAATTAATTTAGATTGATGAGTCATGAGCAAGTATTACTGTGGATTGAGGAAATTTTATAATTTGAATTAAAAAAAAATTTACTGTTTAGGAAAAATGTTGGCTTCTTATGGAAAAAAAACTGTATTGACTTACGTTTGTAAATGACCCTGGCCAATTATTGTTTAGGAATCATATATGATAAATAGGACTTGAGCTGATCCATTAGGTATTTTATAAAGGAAATTTTATAATTTGAATTCAAAAAAATTTTACTGTTTAGGAAAAATGTTGGCTTCTTATGGAAAAAAAAAACTGTATTGACTGATGTTTGTAAATGGCCCTGGCCAATTACTGTTTAGGAATCATATATGATAAATAGGACTTGAGCTGATCCATTAGGTATTTTATAAAGGAAATTTTATAATTTGAATTCAAAAAAATTTTACTGTTTAGGAAAAATGTTGGCTTCTTATGAAAAAAAAACTGTATTGACTTACGTTTGTAAATGACCATGGCCAATTACTGTTTAGGAATCATATATGATAAATAGGACTTGAACTGATCCATTAGGTATTTTATAAAGGAAATTTTATAATTTGAATTCAAAAAATTTTACTATTGAGGAAAAATGTTGGCTTCTTATGGAAAAAAACTGTATTGACTTACGTTTGTAAATGACCCTGGCCAATTACTGTTTAGGAATCATATATGATAAATAGGACTTGAGCTGATCCATTAGGTATTTTATAAAGGAAATTTTTAATTTGAATTCAAAAAAATGGAGGGAGGGAATGATTTTATCAAGAAAAATTTAAATCCGTGGATTGAGGTAAAATTGACAATATCATCACTATTAAATCAATTTAGATTGATGAGTCATGAGCAAGTATTACCGTGGATTGAGGAAATTTTATAAAGGAAATTTTATAATTTGAATTCAAAAAAATTTTACTGTTTAGGAAAAATGTTGGCTTCTTATGAAAAAAAACTGTATTGACTTACGTTTGTAAATGACCATGGCCAATTACTGTTTAGGAATCATATATGATAAATAAATTCAGCATCAGTGTATATGAAAATGAGTGATTAATGCTATTGGTGATGCGCTCCAAAAGTTAATTGGAAATGAAATTTCAAACTTAAAATAGTTCATCTTGACCCACAAAAAATTGGATCTGGCTACTATCTTCTTCGCTTCCCAACCTCTTCCTCATCTGGGCCATCGGATGAAGATCTGGATGGTCCAGATTTTTTTAATAATTTATCGCATGCGGTACAGATTTAATTATTAAAAAAACCTGAACCGTCCAGATCTTCATCCGACGGCCCAGATGAGGAAGAGGATGGGAAAGGAAGAGGATGGTAGCCGGATCCCAAAAAATTAGGGTTGATTTCCTTATAAGCAAAAAATTAGGGATGAGTTTGAGGCATAATGGATAGCATATAGATATAGGTTGAACTGATATTAATATTTGTAATATGTACTTAATTGAATGTATTAGTTAAAAATTTTCTCAAAGTAGTAATATTTTATTTTATATTGAGATGTAGTCGTGCCTAATATTCTAATCTCCCTGAATTTGGTAATTGGAGAATGGGTTGTCCGGCAGAAAAAGTTAAATGACCTTAAATTACTATATTACAAAAAATATTTTTAGCGACCTATTGAAATAATTTTATAAAAAATTTAAAAATAAAGTAGAATATATTACTTGATGAAATACAAGAGTGTTGTTAAATAAATTATTGTTGAAAAAGTATTAGTAGGGGTGATATGAAAAAAAATATGATAAATTTTGCTCAACATTATTTAATAAAAAAAATTATAGTTGAGGTGTATATGATACAATAAGTTGCACATATTATTTACTATATAGAATTAATAGGTGTATTATTAAATTATTTTTGTCTTTAATTATTATTGAGAAAGTATAAAAAGGTGTATTATAGGAAAAAATTGACAAACCTTAAAACTTATCAATACCAACTCCAAAATAGGTTTTATAGGAACGGACAGAATAGGAAATTATCAAGAATCCAATAACGTTGGAAATAAAAATATTAGAGACCTACACCTACTACTTTGGACACAGGAAAAAAATTATGTTATTGTATTATAATAATTTTATATTGTATTATATTATAAAAATATAACATTATTATTTAAATAAAGTTAAATAGGGGTGAATTTATAAAAAGTTTAAATAGGACCAAGCTTTATTATCTACTCAATGATATTAACATCTTTATCATGGTTGATTTTAGGTATCCTCATGCACCAAATATTTTGTCTTTTCCTTAATTTGGACAAGTTTATTATCCTAAATAGTTAAAAACGGATCTGTGTTGATAGTGATGTCTCATGAGTTTTGTCTACATAATGACTTTGCTTATTTGACGTAATATACAAATCTTCTTTTTCTTTTCTTTTTTTTTTAAAACCAATTTATGACACGTAATTATAAGGGATAAAATAATTATGAGAGAAAGAGTGAGAGAAGGTGGCTGGGTAGGTAAAAAGTAGCTGAACAAATGAAAGAGTGATTTCTATTTTTTGTCCTCTCCCAATGACTCATAATTCAGAGCATAGTATAAGTCTCCTCAGCACACTCACCCCAAAGAGTGATATTTATAATGTTTTCACTAAGAGATGTTGAAATATGATTATATTCAATACTCTTTGTTATACTTAAGTTTTAAAAAAAAAAGAATCTGAACACCAGATTTTTAGTGAGCTACAAAGATAGATAAAAAAAAATTACTTCTCATCAGCAATGCTAAAGTTTAGCCTCCTGGTAATATCACTTTCACTTCTTTGATCCAGTAAACGTCCGAAAGTTTGCAAAAACTCAATTACGTCTGCAGTTGTTTGTATGTCGTGCATCATTAAATTAATTGGAATGCACTCCATCTTAAAGCATAAAAGGTTAGTTGATTTAACAAAATGGGTCCAAAAAAGACAAACCTATTAACCCTGGGTTTGGGTTATTTCCATGCTTGATGTCTACAATGGACTTGAAGTTATAAGCTTGTTGGTTAATGACAACGTCAGATTCTTCTATGAATGTGTGAGTATGGAAGTTCAATCTCCAAGGGTTTGTAGTTGCTCTATACTTATCATCATTCTCGACTACCTCAAAGGTTTGGAAGTTGCACACCATCCCTTCTTTCAGATCATCAATCAATTTTGGAATGCCATTTTTTTGTGTCACGGAAACTTCCATTCTTGTCTCCTAGCACAAAAACAAAAAACGAAAAACAAATTGGTTGACAGTACAAAATTTTAGTTGTAAGGAAATAACTATTAAGAAAGGATTATCGAAAATGGGTACTATGTAAATCTATAAATCTTTATAACAACTAACCATTTCATCAACCAGTATCATCCCTATCTTCCATATCGGGTATGGTGCAGCCTTTTTCTTGACAACCCACTTCTAGAGAACTTTTGCAACAAATCGACCACATGTCCTTGCTATCATCAACTTCAGATAAGTACGTCTCAGTCATTACCTGTTTGTTGTTGTAAAACAAAGGAAAGCTTGTTTAGAGTACGGCGAGCATGAGCTGATCCATTAAGTGATTTTATAAAAGAAAATTTAAAATTTGAATTCACGAAATTGGACGGAGGGAAAGATTTCATAAAGGAAAATCTTAAGTTTGAATTCTGAAAAATGGAGGGAGGGAAGACGTATGATTGAGAGATCAGAAAATTGCGTGGACATGGCATCTATCATAGTGTACATGAAAAATGTTGGCTTCTTATGGAAAAAAAACTGTATTGACTTACGTTTGTAAATGACCCTGACCAATTACTGTTTAGGAATCATATATGATAAATAGGACTTGAGCTGATCCATTAGGTATTTTATAAAGGAAATTTTATAATTTCAATTCAAAAAAATGGAAAAAGTTATACTATAATGGATTAGGAATGATTTTATAAAGAAAATGGGGGATAATGGATTAGGAATTTTATAATGGATTAGGAACGATTTTATAAAGAAAAATTTAAATTTGTCCCACTACAATAGGGGAGGGAAGACGATTGAGAGGTCAGAAAAGTGTGTGGACGTGACACTAATCATAGTGTAACATGTGGACCAATGAATGAAGGAGTTAGAGGTTTAGAAGGATATATTGATATTTCATACATATATGGATTTTTTTTTGGGGGGGGGGGGCAGTGGCAGATCTTGAGATAAATATTTGAAGGGGGCCAAATGTATACTCATTAACTAATTAAAAATTTATATGGTTATATAACATGTTTAAAATATTCAAATCTATAATAAAAGTATTTTAACGATTTTAATGTATAAGATAACATACCAATATTTGAAGGCGTTTACCTGGATCACGCTCTAAGAAACTAATATCAAATTAATTGGAAGTAACCTTAGGAATTTTAGAAGGTTGTTCCTAACTTTCAAACCATGATGGTTATGATCCTCTAAGGTTTGAATGTGAGGAACAACCTTCTAAAATTCCTAAGGTTACTTCTAATTAATTTGAGATTAGTTTCTTATAGCGTGATCCAAGTAAACGCCTTCAAATATTGATATGTTATCTTATACATTAAAATCGTTAAAATACTTTTATTATAGATATGAATATTTTAAACATGTTATATAGTCATATAAAATTTTAATTAGTTAATGAGTATACATTTGGCCCCCCAAATATTTATCTCAAGATCCGCCACTGACTTGAGCCCATAGTCATTTTGGATCTGGATTCCCTGCTCGTCCAAGGACGAGCAAGGGGAGCTCGTCCAGGGAATCCAGATCCAGAATGAACCCAGTTTCCTTGGCCGTCCAGATCAGATTTGGATGGCCCAAATTATTTTTTTTTTTATTTTTTGTTATTATTATTTTTTTCTATATGAAAAAATTATTTTTTAAAAAAGTGTTAGTTGAGAGATTATCTTTATTTTAGATCCTCTATCCATTAAAATTATTTTCGATAAAAAATATAAAAGTAAAAAAAAATCATATCTGGACCGTCCAGATCAAATCTGGACGGTCCAGAGCTCATCCGTACGACGAGCACCGAAACTGGGTTCTAGTGATTCTGGGTTGTTTATCAGACCCCCTCCTGATTTGATCATGAAGGCTTTATTTTGAAGTCGCGAGTGGCGAATTCCTAGTCCGCCTTGCCTCTTCTCGCAACAAACGTTATCCCAAAGCACGAGGTGAACTTTTTTCTTATCACAAGTAGATCCCCAAAGAAAGCCATAGGCCTGTCTATCATTCTCATCATAAACAAAAAGGGGAAGAAGGCAAGTCTACATTGGGTATAGGGGAATTGATTGTCCTACAGAAGAAATGAGAGTATAGTGCCCTGCTAGCGAAATAGCTTGAGCCTTCCAATTACTCAATCTAGCTTTCACCTTGTCAACCACATATATACTGGTAAGTATCACCCTTGACCCTATCATGATGCATTAGTGTACCCAAATATTTCTCAAGGCCTGAAGAGAACACATAAAACCCAAACTCGTACTGAGTTGAGTTCATCTATTATTGTTAGACCTCTTCCGGCCTCGCCCTCTTGGGTGGCGGTTAGAGGGATTCCTTCTTATTTATTACCTTTCCTTTGTTAATTAATCATTTTTAACATATATCAGAGTGTACGCAGTAGAGCATATTAATGGTTTGGATGACAACAATATACTAATAAAGGTGTGAACAATAAACACAAAGTAGTCCCCGTAGGGTTAAGGGTAAAATTTGTTGGGATCCGTACACGCAACGGATTTAAAAACTTTACGAATCCCATCCTGAGGATCGCTCAACATCATTTAAATCAAGGTTAAAGGAATCCAAATATTACCTATGCGTCGAAATGGTATGTGTCTCTTTCAACTTGAACTGGTGGACTACCTTCTCGATCAGCAGAAGTCGACTCTACGAATCGGCTTCCTCTACTGGTATCCACACAAATAATCTCCGAACATAGCTACGGCAGTGTGCTAGCACCTTTTGAGTTGTGCGTCTCTCTCCATCGTTCTAGGGTTTTCTCGCGGCTTTCTAATACGCTCGACAAAAGTCTCGTATGTTTTTCTAAACCCGATCAGTGTATTATATTCAAAATTAATCCTCATTAATTTTGAAATTCGAATTTTGAATGTGGATTAAAAATATATTAATTAAATTTATCTGATAGATCTAATCTAATGTATTTATTTAATCTGAATTAAAAGCCAGATTTAAAATTCAAATTTTGAATTTGGATTTTAAAAAAAATATTAATTAAGTCTATCTCATATATCTAATCTAATCTATTTATTTGATCTAAATTAAAAGCCTTTTGATTTAATTTATCTCTATAAACTAAATCCGAGAAATGATATCTATCTATTTAATTAAATCTGAGATACTATATCTTAATTTAAATTAAATAGAGATATTATATCTTTATTCGAAAATTAAATGAGATACAATATCTCTATTTGTTTTAGATATTTAATTTATCAAATAAATTAAATACAAAATAAATATTATATAATAATATTATAATCTCTATTAAATAATAATATTATATTATTTTCAAATTTAATATATATATATCACCCCAGATTAAATTCAGTATTCATTAAATCTTAGATTAATCTAAGATTTAATGAATTTGGACATTTTTACTCGTGTTGGGCTATTCTTGTGTGCGACCCTGCAGGCCCACATGAGATTGACAGTGGGCCAATTTTGTACTAGCCCACAAGTCGCAAGCGGCCTCTAGTAAGACATTGCGACTACCCAATTCACATGGGGATCGATGACACGATACAACCTATCGTACAACCATATCATGTTCCTTTTGTCACGCGATAATTTGGTCAAGGATGAGGCATGGATAATGTCAACGTCCTGTTCTTGACCATTACTTTTCCGATTCTCGAGTAGTCTAATAAGTAAAATGGAAACTTCTTTCTATCATAGTATGGCCATACATTTTTTAGACTCACATATCGAGGGGCCTAATATTATCTCTCTACAAATGTGAGGGACAAATTCCATCTTGACCAGTCACATTCCTTCGTATGAAAACCACTGATCCCGATCCCAGCCTTTATCATCACCCGGTCAAAGGTGACTTTTGACTAGGTCAAAGGTCAATGACTTATCATGTAGGAATCCATGATGATCTCAGGTCATAGGACGTTGTGATGGGGTTATACATGAGATAAGCTTATGACTTAATCCATGCAACTTTCTCATAGTGAGTTAGTCCAGCACCTTGTACTCTTACAAGTGCCCATGATTTTGATTCGTATCTCCATGCCTCATCAAAGTCATACTGGTCTTAACTCATCTTCGCTCCCGTGTAGATGACCGACCAGAGACATTTAGGATAATCTATAAGATATATTCAGGGACACAGTTATCAATATAAACATGCAAATGAAATAATAACTAAAAGAGAATTCTTTAAATAATATAAATGTGTAAAGTGCAATGACTTGCCTTTAGGGCATAATTTCCAATAAAATTATCCAAAAGTAAGTACTAGATAGTAAGTAAAAATCATACCGTCATCCAAAAATAAATACACAAAATGAGATAGGGCATTCCTTATGTCTTCAATCTTCAACTTCATGCCCTTACCTTCAACTTTTGAACAACTCAACGTAAATCACCTGTATCTTTTGAACGGTCTGGAGTTCAAAATTGAACCCCAAAGTAACTATTAAACTCATATATTATATGTATGTAGTGCATGTATGCAATCCACAATTAGGAAAATCACAACAATGGTAAACATACCACATGCATTTACAACCACAATCCCACGCAGTAACGTATAAAGAACGTACCACATATGCACTTGTTCATTGTGAAAGGACCCAGTCCTCATCTCATAACCACAGGACCGCTTAACAAGACAAGTCCCCGATTCTCAGCGCTAGTAAAACCACAGTAGCTAGGGCTTCAAACTCTTGAGGGTGGTCAGGTTGGTAAATGGTCAAGTGGAAGAATTCTGGAGATCTAAAGCTGTGTCTGCATCTCGATCAGCCAAGGTGTATGAGGAAGATATCAGGAGGAGCACACAATGGCTAGCACCACCAGCAAAGACAATCAAACTCAATGTTGATGGCTCCTTTGTGGAGGCCTTGGGGGCGGTTGGAATTGGAGTTGTCTGTCGGGATGATCAGGGCCAATTGGTTGGGGGAATAGCTATGAAGGTGGAAGCTCTATCTCCTTTCATGTCTGAATGTAGGGCAGTGAAAGAGGCTTTGTTGATCAGGAACCGGTTTGCTGGTGCGCAGGTAATAATCGAAACTGATTGTGAATCTTTATTCAAACTGATTAGAAATAATTCCTTTGTTGGAGGTGATTGGAGATGTGGGGATTTATTACTGGAAATAAAGGGGCTGATAGAGTCATCGGTAGGAGTCTCCTTTTCCTTGGTTTCACGCCTGGGTAATAAAGTTGCTGACAAATTAGCAATGGATGCCGCAAGGAAGATTCACCAGCACTCTTGGCTGGTTTCTGTCCCATTTTCCTTATGCAATCTGATTCATCATGACTCTGTTGGTTCCGTGAATTATCAGAATAGGAATACTGTTACACAGGATAGAGAAGGAATAGGCTGAAGTATATACATTGACGGAGCTGGATTTGGTGCCTATCATTTGGATAGGCACCCTCAATCCATCTTATCTGGACCGTTCAGATTTGATATTTTTTTGTTTGTATTTTTATTAAAAAAATTATTTTAATGGATAGAGAATCTAAAATAAAAATAATCTCTCAACTAATATTTTTTCAAAAAATAATTTTTTCATTAAAAAAGTATATTTTAAAAAATATTAAATCTGGACCGTCCAGATCTCATCTGGACGGTCCAAATGAGATAGGTTGATGGTGCCTATTCTCTGGATAGGCACCAAAACCTGGTCCATACATTGACTCTGATAATCTGGTTTGCTGGTCTTTTGTAGTTGATTTGCTGTTTTCATAGATTTTATCTGTTATAGGATTTTGTTTGAGAGGTGTGTTCTAGGTTGTAATGTTTAGGATTTTCTGAGTGTCTTTTGGCTTTGGCTATTGGTGATTATAATACTTTTTTGGTATTAATAAAATTGACTTTCTTTGGGCAAAAAAAACAAAAAAATATATTCAAGTATAGAATGTTTCCTGGGAATGTCATCACCAGCATACAGATACAAGAAATCAAATAAGCTACTGTTTGTATACAGAACTTATTCATAAAATAAAAGTGAGCCCCATCTCCCTCTTCTTCCTCCCTTCTCTCTTTTTCATTCACGATCTGCATGAGTATTCTTATTCTTATAACCTAATTATAAGCCACAGATATATATGTTATCAGAACTAGCTACTTGCAAGTAGCAACCAGAACTTTTCTGGGAGGAAGGGAAGGTCTTCTTCCATGAAGCAAAGCCAAGTTATCGAGGAAGACAACATCTCCTTTCTGCCACTTGAATTGTATGCTTTCTTCTTCAATGATCTCTCCACACCTCTCCACCACATGTCTTGGAATCTCAGTTCCATCCGCAAATGTCGCCGAGCTTAACTCCTTCCCGTACATCCCTACCAGTGTATTAAACCACATCCTCCTTCCTTTCCTTCCTTCAAACACCCTTGTCAATGGCCTTGGTCCCAGTATCGTCTTCACACCTCCATTTGGTAGCCATTCCATATCCATCCCCAAAGCATTTGCCCTACAATAGTATATTGTTATGAGCAAGGTACTGAAAACCGGAGAAGTCCGGAGAAGTCAATAAATCAACCAAGACAATGGTTCGTGATTTAAACCGGGCTCAACCCAACATTAGATTAATCATAATTAAAATAATAGTTAAAAAAAGGAATTAATCAACAAGTATACAGGAATCCAACCCGATGGACACATCCAAAACTTTTGACCTGACTTGCCAAGGGCCAGTGACTTATTTCACCAACCGAAGTGGGTTGAGTTTTAACATCGTGGTTACAAGTTCACGTGGGTAAATATGAACTGTACATGTATAGCCTCTGTTCCCTTAAAGATTAGTCTTTTGGGATGGACGCTATGTTTGATATAATTGTACCACTCTGGTCCTATTTATAAGTCCGACCAAATTACACATATCAAGGAGAGGTATGTAGATCAATTGTGGGGTAAATTTTTAACTTTACCTTCATTTATGATTGGGTACCTTTTAACTTTTTCTTTTATCTCTATTTTCATTGGTATAATAATATATAAAAAATTGTCACAATCTCATTTATTTGATAAAAAAGGACTTATAAATAGAACCAAATTTTTTGGTCAAAGGACTTATAAATCCGACGGTACCTTCTTTCAGCTTCCTCGGGATCTGAGGTCCCAAAGGCATCTTCCCATCCTCGTCCTCTCATGGAGGAAGTGTCGTTCTGGGTACTACGTGCCGTGAATGAGTACTTCAACCCTTTCTCTTCCATTTCCTTAACTTCTTCTGGAAAATCCTTCAGCATCTTCTCTGTCACTTTGAAGCTTGGAACAAATGGTGTCTCTCCTCCTTCTGGGGGTGGTATCTCGCAGAAGAGTATCACTTTCTTGGGACACTCCTTTATCTGATACATATCAATTAGAAAACAT
The DNA here is from genome assembly GCA_034222035.1 of Acacia crassicarpa. Classification (NCBI taxonomy): domain Eukaryota; kingdom Viridiplantae; phylum Streptophyta; class Magnoliopsida; order Fabales; family Fabaceae; genus Acacia; species Acacia crassicarpa. The sequence goes on along the minus strand of JAWXYG010000010.1, from coordinate 29,350,450 downwards.
ACCTAGGATTAATATCACTTCCCAGTAAATACACATGTAATGTATATGTAACTACTGTTCATGTTAACTTTTGTTGCAGTGTTGGAATTAATGAGAAAAGAAAAAAAATCCTGAATTATTCTGGTTTTATGGCTGTGATTATTAAACATGAAGAGAAATATATACCACTTACTCTTCTAAATAGAATACCTAATTTAGAAGTGAATTTTAGTCCTCATTTTTTTAAAAAATATTTTTCATTTTTCTCCAAACTAATTAGTTTCACTTGTAAACTAACATATAATACAACCATATACATATACAGAAGTATTTCACAGACATGTAACATATGCTATAAAATAATTTTTTAAACTTTGTTAATATTCTTAAATTAGTCTGCTAGAGCTTATATTAAGATCCAGTGGTTATGTAACATACCAAAACCATTTCATGATGATAGTATATGAACTCTGAGAGGGGTCCTTCATTGGCAGTCCAAATTCTCTTGTGAATTTGAGTACGAGGAGCTGGTCCAACGTAGCGAATGTCTTCCCAGCCACATGTTTCGACGATGTCATTGAAGTCGACCGCGTTATTGACATCGAAATCTCGGAGAAGAACGGCACTGTTCTTGATGATCATCTGCTCGAACCAGTCCTTGTTGTTTCTCAGAGCTGAGAGTAACAATTCCAAGTCTCTCTTGTTTGGTTCTGGAGGTAGAAGCACCAAAGGCATGACTTCTCCGTCTACTATTTTCTGTCCCTCACATTTTCCCACCTTGAAATCTTTGCAACTGAACTCCATTTTTTTTTTACCTCTTTGTCTTATCTCTCTGATATCAAATTTGTTAGGTAAATAGTCTTAGATATGAGGATTTGAGCTAAACACTAAAGCTATATATATAGTGCTTGGAATTGGCAATTCCAAGGCTACACAATACTTAAGAGTTTAGCTCTACTTTAATTATCGTCAGCCCCTATGAAATGAATATTCTTCTTGTCATTTTGTATTTGTTTTTGGTATATAAGCTTCTTAATTTGTTCCAAAAAGTTGATTTCAAATTAAAAAAAGTTTTATAGTTAATATCTAATTTAATTAAAAAGATTGAGCCTCACAAATTTTAAGTGATGACTTCTTCTTTTTTGTTTGATATGCTACTGGATTAGATTTAAACATTGTCGATTCAATAAGAGTAACTCTTTTAAAGGTTTTTTATGCAACATGAAATTAAACTCAAAATTTTGTTCTTAAATGGTTAAAACACTGTTCACTAGAGCCAACGGTTGCTCATAAGTAATGATTTCTAAAGTGTGATTTTTTTTTCTTTGAAGGTAAAACCTCTGCCTATAATTAAACTTATGGAGTCTAATTTAAGGTATCCTTATATAAGAGAGAACCCTTATTCGAGGTATTGTTAAGCATTAAATATGGGCACAACCCTCTCCTATTAGGAATTCAAACTTTAGTTTGTCACGTTACGAGAGGAACTAACCTTTTGCTAAGTGAGAGACTATCATACCAACCCTGGTATCATCAAATCTCTCCACCCAAAGTAAATTTCTAGTATTCTTAATTATAACACATGCAGTCTAGAGACTATCTGTTCTTTTCCCTCTCCTATATTGAATCAGTCATAACTCAATATAGGGAAAAAATGATCACCATCCTAGCTTTATTTCTTGGCTGGATCCAATATACTAAATTTATTTTTGGCGCAATTTTGCTGATAAAATATTCTTAGGGGTAATTTGCCCTTGAAAAGTTTTCTCAGGTACAATTTTTTTTTTTTTTGATTACAAAGAGGAGGGGAAACCCTCAAACTATTCTACTACAAATATCAGAAAGTAACCTATCCTTATTCAAGAATTTGGCTAAATCACCAAAAGAGGCATGAAATTGATGAACCCCAGGCCATACATCAAAAGCCTGTTTCGCCACATAATCAGCAGCCATATTTATCTCCCTTGGGACCCATTGTACAAGTACCTCCCAGTCTCTGTTTAGGATACATTTAACCTCCCTAGCAACCTCCACTTCGGACTGAGATTCCTGGATCGGACCATTTATCAACTCAACAACTTCCCTGGCATCAGATTCCAGCACCACCCTTCGCTCGCCCAAATCCCAGCACATTTTCATCCCAAACAAAACCGCCCATACCTCAGCAGCGAAACTATCAGCAGGCGTCGCCGCTTTAAACATGAACCCCGCCTTAAGAGCACCATACTCGTCTCGGAGTACTCCTCCACCTGTTGCAACTTGGTCTTGTGAACACGCGCCATCCACATTCAACTTGACCCAGCCTTGGCATGGCGGCGACCATGAAATGCTTCTTGGTTGCTCCGGTCTACCATTAAGATTGACCCCTTTCAGCATGAGACTCGCCTTAGACATCGTTTCAACGATAGATCTCGCCCTGTGCATAATGGAATCATTACTCGGGCATGTATTCTCGAAAATTCTGGCATTCCTGCGTTGCCATATAAGCCAACACACCGTCGAAAAGAGCTCGCTCCATCCCTCTTTCCCACGGTTACGACCCCTTTGTATGTTTTTACTAAGCCACGGTTGCCTCTCTAACTGAAAGAACCTACTCATGAGACTAGGACCACCCACCAACATCCATAACTTCCTCGTTTCATTGCAGTCTCAAAGCACATGGATCAAGCTTTCAGAATCATCACCACACCAGGGGCAGCGACCATCCCTCCCCATGCCCCTGAGAACCCGCACCTCATTAGTGAGAAGTTTATTGTGCAGCGCAAGCCACATAAACGCCTTACATCGAGGCAAGGTGCGCAGCTTCCAGACCCATTGCCACTCCCGTGCCACTTCCTCCTGGTTCTCAGGTACAATTTGGCTCCCACTATTAACTCCTAAAAAGTCCATTAAGTTAAAGTACTACACCTAACACCCCAAATTATTTTTTTTTAAAACAAAACTAGATAACCTAAAGTAATTTTTTGGTGCAATTTTTCCAATAAAGATGAAAAGCTATGAAAATATGATTATTAAAAATGTTAAAAATGAGTACTAACATTTGACCCAAAAAAAGGAGTATTAAAAATATAGAAGATGAGTACTAAAAATATGAAAAAAGAGTAATGAAAAATACTTTAAGGAAAAAAATTCACCAAATGTTACTTTAGAGTGGTGAGTATTACCAAAAAAAAAAAAAAAAACTTTAACGTGTTGAATGCAACTTAACTTAAAAGGACTTTTTGGGAGTTAACAATGAAGATCAAATTGCACCTTAAAAAATAATTTCAAGGATAAAATTACACCACAAATAAATAAGATTAGAGTGGTAGATAGAACTGAGAAATCACATAAATTAGATGTGATTTTACCCGTTCTAAAGTATAAGAATCTTATTTAAAAACGAAACATATTTGATAAACAATTGCATCACTATTTATAATTTCATTTGTTTCAAATGACTTTTTCTTTGACTGGATGTGGCTGACTTCGGAAGCCAAACATCTTTGTCTTTGGCGAGCCTATGGTTTTGTTCCAACCACGTGTACAAAGACAAAAACCAACCTAGAGGATATCAATTATATTGTGTACACGTAATTACTGAAAGTTAAATAAAGAATCTACGTAGAGACAAATCTAGTATTGCATTGTAAGGTAAAAGACAAGAAAAAAAAATTGATGATATGATCAATATATAGAGAGGATCTCCAAAGTTGAATGCTAGTTTATCCCATGAAGTAAAGTGATGAAACATTCGAGATTACAAAGAAACTAAGAAAATGGACTCACTCTATTGTTCTTAAGTTGATATTTATTTATTTTGACAAAAAAAAAAAAGTTTATATTTATGGTAGTAGCTGACTAGCTCTCTGTCGTTGTAACATCTTTTCCAATGATATTTACTGCAGTAACAAGGTTAAGATAAAGAGATGAATTTCTTCATTATTCTGGTATATTCATCGTGCGTCCGATGTACAAATATAATTGAATTACCTAGATTGCAAAGTTAATCAAAATTGGTTAAAGGTAATAAATGTGTAAAAAGTTTAATTTTTTTTTTCACGTGTATCTTTATTATGGAGAAAATGAATGGGAGAGAATGAGTGAGAAAATAAATAAATGAGACATGTAATTAATTAAGGGTAAACATGAAAAAAAAATTGATTATATTTTTAAACAAGAACAAAATGTAACATATAAAAAATTCTGACAAAAAATTGTAAAAAGGACCAGTCCTATCCCATAAATTGTTTCTTATACTTATGAGCATTGGGAATATGTACGGAGTAACATATTAAGAAACATCAAGACGGATAGTCCTCATGACACCTAAAGAGAACTTTAGATCATGAATATGAAACCAAAAAAGATGTTCTGTAAAAGAAAGTGTTAGTTTATGAAAATTCTATATATATGTTTAATTAGTGATATTGATCTTCATGAAATAGTTAGCTTTAATAATTATTGATTAGTCTACCGGAAAATAATTATTGATTAAAAAGTTAAATTAATTCATATATAGCACACCATGAGATTATACGTTTTTTTTTAAATTTCTTGAAGAGTATATACTATACTTCAAGAGCTATTTTGCTACTCCTCCGGTCCTTAATCCTTAATATAAGACATAATTGAAGATAGAGTTGATTTTGATCCTAAATATAAAATATATTTTTAATATTAGTCAATCTTTTTTCTAATCTACCTCTATTGATGATCTCTCAACAATAATCAATGCTGAGAGAAAATTAAAGTTATTAAACCCTAACCTGTCTTTAAACTAGTCCAAGTAATGGGTCAACGATTAGTGAACACCACTAAAGAATCACAGATATTTGACACTCCATGCTTAACAATTTTTATGAAATTGTTAAATATAAATAGTTGGAATTATGGGAAAAAAAACTATAACGGTTATTTAAAACAATCGTTAGGTATATGAGACAATATTTGACTATTTTATATGACCACTGTGATACATAATAAGTTTGGGTTTTTTGAAACAAAAAACATATAGTGTACTTGATGGTTGTATCAATATATGATGGTCATGTATCAAAACACCATGAAACTTATATATTTGACAATTTTTCAAAATAAACCGTCAAATATATAACTTTAAACTCTCTTTCTAAACCTTATTCTCGTGATTTCAAAATTCCCACCATTTCTATGTGCGCTCATCAAATAGCTCGAACCCCTCTTTTCCAGCATCGCTACTATTTTTCCCTCTCCGTTGTTGCTGAAATAATGATTCTCCTCCTTCCAGTGTCCGTCGTTGTCTATGAAGGGTTTGTGGCTTGTTCTTGGTTATAGGTTTGAAAAGACCCTTTCTTACTAAACAATAATTAACTATAATTTTTCTTAAAACCATTTTTCTTTTAAATACACACACCTCGGGGTCTAGGCACAATTTTCACCCACAAACCCACTACAGGAAATCCATAACCCTGGACACAATTATCGAACATGAGTTTACATAGCCCACGAGTCTTACAGCACTAACCCCCACAACAAAAGGTCTACACAAAACAATTCTCGTACAAAATAAGGTTGTGGATCCACTATAATATGTTAGTGTATAGATAAGGCCTTCGGAAAATAAACAGTCATCCAAAAATAATTGATGTAGTATTTCCAAAATATGAGGGCCCTAGAATGACAATATAAAAATCAATACAACACTAGTACCCAAAAAGAGGCCTACAAATTCCACAACTTCTATGCCCTGCTTCCCTTGTCTTCTAGTAAGATTAGAGGTCTCGCCTGGAAATTTTAATAATAATGTGGTGAGATATAAAATCCCCGTAACCAAAATTAATTTATCAAATATGCAGGAAAGGATTGCAAGTCAGAGAAGCAGGTTTATTAACATAATTAAAATATCAAAATAATTAAATAATACATAATAATTAACAATATCTAAAACCATCCCCACTCATCCATCCTGCTCCTCCTTATATCTTCTGGACGTGGTACAGCCTATCAGTGCTAATATACCCGGCCAAGGTTAGCTAATCACTTCAAGAATACTGTCCCCTCTCATGATACCACCAATCTACCGTAACAAAGAGGTGTTCGTCCAAACCACTTAACTCAAATTCTGAGTCAGGAATGAGAGAGCCAATGAGCACAATTTCACCTTTAATCTCTTTCACACAACCCAACATATCCCACAACAAAAGAAATGACATAATATTAAAATTTTCAACAACATTTTATTTAATTATTATTCCATATATGTTATCTCACAACAAACATTATAACCATAATAACAATAACAACGTCATTAAAAGTAATCATTTAAATATATAGATTGAAAAAATACACTGCTTCACTGAAATAATTTCATATTCAAACATACACATTTTTTTTTTCAAAACACATACAAGTAGTATATATGAAAGTAAGACTTAAAAAAATACCTTACAGCCCAAAATAAGCATATAAAATAAATTAACCTCGGTTACCTCAATTTCAAACTTGACTTTAGCTTGATGAGTACCACTCGCGCAGTTACCGATCATAAAAAGGCTCTACATTATCACAAATATAACTTATAATTTCCTATAACTTAAAATAAAAATTCTAATAATAATATATATTATTATAACAAAAACTGAAAATGACATTTTGGTCCCACAAATTCCAGAAATGACAGTTTTACCCCCAAAATTCCAGAAATTATAGTTTTACCCCAAAATTTCAGAAATTACAGTTTTGCCCCCAAACTCCGTAAATTACAGTTTTACCCTAAAAATTCCAAAAATTACAGGTTTTCCCCCAAAAATTCAAGAAATTATAATTTTGTCCTTCATATATAATACTAAATTGATTTATTCCAATAATATCTCCCTATCCCAAATAAATTATTTTCATAACATTTAATCGGTAAAAATATTTTATAGGACATAAATCTTAAACCCCTTAAATAGAAAAATTCATTTTAAATTTCTAGAATAACTAAACAATAAATCTAAACCGATTAAAATTTATTATTAACCATATACTACATATATATAGTCTTCTATTGTTAAAACTCAAAACTGTCCCAAGATTTTTACTCCAAAATTTTCAATAACCAACATAATAATACCCCCATTAGAAAAAGAAAAATATATAGAATAACTTTCATGAAAAAGTTTATTAAAAAGAAGCTAGTTTAGCTACCTAAATAATCTTATAAGATAAAAGACATATTTTAAAATGACCATCACCTCACCTCTTCTCTATTTCTCTCCTTTTCTCCTCACACTCTCCTCTCGTCACTCTCCTCAGCTGGACCGTGGGTGTGTGCTATGTGTGGGTGCGTTGATTAAATAAAAGGGGAAAAAGTGTGGTTGGAGGGAAATGATTGGAAACCACTCCCAATCATTTCCCTTCCCTCACGTTAAGCAAGATGGGGGCAGGACGCACATAGATACTTTCTTTTTTTCTTTTTTTTCTTTTTTTTTTTTGTTGCTGCTTCATTCATTCATTTCTTTTTTCCAGATTTCCTTCTTTCTCTTTCTCCTTCTCATCTTCCAACACTTACATAATAAATATATTTATCAAATATAATTATTTTTTATAATTATAATTAAATCTCAAATTAAAATTTAGGATGTTACAAGTTTAGTGTTCTTTTAACCTCTACAAGTTTCACGTGAATCACATAAAGGTTAGAAATTTCTATCCTTAATTGGAGTTAATGATATGAAATTGATGCTCTATTCTTGTTGGATGAGTTATGGGTTTCGGGTTCTTTGAAACTGAAGTTTTGAGATTAAAATTGAGTAGGAAACTGCAAAAAAATTGATATTTTATAGCAGTTAAAATTGCGTAACAGTAATAGCAGTTCAAATAACAGTTACAAAATACATCGTTGCAAAATGTTTTGTAGCACACATATAATAAAACCGCTACTGTATTGATAGCGTTTTGAGTTACTGCTACAAGATTTGATCAAGATGACGAAAAAAGAAGAATTGAAGTCATAAATCACAATAAATGCATAAAAAATAGGAAACTAAATCATTAGCAGAAGTCCAAAAAAGAAATTGGGGAAACATACCTTTAGCAACAGGGGGGGGGGGGGGGGAAGAGAGAATAACGATGCTATTTGCCGAGAGAAATTTGATAGAGAAAAACAGAATGAAAAGGATTGCAGTGCTCAAAACTTGAAATCGAAAAGACAACTATAACCTTAGCGTTTCATTTCAATAAAAGCTCATAAGTTTTTTTTAAAAAAAACTCCTCTCAAGAGCTTTTGGCTTTTTTCAATAAATCTTTAATTGAGTCATTAACCCACTTTAGGATTTTAAAATATTGGTAAAATAACTTTAATACCCTCTCCTCTCTCTTTATTAATGAGTTTTATTACTCCTTAACTTATGTTTCCCATGTATATATCAAAATTAATTTTAGAGGTTTAAACTTTTCATGTTGCATGAGAAGAAGAAGATTCCTACACACACATGAAATAGTGGGACCCAAACACATATATAATTTTTTATAATTCTAATTATATATATGTGTGGGTCCCACTATTTCATGTGTGTGTGATATGAGAATACACTTCTCCTACAACATGAGAAGTGTTTTTCCCTTAATTTTAATACAACAAAATATGATTTGCTCAAATATATTAAATATCTCATCATAAGAATAAAAACCTACAATATTTTCAATAAAGAGTTCATTTTATTAGCATGAACAATTTTTTTAAGAAAACTTATAATATATGTCATTATAAAAAGGACATATTTTGGTAAATATATTAATTAAATATGAATTTTTCAATATTTTTCACACACATATATATAGGTTTTTTTGGGAAATTTTTATATTGATGTAAGCCTTATGAAATTTTAAGTGCATTTTATATCTTTTTTCTAAAATATCCATAGAAGTATATGAAATTTAAACGTCGCTTTTTAAAAAAGATAAATAATATTACTGATTTATATTAAAGAATTAAAACCTTAAAAAATTAAAATTGAAATATTAACTAAATTACTATATAAAAACTCACATTTATGTGTTAAGAAAAATTATTCTAGGTTAATATTGGTAAAAATAACTTTTATTTCAATTCAATTTTGTAAAGGGTGAAGTTGGCATGGGATATGTTTTTTTTTTAAAAAAATCTCACCCGATAAAAATAACAACTTTCTTTTATTTTTTAAAAAAACTCACATTTATTTTTCATCATTAATACAATTAATTGACTTTCAATTAAAATATATTTAATTGATATTAATGATATTATTATGATATGACATATTTGAATTATTCTTAATTATCCTTTTATATAAAGTCATAAAGCAATACCATTTTAAGAGGGGAGAGAAGAAAGGTTGGTAGAAAAGAGAGGAAGGGCATTAAAGTTATTATACATAGATTTTAAAATCCTAAATTGGGTTGATAAGTTAATTAATGATTTGTTGAATTTACCAACTTGATTTAGAATTTTTTTATTTTAAGTAACTTTATATGGGATTTTCCCTAAACTCTTTTTATTATAAAAACTTTTGTAAAGCCTATTTGGTATAGCTTAGAAGGAGAGGAGAAGCTTAAAAAAAGGGATCCATACATGTACTTAATTAAGGTAGACTTATAACTTATAAGAGAGAGCGAGCACCCTGAAGTGAAGAGAAATTCTTTCATAAACGAAGTGTACGACATCATCCACGGTCAGACTAATAAAAATACAACGGGTTGGCTTTCTCTCATAATCCTTTTCTCATTATCTTTAAATCATAACTATCCAATCAATCATAATATTACTTTAACTTTTCTCTCATCTTTTTAATCAACGGCCCAAATGGGCTAATAAGAGAAGATAAGAAAAAAGATGATGAGAGAATCTTCTTCCAAATACAACATGTCACTGAGTTTAATCTGACAGGGAAGATGACATGTAATTCTTTTAATCTCCGTTAGTCTAATAATTTAATTTAATTCATCATTATTTTTTGAGTAAATACTTTTTTGGTCCTTGAAAAAAAAAACAGACTCCATTTTTGTTTCTTATACAAAGAAAACCCATTTTTCGTCCCTGAAAAAAGAACGAATAAGAGTTGATTGGTGAACATTTTGATCCCTCAAAAATTTCTAAAAACCTTTTTTTAGTTCATAAAAATATCCTATTTTAATTCCTGAGAACGAAATGGGTCTTTCTTTTTTTTTTTAGGAAGAAAGGGTATATACTCTTATTTTTTTAAAGAAGTCATGCCCAATTTCTTTCACCGGCCTCCCTCCCCCTCATTCCTCCGTCAGGCTCTTTCTTTTTCTCAAATTTCTCCTTTGTATTTTTTTTCCTTCCCAGGCACCACCATTGTCAACGCCACTAGAATATCTTCATCTCCTGATTTTCCTCCATACGCTCAATTTACATCCTTTTACTTTGGGATCTGGTCAGACCTTGCCATGGCTTTCGCTACTCTTCCAGTTATTCATTATCTGGATTCTGAGCCATCCGCCATATCTCCTGCACTACCCTCTGCACATTTTCCGTCAGCAGGGCCTCCATTACCTGGATTCCCTTCTGGCTTCGTTTGTGGCCATGGTCGTGATTGATTGAAGCTAGCGAAGGAGGATGAAGGTGGTGCCTGGGGCTGGGAGAACGCAGTTAACGATGAGACAGAATTTGAAAAAAGATTGAGGAGGAAAATGACGGAGGGATGGGGGAAGAGGGGGCGAGGAAAGTGAAAAAAATAAAAATAAAAAGTGGGCACGACTTTTTAGAAAATGATATGAATTAAATTAAATTGAATTTAATTATTAGATTTATGGAAATTAATAGATTGATATGTCACCTTCCATGTCGGATTAAATTTTTTTTGGTATAATGTCGGATTAAATTTAATTTTAGGTCAAGGAGTGATAGGGCAAAATTTTGGGCCTGGAACTCATCTAATAGATTTATTATCTCATTAGATGAGATAATAAATCCATAAAAAAAATTAAAAGTGTTTGGGAACACTTTTATTTTGATAAACTTCAATGGGCAAATGGCATTTTTTTTTAAGCTCCTATTTGTGGCTTCTGATCCCATTAGTGGAAGCTCATCAATTTTTTATATGGGGTCTATTTGTTAAATTACCATTTACCCCCTCCCAATCGTGCCTCTCTCCTCCCCTTTTTCCCTATTTTGTCTTTCTCTTTGACTTCACCTGCATCTCGCCTGGTTCGTTCCTTTTGAAATCTCAGTAATTAATATGGAGAGTAATTTATTTAATGGAATTTTACTATTTTATTTGGAAAATTTATATTTATTTTTAATTTTTTTATCTCAAATTATCACATTTTATACAACACATATGTGTGTGTGTGAATTTGATTCATACCCTTTTCAGTTATTTTCCATCTCATCTATCTTTTTAAAAGCTATGCCAAACAAGTTCTCATTACAAACAAAAATGACTTCTGTTACTGTTATCCTAAACACAAATCACATTAGAAAAAAGTCCATCAGAAAAAAGTTCATCAAGAAAAGTCCATCAGAAACAAAAGTCATTTCTCCCACAGCAATCCCAAACAGGCCCTTTATAGCCTATAATTTCGCAAGTATACGGGTCATATCAAATAATAAAGAGTAAGTAAGATATCGTTCCCACGATGACTTTAGTACCAAAACTTCAGTTAAACATTAATTTCACAATTTCGTTTAAATTGAACAAAACAAATTGAATTTAATTAAAAGAAAATAAATTAAAACTAGAATAAAAATAAGAAAACTACCACAATAATCAAATGAATACCCAGAGTCATTAATCCCTTATTAGCTTCATAAACCTTATTTTCACTAATTTAATTAGCTTTAATATCAATTTTGTTAATCTCGAATATAAATAGCTATAAGTGCCTGTCGGTTCACTTACAATTTTCTCTTAAGTATAACTTGTTATGTCTAACATAGTTATTCAAGAGGCAACAAAAACCGAACACACTCTTCAACAATTATATGAGGCTATTAGGTATATGTCTATCCTAATCGCAAATTAAATAGTAATCTAATCCCATATCACTTAATCTCAGAGCCTAATTAAAATCCCCTTCGTCAAGGCAAATCCTAATGCTCAAAATCATATTCAATGATGGGCAATCACAAAATAGATAAAACTAACCAAGATTAAGTAACCAAAATTAATATCAAATTTAACTAAATAATGGAAACAAAATCCAATTCACTTACAAGTTTATAGATCCTCTATGTTGCAAAACCAACTAGCCACACATAGCTTTAATCAAATCCATAACAAAAAGATAAGAATTCAGGTTCAAAGAATAAAGAGAAAGAGAGGAAAGAAAAATTTTCCGTCGTCTCTACAGTTCTTCCGTCCTTCCGTGGAGATGATGAAGAGAACCGAAACGCTCAGTCGCTACTTCTTTACTTCTTTGTTCCTTCTTGTTCTGCATCTCTCATCTTTCCTCTTACTTCTTTCTTTCTTCATATATATAACCTAAATATAACTTAGGCTGTGGGTCACTGATTCTCTTTTTTTTTTTTAAATAAAAAGATATCTTATATCTTCTAATCTACTCCACCAGATCACGTAATTGATTTTGTTTCTATTTTTCGTGCGTGGGACCACCGAGTTTGGCTGATTACAAATCTTCTTAATTGCTTTTCTATTTCTTTTCAAATCAGTTAATATTTCCTGCAAAATATAATAGGAAATAAATAGATTGTATATCAAAATATCTTTTTATCCTATCATGATAGTAAAGTATATAAAAGATAATTAAATAGGTATATAATATCAATAAATCCAATTAATTCTCATAAAATATATACCTATTTAATCATAAAATATATACTCATCAAGGAGTAAATTTACCAACCAACTATTAGGCCAGGAGCTTTGGGCACAAATAAGTTTTAATGGGACCAAAACTACCAACAAACAATTTAATTTGTTAAATCATCACAAAACCGTCAGATGGCCAGTAACGTCCATGTAAAATGAAGGCCACGTTGGATCTGACTTCTAGCTCAATGCCTAGGTGGCTTTATTTGTTTTTCTTTTCAAGAATTCCCAGGTGGCTCCACTTTTGACACAGAAAATCAACTTTCCATCTTCCTCGATTCAGCTCCTACTTCCTACAATTTCAGCAGACAAGGGTTCCACTGAAGACGCTGCAACGCAGGTAACAGATCTCCCTTTAACCTTGTTATTGTTCTTCGTGGACTTGTCGATGGAGCTGCTGTCGGTGGTGACTAGGAGGAAAGCAGTTTTGAGTTGTACTACGGTGACGGTGATGGCTCCGGTCTCCAACCCTTGCTGCCGGCTATGTTTGAATTTTTTGTAGGGTCAGGGTTCAAATGGCTTTTGGAGAAGTTTGCCCAAATTGAAATGAATGGGTTCGGTCATCCTGAGAACCCACCTTCTTCCAAAGTATCCATAGAGTCAATGCCTACGATTGTTATTGAGGAGACCCATGTGGGCTCCGATGCCCACTGTGCCGTGTGCTAGGAAGAGTTCGAACTCGGGATGGAGGCGCGTGAAATGCCCTGCAAGAACATATACCAATCGGAATGCATCCTCCCGTGGCTTTCAATGCGCAATTCATGCCCTGTTTGCCGCCACGAGTTGTCGTCAGATCGAAATACTGTAGACAGCAGAATGTTGGGGCAAGTCGATGACGAGACAGTAGGATTAACGATTTGGAGGCTACCTGGTGGGGGCTTCACGGTTGGAAGGTTTGTCAAGGGTGGCAGAGCCGACGAGAGTCATTTCCCTATTGTATACACAGAAATGGACAATGGACTGAATACAAATGGAGTGGCTTGCAATTCCATGGAAGTATTTGTTTGTGGGATTGATGTGTCATTTGGGGCTTACAAAATCTGGTAAGATTGGTCATATTTGCAATTGAAATATGTGAAATACATCTGATTTGCAAAATTTTGACTACTTGTGGCTTGGGAGGAAGATACGAATAGAGGTTGTGGGAGTATGAAATCGATCTGGTTTGCAAGTGTTCGATTGTGGACCTGACTTTGATTACATATGTGTTTGTTTGACTTCTATCAGACGATTCTTGCTCTTGATTTTGTTTAAGCTACCTTACTTGCTCCCTCTCCCTCAATGGCTTCGATTTCACTGTTTTCTCTCTGTTCCAGATCTCTTTTGATTTCATGAGGAAGCTTCATTAATTTTCAGATCCAAACAGTTTTCCTCTGTTCTAGATCTCGTTTGATTTTATTCAAAATATATCTTATGTTATCAATTCATGGTTTGGGTTTGGATTGTGCTATAATATTTTGATAAATAGCTTAGTTGTTCATGTATTTTCATAGAGCTCAGTGAAGCACGCACCTAGGAATTCTTGACAAAACAAAAACAACCAAATAAAGCTACCTGGGCATTGAGCTGGAAGTCAGATCCAATGTGACCTTCATTTTACACGGACGTTATTGGCCATTTGACGGTTTTGTGATGAGTTAACAAATTAAATTGTTTGTTGGTAGTTTTGGTCCCATTAAAACTTATTTGTGCCCAAAGCCTAATAGTTGGTTGGTAAATTTGCTCTTTAACCCTTAAATTTGTATTAGTCAGGCCATGACGTGGTATTTCCTATTGATGCAAGTATTTTTTCATGCCAAAAGGAAAAAAGTGAAGCTAACTGTTAATCTTAATTATTGAGGGTGACGTAGCTCGCAATTATGGACAGATTCAAGTCACCACTAATGATATGTTGTGTTGTGCTAAGGCAATAATGGGGCTAACACAAAAGATAGAACCACCTTCGGTGCCTATATCAAGGATATGCACCATCTACCTATCTGATCTGGGCCGTCCAGATTAGATCTGGACGGTTCATATTTGATTTTTTTTAACTATTTCTTTTTAAAATAAAAAAAATCTTTTCTAAAAAAATGTTAGTTGAGAGATTATCTTTATTTTAGATTTTCTACCTTTTTTTTTTTGAAAAAATATAAAGTAAAAAAAAAAGAAGATCTGGACGGGGTCCAGGAGAGAAGAGCTCTCCCAGTGATTCCCACAGAAGACTACAAGGCGGTGCTCATTGATATGACACTGCCCGCATCACACAGTACAAACATATAGATAAAATAATAATAAAAGATCACTATAATAATTTAAGGGATAGGTTATTCTACCTACTCTTATTTTGCCTATCTTTGCCTACCCCTTTCAATACTGTTAGATTATAATCTCATCCAACAACGAAGATTTGAGGGATAAAATAAACCATTTTACCCCTTTCTCTCTTCCACTACCTCCCTCCCTACCTCTCTCTCCTTCATTGGTATGGACGAACACATCCCCTACAAATATATCTTCCCGATTATTAATTACAAATGGTGTTTAACAATAGCTAAATTCCCCTAGATCTTTGGGAAAAAAATTAAAGTTCTAGTAAAAAAAAAAAACTGGGAAAAAATAAATAAAGTAAAATGAGTTTGATTTTCTTTGGATTTGTTCTCAGCATGGTAGCCATTGTTGATGCTGAAGCTCTTGCAACGTTCTTGATCATTAAAAGGTTGGGCACCAAGGCTAAACGAGACGAAGCCATAATAGTATCGAAATCGAAATCCCACGACGGTACTGCAGAGCTCGATCCCCATCAATCGTTAACTTTTGCAGAGAATAGCAGGTAGTTCTTATTTATGGTCGGCTTTGCTAAAAAATTTGTTGTCTTGTGTTTATCTGTAAATGAATGATCAGAAGTTAAAAGAAAAATAAAAAGAAAATTAGGTTTGTCTTGATTCTTGAGCCAATTGGGATCAATTTAATTGCTAAGACGACAGTGAATCGAACGAGAGATGATGCGTTAGGTTTTTATTTTACTCTTATTTTTTGTTGGTTTGCTTCTTTAGTTGATTTGGGACAAAATAACCAATTCTTTCACCTAATCTTATTTTGATGGTACTATCATCATCTCAAAACAGGCAATGGCATAAGGCATTATGTTCCGTGAAACTATACAACCCGATGGAAAACTATACATAACAACTTGTAACATAGATGAAACTAGCTAATAGTACAACTTGCAACTAATTATGTTACACCTATCACCCCCCCCCCCCCCCCCAAAAAAAAGGAAGCTAGAGCATGTACATTCTGAAGGTTTAGCTTGGATGTGAGCTCAGGAAAATGAGTAGAATGCAAAGGTTTGGTAAAAATATCTACATTCTGATCAGAGGACCGTACTGGAAGGAGATGAATAACCTTTGCTTGGAGCTTTTCCCTTACCAAATGACAATCAAGTTCTATGTGCTTTGTTCTTTCATGAAAGGTAGGATTTGCAGCAATTTGGATTTCTGATTGATTGTCACAAAATAAAAGAGCAGGAGCAATATGGGAAATATGAAAATCATTCAACAAATAGATAAGCCATTACAACTCACAAGTGGTTGAAGCTAAGGCATGGTACTCAGCTTCAGAAGAAGATTTGGAAACAGTGGCCTGTTTCTTAGCTTTACAAGAAATTAAAGAAGTACCAAGAAATATAGCAAAACTAGTGACAGACTGACGACTATCTAAACATCCTGCCCAATTAGAATCACTAAAACTACTTACTAATTGTAAACCAAAATCAGTAGAAAATATATATATATATATATATATATATATATATATATATATATATATATATATATATATATATATTCCAGCACCAGGGGAAGATTTAATATATCGAAGAACATGATGGGCAGCAGCCAAATGAGTATCAAGAGGATGACTCATAAACTGACTAAGCTATTGAGTGACAAAAATGAGGTCTGGCAAAGTGGTAGTTAGGTATTGTAAATGACCAATAAGACATCTCACTACAAGAAAATCTTATATTTGTGACGGAATTTGCGAGGGAAAGAAATTCCCTCGCAAAATTTAGCCATTTTGCGAGGGAAATGTAGTCCCTCGCAAAAACGCCACTTTTTGCGAGGGAAAATATTTTCCCTCGCAAAAAGGCCAAATTTTGCGAGGGATAAAATATTCCCTCGCAAAAAGGCTAAATTTTGCGAGGGAAACAAATTTCCCTCGCAAAAAGGCCAAATTTTGCGAGGGAAGGGTATTTCCCTCGCAAAATTTGGCTATTTTGTGAGGGAAATTTGTTTTCCTCGCAAAAGTTTAGGAAATTGGAGGGAAATATCCCGCCAATTCCCCAAATTTTGCGAGGGATAGACAGTTCCGTCGCAAAATGCCCACTTTTTGCGAGGGAAAAAATATTCCTTCGCAAAAAGGTGGTCATTTTGTGAGGGAAATTTGTTTCCCTCGCAAAATTTTAGGAAATTGGGGGGAAATATTCCGCCAATTCCCCTAATTTTGCGAGGGATAGACAGTTCCGTCGCAAAATGCCTACTTTTTGCGAGGGAATTTTTTTGTCCCTCACAAAATTTGGCCTTTTTGCAAGGGAAAATTTTTTCCCTCGCAAATATTTTTTTAAAAAAACAAATTATGAGGGCCGCTGGACTGCTGGGTGGAACCCTAAAAAAAACAAAAATCCAATCTCTCCATTCACAAATTCATTCGACCCTTCCTCCTCAATCCTCATCAGCGTCTCACTCTCACGGCCGCACTCCTCCTCCTCCTCGATCTCAACTCGTCAGTCATCAGGAGTTCTCTTCTTTGCTGAAGCGCCAGTGAACTCCATCGCCTTGCACATAGGTTAGAGATCATAGAATCTCTTATACCCAGACACCATTCACCGCCGCCGCCGATCGTCTGTGGTTCAGTTGTCGGATGCTTCTTGTTCCATTCGGCACTGGTAAAGTTCCCCTTTGATCTTTTTAATTTTCTTATTTGAATTCCCGATCTTTTGGAGTTGGAAAGATTCATTTGAATCATGGTCGATCACTGTGCAGAAATATCCGTGTCTCTGTCTAGCCGGCGGACTGTTGTGGCTGATCTGTGCATTGAAGCTTGGAGTGTGGATCTGGACTTGGATCTCCTCTACTCATCCGACATTGGACATCTTGGGTATGTATGTTGCTCATCCTATCTGTTTAGGCTATGTAGCTCTGATCTGATCGTACTTCGTTGAGGTGATTAGTCACAATCTAATAGTAATAGCAGGAGTATATGCATGAGATGGAGGAAGTAAATTTGACCTAGACTATCTTAGTGGAAAAGTAGTACACGTTATTAGTTCCTTTTCAATTAAATATGTTTTCAGATGTAAATTCCAAGAGTAATATTAGCTTTAGTTGATTTATTTTCTTTTAACGTCACAGGTGGTTGTCAATGGGGAAATGATCGAGTACTATGATATTTCTGGATGCTATATTCTAAGGCCATGGGCTATGTCAATATGGGAGGAAATGCAAGTAAGATCTAAAATTCTGTACAAGTCCATTCGTGGCGTCTTATTCTTAACTTAGGTACACTGTAAAACACAATTTGAAGATTTTTTAAACATAATTGATGTAGACTAGTTATTTCCCCATTTCTGAAATCTCTCATTATGTCCTATTGTCACAGCATATTCAAACGATCCCATTATTGGTTCAGCTATGAAAAACTCTCGTATCTTGAACATGGAAATGGATTTTCTTCTACCCAGCCTTCTTCCCAGCTTTCCTGAATTCTGAATTGCCTTCGATCTAACTTTCCTGAATTCTGAATTCTTAAATTATCTTGTCATGTAAAAAAATATGTGCAGGCATTCTTTGATGCGGAATTAAAGAAAATGAAAGTCAAGAACTGCCACTTCCCTGTATTTGTGTCGCCTGCTGTTTTGCAGAAGGAAAAGGATCATGTTGAGGGCTTTGCACCGGAGGTGAGATTCTTTTAGGTTGTCATTTGTCAGTTAATATAATTAGACTATTTACTGCATGAGGTCAAGATTGCCATGCCCTTTGGTGTTTACTGCGAATATGAAAATTCTCTGTTTCTATCATGGAGATTGGTTTGCTTGGATGCTTGATGATCCGTTTTACAATACGATACTAAATTTAGTTGGTGAAGTTTGTGTCTGATTCAGCTAAAGGAAGCTTTGTGCTTAAAGATGAGTTTATGTGAGTAATGAGAAGTTTTGAACTTTTGATTTGATTACTGTTTGGAAATATATTTTCATTTTCATTCACCATTCCTGTTACTCTTTCCTTTCCCCCAGATAAATATGATTGTTGTTCCTCTAATCTATTGGTCTTTTATTAGGTTGCTTGGGTGACAAAGTCTGGGGCAACCGATTTAGAAGTTCCTATTGCTATTCGCCCAACCAGTGAGACTGTAATGTATCCATACTACTCTAAGTGGATAAGGGGACATCGGGACTTGCCTCTGAAACTTAACCAATGGTGCAATGTTGTTAGATGGGAGTTCAACAATCCTACACCTTTTATCAGGTATTAAATGAAATGCTTCAAAGATTGAATGTCAAGCATTCTTAAGTCTGTTATGTGATACTTTACAGTCATCTGTTTTTTCTTTATGATTAGTGGAATTCCTATAATGGTAAGTTAGTTGTAACGCTTTTGCAAAATAATGTTTATTTTGTGTGTGTGTGTTTTTAAATATTAATTTATGTAACCAATAAAAAGATTTTAAATACGTTGTGATTAATGCTTTAAAATATGTTGTAATTTTTAAATATTGAATTTCAGATACACTTATTAAAATTTGGATTTACTTTATTTGAGTCATGACGCCATTAGCAGATTCTAATTACATACTCTGAATACAGGAGTCGTGAGTTTCTTTGGCAGGAAGGACAAAAAAAAAACTGACTTTGTAATGTTGGTTTTACAGAAGATAAGAGGGTAAAGGCATTAGAAACAAAGGTGAAGGAGCAAGAAGTGAAGATGGAGGAGCAAGGAAAAATAATTACTGAGAAGCGGGAACTTCTCCAGTCCATATTGAAGAATAAGGGTGCCGGCTTGCCTCCTGGTGGTGGTGATGATACTGGTGGTGATCCTGACCAGACTGCTGCAGTTTACACTTTGTTTTAGTTCATTTTGGTCGAAAGATTATAATTTGTAATATTTCGTTTTTGCTATGTAAACTTTTATGATTGTTACAATTTCTTTTTAAGATATACAAGTTTTTTTATTTTCTAATTTTTAATATTTTTATTTAATTATTTATTATTTTTTTAAATTAATTGGAATTTACGAGGGAAAAGTTTCCCTCGGAAAATCTTGAGCATTTTGCGAGGGAAGTATGATCCCTTGCAAAATATGAAAATTTGCGAGGGACATATGGTTCCCTCGCAAAATCTAAAATTTGCGAGGGAATAACGGTCCCTCGCAAAGTTTTCACATTTGCGAGGGAAAAAGGATCCCTCGCAAATTTTCAAATTTGTGAGGGAAACAGTTCCCTCGTAAATTTTCAAATTTTGCGAGGGAAACAGTTGTCCCTCGCAAAATATGGAAATTTGCGATTTTGCGAGGGAAAAGTGTTCCCTCGCAAAATTCTGGATTTGCGACGGAAAATGACAATTTTGCGACGGAAAGTTGGTTTGGTGGGCGATTTTTGCGACGGAAATTTTTCCGCCACAAATCAGTTTTGTGACGGAAATTTGCTCTTTTGCGAGGGAGAAATTCCGCCGCAAAAAACTGTTTTTTTTGTAGTGTCTATAAGCAAGAGGATCAAGGAGAGGCTTGCCATGATGCTTAGAAAGCTTTAAATGAGGATCCATTGGACAAGTAGCAAGTTTGCAAACCAAATACCCAGAATCAGCAACTAACTCAAGAGCAAAATTACGTTGAGACAAAAATATACCATCCTTAGATCTAGCAAGTTCAAGACTAAGGAAGTAGTCGAGTTCACCAAGATCTTTATCCATTTGTATATGTATTATATATTAACCTCGTTAGGAAATACCGTGAAGAGGATCGATACATTATATGGTGTGGGAATCAGTGTGTTATTCCTTCTAGTTGGCAATAATTTTTATATAAAAATTGAACAAGTTTCTCAATCACAAACCATCAATCTTATCTAATGAGTAAACGAAGCTTTGTCTGGGAATATCATCACCAGCAGACAGATACATGAAATCATATAAACTACTGTTTGTAAGCAGAACTTATTCATAAAATAAAAAGTGAACCCCATCTCCCTCTTCATCCTCCCATCACTCTTATTCATTCACGATCTGCATGAGTATTCTTATTCTTGTAAGTTATAACCTAATTAAAAGCCACAGATATATATGCTATCAGAACTACTTGCAAGTAGCAACCAGAACTTTTCTGGGAGGAAGGGAAGGTCTTCTTCCATGAAGCAAAGCCAAGTTATCGAGGAAGACTACATCCCCTTTCTGCCACTTGAATTGTATGCTTTCTTCTTCAATGATCTCTCCACACCTCTCCACCACATGTCTTGGAATCTCAGTTCCATCCGCAAATGTCGCCGAGCTTAACTCCTTCCCGTACATCCCTACCAGTGTATTAAACCACATCCTCCTTCCTTTCCTTCCTTCAAACACCCTTGTCAATGGCCTTGGTCCCAGTATCGTCTTCACACCTCCATTTGGTAGCCATTCCATATCCATCCCCAAAGCATTTGCCCTACAATAGTATATTGTTATGATCAAGGTACTGAAAACCGGAGAAGTCCGGAGAAGTCAATAAATCAACCAAGACAATGGTTCGTGATTTAAACCGGGCTCAACCCAACATTAGATTAATCATAATTAAAATAATAGTTAAAAAAAGGAATTAATCAACAAGTATACAGGAATCCAACCCGATGGACACATCCAAAACTTTTGACCTGACTTGCCAAGGGCCAGTCACTTATTTCACCAACCGAAGTGGGTTGAGTTTTAACATCGTGGTTACAAGTCCACGTGGGTAAATATGATTTGTACATGTATAGGCTCTGTTCCCTTAAAGATTAGTCTTTTGGGATACACGCTATCCTATTTATAAGTTTCTTTTAACAAATTACACATACCAAGGAGAGGTAGGTAGCTCAATGATTGTAGGGTAAATTTTCAACTTTACCTTCATATATGATTGGGTACCTTTTAACTTTTTCTTTTCTCCCTATTTTCATTGATACAATAATATGGGCAAAATTATCACAATCTCATTTATTTA
Organism: Acacia crassicarpa; assembly: GCA_034222035.1. NCBI lineage: Eukaryota > Viridiplantae > Streptophyta > Magnoliopsida > Fabales > Fabaceae > Acacia > Acacia crassicarpa. Next base: position 29,328,492 of record JAWXYG010000010.1, on the reverse strand, counting down.
GTTAAAAGGGACTTATAAATAGAACCAAATTTTTTGGTAAAAGGGACTTATAAATCGGACAATACCTTCTTTCAGCTTCCTCGCGATCTGAGGTCCCAAAGGCATCTTCCCATCCTCGTCCTCTCATGGAGGAAGTGTCGTTCTGGGTACTACGTGCCGTGAATGAATACTTCAACCCTTTCTCTTCCATTTCCTTAACTTCTTCTGGAAACTCCTTCAGCATCTTCTCTGTCACTTTGAAGCTTGGAACAAATGGTGTCTCTCCTCCTTGTGGGGGTGGTATCTCGCAGAAGAGTATTACTTTCTTGGGACACTCCTTTATCTGATACATATCAATTAGAAAACATACCTAGGATTAATATCACTTCCCAGTAAATACACATGTAATGTATATGTAACTACTGTTCATGTTAACTTTTGTTGCAGTGTTGGAATGAGAAAAGAAAAAATCCTGAATTATTCTGGTTTTGTGGCTGTGATTATTAATTAAACATGAAGAGAAATATATACCACTTACTATTCTAAATAGAATACCTAATTTAGAAGTGAATTTTAGTCCTAAATATAAGAGGTTTTTTATCTTATTTTTTATATTTATCATTTTTCACCAAATTAATTAGTTTCACTTGTAAACTAACATATAATACAACCATACACAAAAGTATTTCACAGACATCATGTAACATATGCTATAAAATAATTCTTTTAACTTCATTAATATTCTCAAATTAGTCTGCTAGAGCTTAAGATCCACAGGTTATGTAACGTACCAAAACCATTTCATGATGATAGTATATGAACTCTGAGAGGGGTCCTTCGTTGGCAGTCCAAATTCTCTTGTGAATTTGAGTGCGAGGAGCTGGTCCAACGTAGCGAATGTCTTCCCAGCCACATGTTTCGACGATGTCATTGAAGTCGACCGCGTTATTGACATCGAAATCTCGGAGAAGAACGGCACTGTTCTTGATGATCATCTGCTCGAACCAGTCCTTGTTGTTTCTCAGAGCTGAGAGTAACGATTCCAAGTCTCTCTTGTTTGGTTCTGGAGGTAGAAGCACCAAAGGCATGACTTCTCCGTCTACTATTTTCTCTCCCTCACATTTTCCCACCTTGAAATCTTTGCAACTGAACTCCATTTTTTTTTACCTCTTTGTCTGTATCTCTCTGATATCAAATTTGTTAGGTAAATGGTCTTAGATATGAGGATTTGAGCTAAACACTAAAGCTATATATATAGTGCTTGGAATTGGCAATTCCAAGGCCACACATTGCTTAAGATTTTGGCTCTACTTTGATTTTCGTCAGCCCCTATGAAATGAATATTCTTCTTGTCATTTTGCAGTTTGTGGGAAAAAATTGATTTCAAATCAAAAAAAGAGTTTTATAGTTAATATCTATTTTTAATTAAAAGAATGAGCCTTACAAATTTTAAGTGATGACTTCTTATTTGTTTTATATGCTATTGAATTAGATTTAAGCATTGTCTGTCTGGTTCAATTGGAATAACTCTTTTAAAAGTTTTTCATGCAACATGAAATTAAACTCGAAATTTTGTTTATAAATGGTTAAAACTTTGTTCACTAGAACCAACACTACTTGCTAGTAATAATGATTTCGAAAGTGTGATTTTCTTTTCTTGAAGCTAAAACCTCTATTCCTATAATTAAAATTATGGAGTCTAATTTAAGGTATTCTTTCGTTAGAGACAAACTTATTTGAGGTAGTGTTAAGCATTAAATATAAGTACAAACCGCTTTTATCAAAAAAAAAAAAAAGTACAAACCTCTCCTTGTGGGAATTGAGCAACTAACCTTTTCTAAGGGAGAGACCATTAGACCAACCCAGGTATCATCACTAGATTTTTTTAATCTCTACACCCAAAGTAGATTTCTAGTATTCTTAATTATAACACCTTAAATTATATTTTTAACAGAACTCTCGATAACCTTAAATATTTTTTTGGTGCAATTTTGACATAAAAGATGAAAAGCTATGAAAATGTGATTATTGAAAATGTTAAAAATAAGTATTAACATTTGACAAAAAAAAATGCGTGTTAAAAATATAGAAGATAAGTACTATTTTTTTTTTAAAAAAAAAACGGTAATGAAAAAAGCTTTAAGGAAAAAATTTCACTGAAAAATTACTTTAGAATGCTGAGTGTTACTGAAAAAAATATTTTAAGGTGCTAAATGTACCTTAATTTAAAAGGACTTTTTGGGAGTTAACAATGAGGGTGAAATTGCACCTGAATAAAATAATTTCAAGTATAAAATTACACTGCAAATAAGATCAGAGTAGTAGATGCAACTGAGAAATCACATGAAAGTGTTATGTGACTTTACCCCTAAAAACATAAGAATATTACTCCATCCGGTCCTAATTATATGAACTATTTACTAAAATTTAGAGGGATTAAAGAAAGAAGTTAAGTTAGTTAATTATAATTATATCTGAAAATACCCCTATCTGTTATTTACGAAAAATGCACGCACACTAAAAACACCAAGACCAAACAACAATATTATCCGCATCTTTTCCCTGCGAATTCTTTATCCCATGTTAGTGTTTTTGTAATAAAATAATCTGGAAAAATTCCAAAAGTTGAAATGTGTTTAGAGGTTATAGATCCTAACTATACCTAATCTAATCGATGGAATAAGTTAGGAATAAATATATTTTAACTTTTATTTATTAAATATTATTTTGTAAAATATAAAAATGTATTATTAAATTATTATTGTCTTCAATTATTATTAAAAAAGTATAAATAGGAGTGTTATAGAAAAAAAAATTAACAAAAGTTAAAACTTGCTCTTATAATTAGGACCAAAACCAACTCCAAAATCTATTCTTATAATTAGAACCGGAAGGAGTATTAAAAAACGTAATATATTTGATAAACAACTGCATCACTGTTTATAATTTCATTTGTTTCAAATGACTTTTACTTTGAGTCGGATGTGGCTAAATAATTTCGGAAGACAAACATCTTTGTCTTTGACGAGCCAACGGTTTTGTTCCAACCACGTGTACAGAGACAAAAACCGGCCTCGAGGATATCAATATATTATATTGTGTAGTCCTAATTACAAAGACAAATGGAATATTGCATTGTAAGATAAAGGACAAGATTTGTTATCCAAGTTAACTAAACAACAAAAGAAAAATTGATGATATGATCAATAGAGAGGATCTCCAAATTTGCGTGCCAGTTAAAATGATGGAACATTCGAGATTACAAAGAAACTAAGAAAAATGGACTCAACTCTATTGTTCTTAAGTTGATATTTATTATAATAGCTGACTAGCTCTTTGTCATTGTAACATCTTTTCCAACGATAATTACTACAGTAACAAGTTAAGATAAAGAGATGAATTTCTTCATTATTCTTGTATCCCTTGTGCGTCCGATGTACAAATAATTGAATTAAATAGATTGCAAAGTTAAGTAAAATTGGTTAAAGGTAACAAATGTGTAAAAAGTAGAATTTTTTTCAAGTATATCTTTATTTATGGAGAAAATCTAAAACCCTCGGGGGTGCCGACATTCTTTACCTATATCTTACATGACAAAATCAGAAATATTTTGTTATACTGATAATGTGAAAATTAAATTTGATTACATATCAGGGGTACATCCAGGGTTTATACTCCTTTACATTCATTTATAAACAATGAAAATTAAAACCAACTAAACACTAATCACTGCGCCCCTTGGTTCTTCAAGATGTCCCTTCGCTAGGCCGTCTTCAAGCAACGCTCCCTCCTTGAGCCATATGCAACACTTGTCTCATGTGCTCACCTGTCTATTGGTTTGTAGTGGAGGGTGAGATTCTAAGGAATCCTAGTAGCAGACAATACCAAACAATGCATGCAAGATAAATGCTAGTGTATGATATACTTGCCTTGTACAAATCCATGTTAACATAATGACATATCTGCATGCTCAATGTTTCATGCATCATATTTATGGCCATAGCATAATCATAAACAGAGCTTTAATCATTCAAGTATGTTAAACATAGCAAGCAAGTATAGCAATCAAACATATACATACAAGCAATAATATCAAATACATGCAAGAAAGGTAAACCCACTACCTTTTAAGGGCTATTGTCCTTACTCGGGTTCCCTTTTGCTAACCGTCAGGGTTGCTTGAAGTTCCTTCGTTCTCCTTGTAGCTCTAAGAACATAACCATATCTTTAAAACCAAGGAAAATGAATGTTTATTTTCCTTTGACACCCTTATTTCATTAGGTTTTAATTAAGTAACTTAAACTTGTTACTTTTAACCTTTATCTTTCACTACCCTTAAAAAGTCCAGCAACTTCATCGATTTTTAATTAATTCCCCAAAAATCATTTTAAAGTTCAGTCAACTCTCACGTGTCCCCAGAGAAGTCCAATTTCATAGAAAAATACTTTCAAAGGTCATGACTTCACTACCAAAAAAAAAAAAAAAAGAACTGTTCTTTGCGGTGGAAAAATTCCCTCGCAAAAAAGCTATTTTCCGTTGCAAAACTGATTTGCAGTGAAATTTGCGACGGAATAAGGTCCGTCACAAAAATGACCCTCACAAACCAATTTTCCGTCACAAAAATATTTTTCCTCTCACAAATTCCAGGATTTACGATGGAAGTATTTCCCCTCGCAAAGCCTGGAATTTTCCCTTGCAAAATTGTGGATTTTGCGAGGGAACAAGTTCCCCTCGCAAATATTTCAGAATTTTTGCGAGGGAACTAATTTCCTCGCAAATTTTAATTAATTATTAAAAAATATATAAAAAATCAGAAAAATAAAATAATTACATAAAAAATATTAAAAATTGGAAAATAAAAAGACTTGTACATCATAAAAATAAATTGTAACAATTATAAGAGTTTACATAGTAAAAACAAAATATTACAAATTATAATGTTTCGAGCAAAATGAACTAAAAAAAGTCTAAACAACAGCAGTCTAGTTATCATCATCACCAGTATCGTCATCACCACCAGGAGGCAACCAGCCTATACCCTTGTCCTTCATTATGGACTGGAGAAGTGCCTGCATCTCATTAATCATCTCTCCTAGCTTCCTCATGCATTATCCTCGTCAAAGCAGAACGAAAGCTTTTGTACGGAACAACATCAGACCTCATTCCTTGTGTCTAATGTCTACTGGGGAAAAAAGAAATCAATCAATGTTCAAAATAAAAATAAAGCAAACCATCAATTACATGGAATAGCTAGGAATCTTCAGAATGATATTAGGTAAAAGAGAGTAAGAAGCTAAGCAGTTGATTCTGTTTCTAAAGTTCATTCTGAAGTAATGGATTTTTAGAAAGCAAAATGAAGAAAAGGGAAAAGAGAGGGATTGGCCATAAGCAATCTTGAACTACACTCCTTTAGAGCATAAGCAGATTTTCAAGATGTCATGCAGTGAAGGTGCGAAACAGTAATCTCTTGTAGGAATCACAAGATGGTCAATTCCATGAGCCTGCCAAGTTTAAGTATGAATTAAACCACAAACCAACATGATGAAAAGACATTAAATAATGAGCAAGTTGTATATAATCAAGGAAGACCATTAATGATCTGTTCAAATAATGCAAAAATACAGAAACTTGATCCTATAAATTAGATCTGCAACAAAGTAGAAGATGAATTATAAAGAAAGTAGAGCACCTCCATAACAAGAATCCTGGCTCGCAATGCATCAATGTTACTATCATCAACTATGAAATCTGACAAAGTGTCGCCAGTGAACGCAATCTCTAGTTCTTCCAAAGTGTATGTTATCTGCCCACAGCACAATCTGGTTGAGCATCCTCAGTGAAGTCAAAACAAGAAGCAAACGCACTAGCAAACTTCTACATCAAAATCGGCAAACATTACATATTAAACAAAAAACAAATCAATTGCGGCCCATAGCTACCTTACTTTGAAGAGGATACCCAATATTGATACAAAGAATTATGTGTAGCAGAAACAATCAACAGATATAACTTTATAATCTACATGTCTCAAGAGGACAACTTTACATGTGTTCAATTTTTCAAATTATATGACATGGATTTTGAGTTTGAAGAGGGAGACAAAAGAAACTGAATCATAAAGTGGTAGCCAACTGAACATTAACTCATAAAATATTTTCAGCTCGGAGTTTAAGTTCTAACTGGTTACCACAGTCAATAGTTTTTTTGCCCCTCTTTTCATAGAAATTGTTGGACTTACATAACCTTTTTTAATCAAATGAAAAGCAACATAAGAAAAGCAAAGAACAGAGCAGCAAGTGTTAAAATTGGTTGAATGAAAGTAGTTCTAATTTCACAGGTATCAATTTAATAAAAATTCTATTAATACAGTTATCAAAGACCGACCTCCACACCTGAAAATTTCAACTTCTTAATTTCATTTCCAAGAATGCCAAGGTACTCGTGTTTGAGCTTCTTTTTTATAGAGTAAAGTATATAACCCTGTCAAAAGCATGCATAAAAGTCAGTCCATGGTATTTCTGAAAAATGAGTACAAAATTAAGATTCAAACTCAAAAGATGTATAATATTTCTGAATCATTTCCTGTCACTGAAACTCATAATATTTCTGAATTAGAAATTCAGTACGTGATCATGTCATCACCTTGATTGATTGATGTGCAGTTTAATTGATATAGAATTTACAATCCTTATCATCCAACCATACATCTTATAATTGATTCACAAGTAAAAACTGATACTAAAACTTAGCCACGCCAGCTTCTTATTTGGATTTACATATTTTACTAAGAAAATTGTTGTCATAACATCATATGAGAAGATGATACAAAATAAAACGAACATGCATCTCCCCACTCTCCTTCCAAAGGAAATCATAATAATAATTATTTTTTATTACTAGCAGCAACTTCAATAGCAGTTATTATAAGTTCCTATGTAAAGTGAGGATTAATTAATAGATCATGTCACAGTAAAATTAGCCACTAGGATGATTTACTGAGCCATATATTGTTGTTAATACGATACAATCTTTACAGTTTATACAACCAATCTATTTACGTTACAGAACATATTATGAATGATAGAAGTTATGCTTGAGGGAAACTGCGTGCTAAAAATGTGCCAAACAGTATAATGTTGGTACTTACTTTTAATTAAGAAACCATCATCTTTATTATCGTAGATAATTGCAGCTTTAAAGCCAACCTCTTGTGCTCTAGTGACCTTTTCCACAAAGCTACATTTTCCTCCAACTATCAAAACAAAAGGGTTTCTTACTTTTGAAATTTGGTCAGCATTATTAGCCAGAGCTCCACAAGCATCAAGTAGCTCCACCAAATGTAAAATCACGGGAGAACTCGAAGCCCTCGGGCTTGATCAAACACAAGAAAAGGGGAAGAGAGTTTGACTGTGGCAGAGAATTAATTAATATCAGCTGCACATGCATACAAAACAAAACGAAACGATAGGTGATCTGAACTTGGAACGATAAACATGCTTAGACCCCAAGTCGCTTTAGCAAAATTTCTTGCAGCAGCAATATAATCATCAATATAGAAAGCCTTTTCTCTCTAATATCATGTTCTTGATATGCAAAATTACATTGAACGACTTAAATGGAATCGACTTATTTAGTGTAGAAGGAGGAGGGAGTACAAGAGGTGTCTCGCATGCATAAAGAAAGAGAGGAGTGTGGGGTCCGGTGGAGAGAGGGAATGAGTGTATGTCTAATGGGCTGAATGATCTGTTATGTACGTGGGCCGAATGAGTTTAATGAATAGTGAGGGACTATGTGCCTATTTATCAAATTGGTCTTGCTAAGGAGAGTTGGTATAGATGGTAAGGGATTCAGGACTAGGCCCTTGGGTCATGGGTTCAATCCCCTCTACCGTTGCTGGGACTCCTTTGGTAGACGATCTCGTAAGTCCCCAGTAAGTGCTCATAGAACCCGGGGCCGTGCCCTGACCTTGATGGGGAACTGATGCCGAACCCCTCCAAAACTTCTTTATACCAAAAAAAAAAAAAATCAAATTGGCCTTGACTTTGCCCAAATTTACTTGCAGGCTTGGGATAGTGAAATTATCATTTTACCCCTTTTGACTCCCTTTTAGGCTTTTGTTTGCAATTTAATCCTTATTAATTAATTTGCAAACATTAGTTAAGAAATCAAAATAAATCCTTAATTCTATTTAAGGATTTTATTTTTCAGATAATTTCCTTAGACCTTAAAATGCTGCCTCTAAAATATTTAAGCAAAAAATTATTCCCTAACTATTTGCCTTTAATTTACAAAAAAATATGTCTTAAATTCCAATTATTAGCTTTGTAATAATTAAGGCCAATTTTCCATCATTATTTCCTTTTCATATTTCCAATTTTCCAATCCCGAAATTTGGGATGTTATAGAAAATGAGTGAGAGAATAAATAAATGAGATATATAATTAATTAAGGGTAAACATATGGAAAAAAATAATTAAATTTTTAAACAAGAACAAAATGTAACTCAAAAAAAACACTGACAAAAAATTTGAAAAAGGGACCAGTCCTATCCCATAAGTTGTTTCTCATATTTATGAGCATCGGGAATATGTACGGAGTAACATATTAAAAAACATCAAGATGGAAAGTCCTTATAACAGCTAAAGAGAACTTTAGATCATGAATATGAAACCAAAAGATGTTTTATAAAAGAAAGTCTTAGTTTATGAAATTTCTATATGTTTAATTAGTGTTATTGATCTTCATGAAATAGTTATCTTTAATAATTATTAATTATCCTACCGAAAAATAATTATTGATTAAAACATAAAATTGATTCATATATAGAAACCATGAGATTATATGCTTTTAATTTCTTGAAAAGTTCAAGAACCATTATGCTACTCCCTCCAGTCTTTAATATAAGACATATTTGGTGATTGAATTGATTTTGATCCTAAATATAAAATAAATTTTTTATATTAGTCAATCTTTTTCTAACTTATCACTATTGATGATCCCTCAATAATAATCAAGGAGGAGAGTGAATCAAAGTTATTAAGTAAACTTGATTGGCCTCTAAACCCGTCGAGGAGTGGGTCAAGGGTCAATGAGCAGTACTATAGAATCACATATATTTGACGTTCCATACTTAACGGTTTTCATGAAACTATTAATATAAATAAGCAGAATTATGAGAGAGAAATATATAACAGTTATTTAAAACAATCATTAAATATATGAGACAATATTTGACGGTTTTATACAACCACCGTGATTTATAAATTTGATTTTTTTTTTTGGGGGGGGGGGGGAGTGGGGGAATCATTTACTTGATAGTTGTATCTAAAAAAAACCCTAGTATATATATTCTATCAATATATTATGGTTATGTATTAAAACACTATAAAACTTATATATTTGATGGTCTTTGAAGATATACAGTTAAATATATGGCTTTAAAATCTCTACATGACAAAAACCTTTGGTGTTACAACTAGAAGAAAGAGGAATATGTTTTTGATTCCCACACCTTACAAAATTACTACTCTTATTTGTAGTTCCTCCTGAAGTACTCCCTTTAATCTCAAATATAAGACCCAATTATTATTATTATTTTTATAGATATTAAGGAAGTTAATTAAGTTATTTAATTATATCATATATTCTATATCATTATATTATATAGGGTAAAGGTGGAAAAATAGTGCTTTTTCTTCAGGATCGTCCAACACCATGTACTTTTTTTATGTGCAAAAATACACATATGCATATGCTTATAAATTAGGTGCAAAAGTCACATATATTAATAACTACCGTTAAATACACAAACGCCGTCAAACAAGCACAAACATCCCCTTTATCTTGTCTGTTGTTCCCTGTAATCTCCCTGCTATCAGTGACCACCTAGACTCACATTTATATACATACCCATTAATTCAAAAGCCCCTAAACCAACTACTCATTATTCCATATCTAACTGCTTTATTGGACGAGCTGATTCTCTAAATCCAAGAAATCAATACGAGCAGAACTATGTTTTTCCCTTTTACCATCAAGGACTTATAAAGCTGAATTCCCTGGGAATTTTCGTTTTATCCGGAAATGAGAAAAGAAGTGAGAGGCTTGCACATGGTACTGGTAAATCGAAAGGAGGGCTTCGCCGGAGGGATCAAGCAATTCTTTCTTATAGTTATTGGAAGGCGACGGTTTAGGAGAGTGAGGGTTGATCCTGAAGACTAGATTATTGGATTCATCGAGAAAAGCGAGATGGCCACGTGGGAGTCCGGGGTGGTTCATGGACACGAACAGATCGACGGCGATTTTACCGTCCACAGGATACGCAAGCTTTGAGGTTTCCGATTCCATAGATAAGTGTTTACAAGGTTTTTTTTTTTGGCTCGGAAAAGGCCCTTTGATTATCAATAATAAACAGAGAAAGTACAGAGAAAACACATACAGCTGAAGCAGATTCAACAGCGGACCACAGCATTACAACAGAAAAACAATACAGAGAAGGAAATACATCAGAACGAAAAAACGAAGCAAACAGGAAACAAACTAAGAGGAATAAGGTGGTGGAGCGATGGAATCAGCGCTTGATCTTGGATAATGAAGGATTAAGGTGGAGCAGTGGAATCAGCGCTTGATTTTATGAGGAAGTAACGACAGTTATCTAACACTAACACTGTTAACATATGTGACTTTTGCACCTAATTTATAAGTATATGTATATTTTTACACCTAAAAAAGGCACATGATGTTGAATCTTTGAGGATAAAGCACGTATATATTTTTACACCTTTATCCTATTATATATTACTTTATAAGTAAGGTAAATTAGTTTTCTTAGTATCTTCAAAAAAACAAATTGAGTCTTATATCAAAGACTAGAGATAATATATACTCGCCTTTATACCTATCTATCTATCTACTTATATAACTTTCAAGATGTATTTTCAAGGTTTTGTTATTTGTCTGTTAAATTGAGTGCTAGTCAAATATGAAAGTGTGTCAGTTAGAAAGGTGGAAATAATGGTAACTAAGCATTTAAGACAAATGTAATTTCTGCAAATTGTGCTGTATCATAAAATAGGATATAGTTGTATTAATTTGTTGGTTTGTTTTGAATGTATGTCTAGTTCTTGTTCAGGATTGGTGGTTGCATTTTTGTATTATTGTTTGAATTTTTATTTCTATGTACGTGCATTAATTGGATTTAGACAACACTGTTATTATTATCAACAGTTAATGTGTTCTTTCCAAAGTGGAGTTTGATTAACTTTATGGATGCATACGTAGGCGTGTGATTTATTATCAAAATGAAAGGAAAAATAAGTTTTCACTAGTGTAAAAGAGGCTTTTAAGACTGGATAAAAGAGGCATCGTAAGATCGGACTTGTGGCCGGTCTTATTTCAGACAGTATTAAAAGTCTAACATTTAAAATCGGGCACAAACCGATCTTAAAGAAAATCTTTTAGATTAAACATTTAAAACATTAGATCTAAAAGTCGTACTAATTAAATCTAAAATATTTTTTATTTGGTCCTAAAACCCAACTTTTAAGACCGAACAAAAACTTGGCCGCTCTTAAAAGGATCGGAATTTTAAGACCGGACAAAAATAAATCCGGTCGTAACAGTTGAACATTTAACACCGGCGTATTTATTCTGATCTATATTTTCCCGAATTTTTTCCCTGTTCTTCCTGATCAATATATATACACAAATCCACCATCCAATCTAGTACATAAAAGTCGATACTTTAAGCTATAAGCTATGAACAATTATGAATAAATTGAATTGGGATAAAGAATACAAATATTATTCACCATGAGTTATATGGTCTCTTAATTAATGATTATACTATACTATAACACCTAAATTAATTTATACATTGAGATAACTTACTTACAAATACAATGAGCTGAGTTACAAATACAACACATAAATCAACATACATGCCCAATATAATATATTCACCATGCCTTCATCTGATTCCCACCTAACAACGTAAACACATCTTCTTTTATAACTTGCCATTTGGATCGGATTCTGCCACAAAAATAAAACAAGAACAAAATTCATAGTCAGTGACATTGTTTAAGAACATAAAAGGAATATCATAGTATCGATGTGACAACATATTATTATCCGGAAGCATGTCCTTAAAAGCCTCAAGCATTTTAGAAAAACTATTGTCGCTTCATCCATGACATGCCTTCAAGCTTACCAATTTCAATACAGCATTCAACAATTGGTATTTTTTATACCCACTGTATAGCAGGATCTTTACATTATTGCACACATTACCATATGCATGTGATTGATAAAAAGCCTTTTCTCCTACATCATGAATAATGTCCTCTATGCGATCATTCATATCCGTGTCATTATCATCAAAGCCACTTCCCTATGTTGAGACCTACTTGGCATTTTTCACCATGTCATACCCATACTGTATAAGTCTTACAAAATCCTTCACAAATTAAATGTGTGTGTATAACTTCAGGACTTAGTCGTCTCTCATTCAAACATTTTACACAAGGGCAATAAAACTTCCCACTATCATCAAGGATATTTTGTCTAGCAAATTCTATAAATTCCCTTGCCCCATTTTGTTTATCATACATAATCCGAAAAATTTGAAACTTGAATATAAAATAAGCCAACTCAAAATGCATATTTATGCTCAATGTCGGTTAGGTCTCCTTCTTCTTCTTTTTTAACGGAGAAACTTGCACATTAAATGCATAACGAAGAATCACTTTTGGTCATAAATATCACAGTGAATCCAAGAAGCAAAATAAATGCATTACGAGGAAATTAAATGCATCGCATGAAGGTCTTATGGACTCACCTGTAGCATATTAATTCAAATACGTTTGCTGAGTCTTTCTTCTCCGACCATGAACGTTAATATTGCAGACAACAAGAGTAACCTAAAAACACTTGTTGGTCAGTTGGGTTGGTCTAAAGTGCAAATATAATCTTCAAAATATAATATTCATTAACAACAGAGGAATCCACAAGAACATTTCATCGATTTCGTTAAACCCATGAAAAACTCAAAATGATAAGCAAGAAAATCATAAAGTTATATAACTGAAACACCTCTTACAGCTTGGTCTATAGATGTTTAACTAAGGAACTAGAAAGTGATTGTCGAGAGACGAAGCAACACACAAACACTGGAGACAAAACCTGAGTAATTACTTTCGGCGTAACAAGAGAAATTCAAAAAGGGAAATTTAATTTTACGCGCGACAAAGACATCTTTTAGTATTTTGAATTTTATTAAGATCGATTACTTATAATGTATCCAGTCCTAAAGATAAGAATTTTATTAATTTAATTTTTAAGCTCGGAGGTGTAGAAGACTCTGATCCTAAATTTTTATTAATGTTTAGACCGAAGATTTATAAAACATCTGGTCCTAAAAGTCAAATACTTTTTAGACCAGTTACTTATAACATATCCGGTCCTAACGGTCTATTTATCAACCAAACCGAGGGGGGGGGGGGAAAGAGGATTGACTTTGGCAAGCGCAGAAGCAACTGAATGAATAAAATAAAATAAAACTGAAGAATTAATAAGCTTCTTTAATTACTAGTGATGAGTTAGGAGGCAGTGAGGAGTTAATATTAAGGACAGAGAGGTAGTGTGAGGAGTTAATATAAGGGCAGAGAGCAGGAGAGATACGCAATTGATGATGAATTTTGGTGATTTTCTACTTTAAGAGCGTATTTTATAAATATCCGGTCCTAAAAGTCTTTTTTGAATTCAATTACTTTTAAGATCTACCTTTTATACATATCTGGTCCTAAAATACTTTTAAGATCTACCTTTTATAATATATCTGGTTCTAAACTTCTATTATAAGACCGACCTTTTATCTTGTATCCGGTACTAAAATTCATTTATTTTTTTAATCAATTTTTATTTTTAATTTCTTAAGAATATTACTTTTAAGAACGGATCTTTTAAAATATCTGGTATTAAAAGTTAAGTATCCTTACACTCTGTTTAATGAATAGATTCAGAATCTCTTCGGCTTTCAGATAAACTTCCCAACTAGGCGTCTCCTCCTATTCTGAAGAACTATGCGGCTCCTCGTTAAAGTTTCTGGAGTTTCACATTGTTCAGGATGGGTTCTCTATTTAAACCCGTTGTTATTTCTATACTTTACTTTCTTCACATTCTTCTCCATCACTTCTATAACCTCCACCACCGTAATGGCTACTCCACCACCCCCAGGTCCTCCTTTTCCTCTTCCTACCGGTCTTCACAATCCGTACCCTCATTCGCTACCTCCGAACCTGTCATTCTACCAGATGATGCAGCACCTCCTGGCCCGCATCGATCATATGGAATGACGATTGGGACAACTGTTTCAGGTCTATCACGCCATCAACAACAAGGTGACGACGGCACTCGACGCCCATGACGTTGAGTACCATCTTTCTGATGACGATGTGTCCGACCTCTCTGACGACTCCCTCCCCTCCAACAACGATGGGGAGGATTAGATATTTTTATGTTTTTTTTATGTAAAAAGAATATAATAAATAAAATTTTTATTTCAATTTCTACATGTTTTTCTATATCTCATCGCAAGTTAACTTCAAAGATCTTAGCATCTCTTCGCTGGATGATAAAGTCAAAGGCAAAGAAACGATATCGATCGCCTTGTCCTTTTCATTTTGTTCTTTTTCTTTCCGACAAAAACGAAATAACCAAAACATTGTCCTCGTGTGATCAACATTAAAAATTCCCAGAATACAGTTAAGAACATTTAAAAAAAAAAATCTTCTACCTTATTCGAATAAAAACAAATAGAGTGACAATTCTTCTTAAGGTTGGACTGTCATTGTCGTCGGTTTTACCTCGCCTTGATTTGAATATTTTCAGTGTCCTTTTCATTATCTTCATTCTTTTTCCGACAAAGAAAAAAGACAAAGAAAAGACAGACCGATAATGCTGCTCAACATTAGAAGAGGTAAACATGACGACATCGAAGGTCCTAACTTGAGGAGAACGTCAGAACCTTGATTGTCTTGAACAATATTAATGTTTAGACTATTAAGACCGGATATTTACAAGTACACGGTCCTAAAGTTTAAGTGCTTTTTTAAATTCAGGACTTTTAGGAGCGGACAATTCATATATATATGATCCTAAAAGTCTCGAGACTTTTAAGACCACAGTTAAACAAACATACGGTCCTAAAAGTCTAGACAAATTTAAGTCCAGTCTTAAAATATTTAACTTTCAGATCGGACAAATTTGTACCCGGTGTTAAACGTTAACTTTTAAGATTGATCCATATATAAATCAGGTCTTAAAATTAATAAATTTTTTATTTAATCATTTTTTATATTTTGTACCGGTCGCATTTTATATTCGGTCTTAAAACAATAACTATTAAGACCAGCTATTAATCATGTTCGGTCTTAAAACGTTAATACCTTAATATTTAAATTTTTCCTTATTATTTTTGGACTGCAGAAAATATTAATCCGGGATGTATGAGATTTGTCGATAAAGTAATTGATATTTCAATTTTCTTAATAACATTTAAAAGACCGGTTGTTTTTTAGTCCGGTCTGAATAATATATTTAAGACCTATGAAAAAATGATCCGGTTCACCAAGTTCTTTATATTTATAGAACTGCCACCAGTCATTCATTTAAGACCAGGGCGTCGCTATTCCAGTCTAAATGAGACAGCCTTAAAGCCCTTTTTTACACTAGTATCTTTTTTTAATTTTGTCCTCGTGTTATTGAGCTATAAGGCTACGAGGAAAAGATAAAGATAATAATGATACAATTGTTAGGGAGACGTTAGTCTGATGGAAAATTAATGAGAGTGAGTTTTTTTTTTACCCCAAATGCCAAGGTCACATCTCAAACCTTGAAGGCATAAAATCATTCTCTCTCATAGTTGATTTATTAAAACAGATGGAATTACATGCTCCTTCCATCCCTGATTATAATTCCCGGTTTAAAAATTCACGTATATTAATTAACAAAGCAGTTAAAGTTGATTAATGTCAAATTCTATATATTTTATTCTGGTTTTAAATTACTTATTAGAGATATATTTGGACACATCTACTAATTCTCATTGGAATTGCGAAACAGATCGTATAAACAGGATAATTTACTCCTCAAAACTAAATCTTACAAAAATGATGGACGGAATATGTATGTATGTAATACTCTTTCTGTCCTTGTTATAAGATCTCCTTCGTGATGCAATCTACTCTTGAAAGGAGTACTTATATTAAAAACTTGAGGTAGTATTATTTTTATCGAATTACTACATGGATGACAGGGCTCTGTCAATAGATTACATGTTTGATACATGTTTCACTTTGTATTTTAAACCAAATATTTTTTACACAAGATACTAGTACACTATAGTTAGTATGGAAATAAGTTTTTTTTTTTAGTGACTGAGATTTAAGAGTGACAAAAAAAAAACTATGGTGCACCACAAATCATTCCCCTTTTTTTTTTAATAAAACTGAAATTTTTATTTACAAAGGAAGCTAAACAATACAAAGTTCAATCAAAGGGAGAAAAAACTAATCATCTTGCATATATCCTTCGGCCGATTAGATGAGAAGCCAAACATGATCAAAGAAATAGAAGCATCATTATTTTTTGGGAAAATTCACCATAGGGCCCAATTAACGAACATAATCCCAAATAAGGCCTAAAGAACATTCACATGTCAACCTCTTTCTGGTATTATGTCAGAAAATGAAATTACATTGGTGCCCTTAGTGAAAGTTTGAAATTGAACAAACCTCTCCCATCTCCGAATCATTCCAAAACTTTTCTGCTCTGCATTCTCTGATCTCCGTCGTCGATCTCCGCCTCTACACCTCCATCCTCATTGGTCTCCACCTCTATGCCTTCATGCTAGTCGGTCTGCGACTCTGCATTTCGCGCCGTCCTGATAGGGCTTGTTCCTATTGGTGGGCGCCAACAGGAAGCCTGCCATAATTTCTTATTCGTCATGTTCTTCAACTGTTATTTCACTTCTAGAAAAAGCATATATTAAAGTGTCCATAAGATAATCTTCAAAAAAGGTCAGGTATAGTTCTTCAACTGTTATCTCTGTAATTGTGTTTTCCACCATTCAACACTCATTCTGCTTCTGTTGATGCTATGTAGTCAATCTTGATAGCATTGGGCCTTCAAACAACTTACCATATATGATCTTCCATTTTGAATGTTTCTCCGCTTGTATTGCGGTGGTTGTAATTTTTGGATGACATATCTGGCTTGATCATGCGAAATTAGAAGTTCTGATGTTTGAGCTATAGGTAATTCTAAATTTACAGTTATAGCATATAGGTATAAGAATGTTAACACATTGGAATGTCTTTTTTGCCTTTATATATACTGGACAATATGTGGTATGACATTGGTAGCATGTAATCATGCAACTTTGTGCAGAATTAGTTTCTAGTTTAACTACTTATTGTTAGTGTTTTTGTTGACTGCGGGAAATTAGATTCAGCAGCTGATTGTTACATCAATGCCCTTAAAATCCGATCCGGCATACCCGAGCACACCAAGGTATTGCTCGTGTTTATTTTTTAAAAAATGACGAGGCTGCTGCTTTCAATGAAATGACCAAACTTATTGAGAAGGCAAAGAGGATGTATTGGGGCTCTGCAGTTTACATGTCATGTAAGTTTGCTCCAATTAATATTGGTATGATAAATTTGTATTGCTTGAATTATTTTACTTGGAAGTTCCACCACGTACCGTGTATTTCCATTGAGAAATACTACTTGCAAGAATTTTCCTTTGATGGTTTTACATTTTTATATTTTTATGGTAGAGATGTCTAAGCCATTTCTAATCTATCAGTGACTTTTTTCTTTAGGTCTTATTTAAGATTATCTTTGTTAATTAGGCCCTGAAGAGGATTTTCCCTTATTTTTCTTACCAAAAAAGCATCATCAATTACATGACCCTTCTTAATTAAAGAATTAGCTATATTAATGAAAAAAAGTCAAATTATTATCTGATCTCTATCTAAAATCATTCATTATTATATTGACAACCCCTTTTGACTAATTTTTTTGGACACTTTCGTTCTTTTCTTGTATATGATGATCTTGTTTGGGTTTGGCTTCAGTCCACTGCCTTAATATTATCTTCCATCCACTACCTAAATCTCAGCCGTTGATTGAAGACTGAATGGCTGAGATTTATTTTCAGAATTTACCACATGCGGTAATAATTTGCCTATTTTTCCGCAACGGACGGTCAACTACAGTGGACCCGTAGCCGCTCCCTTCTTGTTTTGGCGTTTGTATAATACAAGTCTCCCCCACACGGCATCACACTTTGACTTATTTGGATATTTCTAATTTTCTATTATGTAGATGATTATTAGGTTCTTAATAAAATAAAGGAAAAATCACGTTTAGGTCCCAATCAAGGAAAATAATATCAGAAAAGTTTCATAAACTTAAATAAGTATATCTAGGAATTTGAAAAATTAGTTCCAAAATATTTGTAGCAGTTATGAAACTACTGCTAATAATGGATAAATTTTCAAAAGTTGCCTAAAAATTTATTTAAATTTAAATTTGTAGCGGTTTTAATACTGCTACATAATATTGCCAAAAAAAAAAAGCAAGACTATAATTTGAGTCTATTGTTACAATATTATGTTGAATGTTTTATTATTTAAGTAACAATTTAAATGATAGTAGTAAATATTTGAGAAGAATGATTAAATTAAGTTAGACAAATATAAATATTATGTTGATTTAATATTGAGAATATGTAGGTAATAATGACTTACTATGTTGTCTACTAGATGTTCTCTGATTATGGAAGGAATGTTGATGATTATTGTAATACCCAAAAAATTCATAATTCTCATAAGTATAAAATTTTGACAATAATATCTATTTAAGATAGGAGAGTATGTTGTCTCTAAAACTTCCCAATTGTTTATTATTATTTCTAGGGCAATTTTTTTTCTTTTTCCTTAGAATCTAATAGATCCACAACAAACCCTCCTAACTTTCAAAAAGGGATTTTAAAATACCCTGAAATTATTATTCCTCATTAATAGCATTTTTAGGTAAATAGTACCTAATAAAGTAAGTGAATATGTAGTCTCAAAATTTTAAGGTTTATTTATTATCGTTTAGGAAATCATAATATATCCTAAAATTCATATCCTAACCTCTAGATCTTATAAAATCAATTTATAAGTTATAGAAGGTTATAAAAGTGATCAAAATAATTAGAGAACAGTAAAATGAGTTGAAATACAATTAAACTTATATTAGTGGAGTTAATTGCATAATTATTCATAATTGATCTTAAAATACCTGTATGACTTGTGAATACTCAAAATCAATTAGATAAAACTACCTATAATTATTGGGCAACTAAATTTGCAATAATTAGAGTGATTGGAAGCTAATAAGAACACAAGATTAGCATAAAATAAATGTCCTATGATCATGATTAATAAAGTGAGCCATCAATTAGGCTTAATAACCCCTAAAACACTGTATTGGAAATTATAACTAAATTAAATCAACCTTCCCTAATATTATTACAAAAGTGGTGAAATTCTCCATAATTAAAGGGAAAGAAGATGAAGCAAATAATCAAATCCAAAAAAACACATATAATATAAGATTAAATCTACTCATAGTAGTTAGGATTACTCAACACATATTTAGGGCTTGGATTAATTTCAATAAAGCTAAATCCTAAGGCTTTAATTAAATACCATATAGTGTACTCCTTGTGGAATTTTATCAACCAATGAGAGGACTTCCTTATTGTAATTGTGAGACTAATAAAACACATATCCAAGAGGCAAAAATAAGAGCACATATACGGTTTGCTCTAGCTTAGGGAGGAAGGAACAATTGTTTAATAGATGATCAAAAGACACATGCTAAAACCATCCTAGTCAAGCCAAGCGCTTCGTAGCGCGATGGTACCAGTGCCAGTCTTAGGAGCTGGCCTTCTTCCTTGTCTAGGGTTTGAGCCCTGCCTCCCCCTCCCCCCAACTAGCTGTATAAAAAAAAAAAAAAACCATCCTAGTCAAAGCCATAAATTGCAATTAATACAAAGTACAAAACAAAGACTTTCAAGGCAAAGGGATAAGGTGAAATGATGAAGGGGGGCGGTTTATGAGAGTTGTGAGGATGTATGTCTCCAAGAGATGTGTATTTGTGTGTAGTGGAAAATCAAGGAAAGAGGAAAAATCTAATATACACATAGTAAAAACTCAAGGCAACAAATAAAATGTGAACCTAAGCAAATTAAATCATACAAAGAGGAGTTTTAATCCTAGAAAGAATATAAGGACTAATTTTAAACCTACATAATTTAATCTCAAGAATGAGTCTAATTAAAGTCATTTTGGAAAACTTTCATAATTAAGGCTAGAGATGGTTAAAGGCAATTAGAAATTTCTAATTGGACCATAACCCTTGATATTCAACTACTAATCGAAATGCTTACATAAGATTCAAGAGTTTGTGATTAAGTAAACAATCAAATATGAATTTCATCTAGGGAACTAAGGCACCCAAAGTAACTAATTCTTGAAGCATCTAGTTGCAAGAGATATTTGGAAACTAACTAAGTTTTACAAAAATCTAGATATTATCCTAATAAACACATGGTGATAAAAAGTCAACAATGGAAGAGGATAATATGATTTACTATTGTGATAAGATAGGATAATGTTTGAGATAAGGAATTAAATGAAGCACATGCAAGGGGGGGGGGGGGGGAGATTGTACGTGTGTGTATGTGTAAGTATGTCACAATTCAACTTTCATTTGAAATCCACCAATGAGAAAAATGCAAGATAAATGCCTAAATCCTATGTAATTGGAAGGAGCCAATGAGAAGCCTTCCCTTCATAGTTTGTGTGTTAAAGAAACACAAGAGACATGAGCCATTGATGGAAGAGTTAGATCTAAGGGCTAGAATTGAAGAAGAGAACTTGCAAGATAATTACACAAATGCCCAAACATTTCCCTGTAAATAGCAAGCACCTAGCTTCATATTTCTTCACCAATTCACAAAGGTATTAACCATAATTGAGAGAGTAAGGAAGAGTGTGAAGATCTTCTTGAAGGAGTAGCAAAGTTCTTGGTAAGTTCTCTAGTTCTAGCTTTAAGTTCTTTAAGTTTTAGTTCTTAAATTCTTAGATAGAAGTAGTTTAGATCTTAAATATTCTAGAATAATTTTATTTTCATGTTTTTATGGTTAAAATCAGCTTTATTTTGAAAAATTGATGAAGAGGGTATTTTAGCAAAATTTCCGGAAGAGAAACATCAAAGTAACGAAGTTCTGGCGAAATCTCATCGGTTAAGCTCTTGCTGAGACAGTGACGAAGATGCCCATATTTTATGTTGAAAACGTGGTTAGAAAATTCTGGGAAAATTCATGGTTAAATTAGACATATAGGGCTTTTCAAATCTGCCAACATGTTAAAATGAGTTTTGTACAGTGAGATAAAAATTCTCCAAGTTAGGCTACGAATTTCTGGAAAATTCTGGGCAGAGCCTCAAAACTTAAAAACTGGGAGTGATTCGTGAAATCTGGGAAAAAATCATTATTTTTACTTGAAAATAGACATCCTAAGGATTCCAAGGAATTTTACGGATCCTCGTTTCGATTTTTCTAAAATTAGTTATGATTTTTCAAAGTTAGGCGAAATATCTGTCCAGACATGCTACACCAGCGTTTTTTCAAACATAAGGAAAATATGCTGAAAAATAATTCCACCAAGGGAAAATGGTCATTTATGACTAAAATATCTATTAAAATATTATTAGTGAATTAATAAATGTGATATTACCATTATAGGATAACCGTGACCACCGTCCGACCGGCAACATGCCGATATCTTCAATTAAGGTACGGACGCGTACTGTAACACTAACTCTGATGCTTATTGTACACTTGTATGTGATAGATATGTTCATAGACTGTGACTCTGTTTTGAAAAGAATTGTACATACAGCTTTATACGGGTTATAGTCATGATAACGTCGTTGAGTTTTCCTAGCGCTGAAGACACGATAGGCCATCGTGGCACTGGTGAATATTGCAGACTGGAACAATGTGAATATGTGGTGACTGTGTTTGTTGTTCTGAGAGATGAATATGTTGTATTGCCATGAATATCTGTCATACATAACTGTTACATAACCATGAGGTTAATCGTTACCTGAGGTTCAATGGTAATTGAACCTCAGCCCTCACAATAGCTTCAGAGTCCGGAGGAACCAGGACTGAGGACAAGGGTAAACAGCACGTGTGAGGACACGGGCGAAGAAGATAGCTATGAATTATTGTATCACCATATTATTAAATATTCGGAGAATTGTACCACTGTAATAGCAACCAGACACACCAACAGTGAAGGTTTATCAGATACTCGCTTTTTTAAATTATTCCGATGCTCTACTCTGATCAGACTATTTTGAAAACACTTTAGAAAATTGGGATGTTACAATTATAGAAGGAATGATGGAAATGTTGGGGAAAAGACATTAAATTTTTGGGGAAGAAAAAAGAATAATTAGTATAAGTATTATATGAAGGAAAAAATAAAATGTTGAAATCAAAGATTTAAATTTTTTTAACCATATTTGAGCAGCTTACTTAGCTTTTCAGGAAAACTTCATAGATGGGATAAAATGAGAGAGAAGGGCTTAAAATGAAGTGTGGTGGGGGTATTTATAGAGATTTGTGTAACGCTTGTAGTGGTTAATGTGATGGATTTTGTAGCGATTTATTTTTATAGCAGTTTAGGTGACAATATTTGTAGTAGTTTCACATTTCCACTATAAAAATTGGTTGGTATTGAAGAAAATATAATTTGAGGTTTATAAGAATAAAAGTATAATTTGTTTAATCAATCCTCATTGTCATCCCCACACAAAATGTATGGAGAAAATGTTAGAAGTGAGTTTAATATTTGGTACAAAAATTAAATTTAAAAAAAGTGAAAATAAAGTGTAACTTATAAAAACGCCCGAACTATATGTTGTTAATTCTCGGATTATATTTTGATGTTAACAAACTTTTGAAAACAATGAAGACTTGATGATTCAAGTCACTTGAGTGATAAGTTTCTAGACACTTGAGTGATAAAACTATTTGAACTAAAACTTGAATCAACAAGACTAATCACTTCAAGTGATTGAGATGATCACTTGAGTGGCAGTTAATGCACTCAAGTAATAATCCTAACTTCCAATAGTTTTGTAAGTCATCTGCTAAAAGAATAAAGAGTGATGCAAGATCACTCGAGTGTAAATCAGAGACACTTACATTTTCTAAGTCTGTTGTGAAAAATGTCCCTCCTTACTTTTCCAAATCTAGATATATTAGTTGAGATTTGGCTAGAATTTATAATTAATATTAGTTTTGAATTCTTATTCATAGAAAAAAAAATGGAAAAAAACACAAGAAAGTGGTAGAAATAATGATTGCCCTCATACAATATGTCTCATGGAGGTTATGAAAAGACTGAAAATGAGTTGATGGTGGCCAAAACTATCTCTTATTTCCAACTACTGCAGGAGTATGGGAAGCTGTTAAAAGCTGATATTCTGCCAGAGAAAATACTGCCTCTATTTTACAAATCAATGGGCTTATTCATAAATTGCAACAAGGTGATATGGATATTGCTAAACTTTACAATATGTTGATCATGTATTGGATGCAACTTGATCTCTATGACTCTCATGAGTGTAAGTGCAGTAAGGATGCATCAACCTATCACAAAATATTGGAAAAAGGTCGTATCTACACTCTTCTCTTGGCCATCAACAAATCTTTAAGTTTCCCTTTCATGTTCCATTCCACATTAAGTTTCCTCCCCTATCTCTTTACTTTTTGGACCTCCTTCATCACGATAAGGCCCTTCCTCAATGCACTTTCATCTTGTTCTATAAATAATGCATCATCATATATCCTACTACGCACTAAAGGGGTCAGTAGAGGGGTTAGGATCCTTAGTACTTAAGCCACCATCGATATCAAATGCTGACATATAAACCTATAACAAATAGAAGAACTAAAAATCTAGTTGACAGCAATAATCCCAAACAACAAGGAAGATTTTTGGAAAAACAAATTTCAAGAAAAAAGTCAGTTTTCAATAAGCAAGTTCAGTAGGGTAGCAAGAAAGTCAAATTCCTTTATTTTATTTTTTTCCCGTAATTGTGGGATGCACAACTCAAATTTTCAACCGCAAACACAAAAAAAATCCAACAATTAAGGACATCAAATCCCATTTTCTAGTTATCAAATGTCTTTTTTAAAATTTCAAATCAGTACCAGCACAGAGATTCAAATTAAAGATTAATGCATTCAAGATTGCATAAGTCTCAAAAGCAAAATTTGACATCTATGCATTTGACTGTAATGCTTAAACATAGTGTTGCTATAGAAGCAAAGTAAGCTCCAATAGTTTCAAACTCAAGCAAAACAACATGACTTCCTTGAAGAAACAAAATGACAGAAGTATGGCATAGCATGACAGATGACCATATTCAAACTCAGTCTCAACCATTTCCTACTCAGTTTTAAACTCAAATCTTCAGTTTCGAAGAACGCTAAACCTACAACTCAACTAATAAGTGTAGAGCATCAATTTCATATCATTAACTCCAATTAAGGGTAAAAATTTCTAAACTTTATGCAGTTCATGCGAAAGTTGGAGAGGTTGAAAAAACACCAAAACCAGAATCCAGAACAAACCACAAATGCCTTCATAAACAACCACGAACACGGGAGGGAGGAGAATCATGATTTCGGAAACAATGGGGAGGGAAAAACGGTAGGGATGCCGGACAAGAGTGGTCAGAGCTGCTTGATGAGCATGTGGACAAATAGTGGGAATTTTGAAATACGAGAATAGGGTTTATAAAAATGTTTTAAAGCTATATATTTAATGGTCTAAATATATTAGTTTCAGAGTTTTTAGATACAACCATCAAGTAAGTGATGCACTTTTTTTTTTTAAAAAAAAAACTTATATATCATAGTGGTTATATAAAACAGTGAAATATTGTCTCATATACTTTAAATATTATTTTAAATAACCATTATATATTTATTTCCCATAATTCCTCCTAATTATATTTAACGATTTCTTGAAAACCGTTAATTGTGGAGTGTCAAATATACATGATTTTGTAGTACTACTCATTGACCCTTAATCCACTGCCTCGATTAGTTTAGAGGCTGGTCAAGGTTTAATAACCTTGATTCACTCTCTTCCTCAATTATTGTTAATGGATCATCAATAGAGGTAGATTATGAATAGTTTCACCAATATGAAAAATATTTTTTATTTTTAAGACTAAGATCAACTTCGTTCCCAAATATGTCTTATAATATTAAGGATCAAATGGAGTAGCATAATGGATCTTGAAGTATATAGTATACTCTTCAAGAAATTAAAAGGCAAATAATCTCATGGTGTGCTATATATGAATCAATTTTACTTTTTATAATCAATAACCATTTTTCGGTAGGATAATAAATAATTATTAAAGCTAACTATTTCATGAAGATCAATAACACTAATTAAACATATAGAATTTTCATAAACTAACACTTTCTTTTACAGAACATCTTTTGGCTTCATAGTCATGATCTAAAGTTCTCTTTAGGAATAAGGACTTTCCATCTCGATGTTCTTTAATATGTTACTCCGTATACATATTCCCAATGCTCATAAATATAAGAAACAATTTATAGGATAGGACTATGATTGAAGCATATTTTTTATATTATTTTTCATGATTAATTTGAGGTTTTTAATGTATTTTCTAGAATATTATTGCATGATTAAGCACTAGTTTGAGTTAAGGGCATTTATATTGAATAAAACGTAAGGTCATAATTTGTTAAATATTTATGCAAATGATTTCTTGAATTTTTGAGGTTTTCTTGTGCTTAATTTTGTATTGTAGGAGTTTTGAAAGAAATTTATAAAAGGGTTTAGGAGCAAAAATATACATGTAATTTGCCCCAGGGAACGCCCAGCACCACGTAATTTCAACTGGATCAAAAATACACATGTGATTACGTTTTGGGAGCGCCCAGTACTACGGCCGTTAGTCAACCATTAATTTGGATGGAAATGAACAGTAACTCGGGTGAAATTACACTTTTGCCCCTAGTTTTAGGTGAAATTACATTTTTGCTCCTAATTTTAAATATTTAAAAAAATTAAAATATTTCCGCTGGTGGGCCCCACCGTCGGCCACCGCCACCACCACCACCAGCCAGTCAGCCACCACCATCGCCGGCCACCGTCGCCGGCGACCCCCTCCGCCGGCGACCACTACCGCCGGCCACCACCACCGCCGGTGACCACCACCGCCGGCCGCCACCGCCACCACCACTGCCGGCCGCTGCCGCCGGTGGCGATGGTCGCTGGCGGTGGTGGTGGCGGCCGACGGTGGGGCCCACCAGCGGAGATATTTTAATTTTTTTAAATATTTAAAACTATGGGCAAAAGTATAATTAATATTTAAAATTAAAGGTAAAGTGTAATTTCACCTAAAACTAGGGGCAAAAGTGTAATTTCACCTGAGTGGCTGTTCATTTCCACAAATTAACGGTTGACTAACGGCCGTGGTGCTGGGCGCTCCCAAAACGTAATCACATGTGTATTTTTGGTCTAGTTAAAATTACATGGTGCTGGGCGCTCCCTGGGGCAAATTACATGTGTATTTTTGCTCCTAAACCCTTTATAAAATTTAAAAAATGCCAACTAAGGACCAAAATTGAGAAATGTCCAGCAAGGACCAATTGGCCAAAACTGCAGCGTTTTATTTTGAAGGCCGAGAACCAACGCCGGCGAACTGAATCCCACCGACACCCTCTATTCCCCGGAAAAATCACACATTTCTCTGTTCTTTCAGTCACCAGAAAATCACAGTTTCGGCAACTCATCACCACTACAACAAGATAACCACCACCGTCATCCTTTCCTACACTTCCAGACTCATCATCAACCTCATCCTCTCTCTCTTTCACAATCTAAATTCTAGTTCATTGATTCCTCTCAAAACCAGACAGACCCATTCTAACTTTCTCTATCTGATTTAGATTTTTTTTCCAAACTGATTCCTTGGTTTATTTAAGTGTTAAAGAATCTGTGTCTGTGCTTAATAGAGAAAGACTGATTTCTTGATTTTTGGTGATGAGGATTTATGTTTGAGTTCAATGGACTACATAGGACAGTTTCTCTATTCTATTGATCTAGAGTTATATATTTGAATTTTCTAATTTAAATATATGATTCTAGAACTGAGATTAATATTAATTATCTCTGTTAGTTTGATATTTGTAGTTGATATTAGATTTTATAATATAAAAAATATATATATTTCACAATTTGACTTATCCATAAATCATTCCAAACATAAATCACATTTCACAATATGACTTTTACCCAATCTGACTTTTACAAAAGTCATTTTGCCCACCGGTATATCCCAAACAAGCCCTATATTAATTAGTGTGTCATTGCCTAGTTAATGTAGTGGATTTGTGCTTTTGAGAGACTCTTTAGTATCCAATTTTAAGAAGATTCATGTTACATTATTCCAATTTTAATTGCACATTAAGTGGTTTTCAACAATATCTCAAGAAGTAGTAGTTATCTATGTTTGTAGAAACTATTATTAATTGGGAATATTGGACTCAATTGTAATCTTAAAGCTTTTCTTAAGAATTGATGAATTTTAACTCACATTATAATTTTTGAGCAAGGGTAGTCAATTTTTTCATTACCAAGAAGATTCATCATTCAAATTTTCAATTCCATACCATTCACTCTTTCACCATTTTTATTAAAATACCAAAACCAATGGTTAGCATTTAATTAAATTGCATTCTTATATATTAACCAAATTTTCCCTTATTTTCATTGTATTTGCAAGATATTTAGATTACTTAAGAATCAATAAAAGACTCATCGAGAAGAGAGAATAATCCTATATTTGCCTATATACAATCCTTGATTAATTTTTAATTTTAGACTCCAAAACTAACGACAAAAGACATTGATCAGATTGGTCCTTTTTCTCATTTTTTTCAGAGTTTTTCATAAGTTACATTTTGTTCTTGTTTAAGAATTTAATTGGGTTTTTATCATATGTTTATCCTTAATTAATTACGTCTCATTTATTTATTTTCTCACTCATTCTCTCCTACTCATTTTCCCCATAAATAAAGATATGCATGAAAAAAATTATACTTTTTACACATTTATTACCTTTAACCAATTTTAATTTACTTTGCTGATCTATGTAATTCAATTATTTGTACATCGGATGCACGAGGGATACAAGAATAATGAAGAAATTCATCTCTTTATCTTAAACTTGTTACTGTAGTAATTATCATTGGAAAAGATGTTACAATGACAAAGAGCGTCAGCTATGACGATATATATCAACTTAAGAACAACAGAGTGAGTTCATTTTTCTTAGTTTCTTTGAAATCTCGAGTGTTCCATCATTTTAACTTCATGGGATTAACAAGCATGCAACTTTATTGATCATATCATCAATTTTTCTTTTGTAATTTAGTTAACTTGGACTCCAAATCTGTCCTTTACCTTACGATGCAATGCTGCATTTGTCTTTGTACCCATGAATGGAACAAAACCATTGGCTCGTCAAAGGCAAAGATGGTTGGCTTCCGAAATTATTTAGCCACATCCTACCCAAAGAAAAAGTCATTTGAAACAAATGAAATTATAAAGAGTGATACAATTGTTTATCAAATGTGTCGCGTTTTTCAATGAGATTCTTATATTGTTAGGGGGTAAAGTCACATATAATACTCTGATGTGATTTCTCAGTTGCATCTACTACTCTGATCTTATTTGTAGTGTAATTTTTTATCCTTGAAAGCATTTTTTTTTTTTTCAGGTGCAATTCACCCTTGTTGTTAAGTCCCAAAAAGTCCTTTTAAGTCAAGGTACATTTAGAAAGTTAAAGTATTTTTTTAAGCAACACTCAACACCCTAAAATAATTTTTCGGTGATTTTTTTTCCTTAAAGTATTTTTCATTACTCTTTTTTCATTATTTTAGTATTTATCTTATATATTTTTAATACTCATTTTTAAAATTTTCAATAATAATATTTTCATTGCTTTTCATCTTTAATGGTAAAATTGCACCAAAATATTATTTTAGGTTATCGAGTTCTGTTGAAAAAATAATTTGAAGTGTTAGGTGCGCTTTAACTTAATGGACTTTTTAGGATTTAATAGTCAGAGCCAAATTGTACCTGAGAAAAAAATTTCAAGGGTAAAATTTCACCTTAGAATATTTTATGAGCAAAATTACGCCACAAATAAATTTAGTATATTCCATCCAACTAAGAAATAAAGTTATGATGAGAAATAACGTTAGGATGGTGATAGTATTTTTCCCTATATTTAGTTATGACTGATTCAATATAAGAGAGGGAACAGAACAGATAGTGTCTAGACTGCACAAGTTATAATTAAGAATACTAGAAATTTATTTTGGGTGGAGAGTCTAAAAAATTTAGTGATGTTATCAGGGTTGGTCTCTCTCTTAGCAAAATGTTAATTACATTCCACACATCATGACAAACTAAAGTTTGAATTCCCGCTGGAGATGTTTGTACTAATATTTAATGCCTAACACTACCTCAAACAAGTTTGTCTCTAATATAAGTGTGGGAATATTATGTAATATTATTATATTATATTATTCTCCCTAGGTTGTTGTAACCTCTTCTCTATTCTCTCCTAGATTTTCTCAATCAGTTACTCCTTAATTTTCTTCTTAATTTGTTTAGTTTTATCTCTCTACTTATTAGATAAGTAGGTATTGTATCACAACCTTTATCAATGAAACAAGAATACATTTCTTCTCTTATAAATTCCACATGGTATCAGAGCTTTGGTTTAAATTCTTGAAGCAAATTAGTAGTTCTATTGTGGTTCTCCAGTGCTGGTGACTTGTTGCCCTCCAGAGGCTGAAAGACACACAGCGCCAGGATCGGAGACAAATCTGGGAAACACCATCACCCACCCACAAATAGAAACTTCTCTTTCTTCTTCAGCAAACACATAACAATCTCCAATGCACATTGGACATGGACGTCGTCCGAACTGTGTAGTCTTTGCTGAGTTTGAAGTTTAGTAATTCCATCTCACCATCTCAGTTTGAAGTCCGTAGTCTGAATCTGTGCAGTTCATCAGAAGACACAGACCTTCACCGTCGTCTTTGTTCTCTATTCAGTACCATCAACTGTTCAAGACAAATTCACCAACGTCGCCTGTAGTTTCAGCCAGTCATCCAATTCATAATTTCAGTCCCGTCATCTCGGATGTCGTCCTTGTCTCACTGCTCCATGGGTTCTCCGTTCGTCAGACCCAGTGTCAACGAGCTTCACAGTGCAATCAGTCTTCATTGATCTCACCGGAAAACTCAAAACTTGCTGTGTGGTCACCGTCAGTGGCTTTTGTCTCTGTTTCAATCGGCTTGTCCTTGTCTTCGTTTGAGCTCGTCTGTTTGGCCATCGTCGTCTGCTATCTCTTTCGTCTCAGTCCTCAACCAGTCACCAAACGTTATCCATTTCCGAAACAGAACTCAAACGTTCCAGTGGTGCTATCGAAGGAGAAGAGAAGAGAAAGAAGGAGAAGATGAAGTAGGTGTGTCCAGTCCGTTCTCACCTCGTTCAATCTTTCTTTGCTCTTATTCGATCAGTCTGCATGCGGTGCTTCCCAAAAGAAGGACTTTGAAATTTGTTGTTTAATGCAAGAGTACCCTACATGCATATAGATTGAAAATATTAGTTTGACCTCTTATAGGCTTAAAACACCTCTCAAACCTCTACATGCCTGATCCTGGAGGAGTAAATGTTTTCCTACTTCATATTTTGCTATTGGAATTATTAGTTCCTCTAGGCATTTTCTCCTTCGATTCAATGACTCGTGCTTCTTTCTATTTGTTGCATAGGTTCTACATAAGACTAGATCCATCTGTACACAACCTATTGAATACTTTCAATTTGACATCTTTTTGTGATTAAAAGCTATTTAAAGTTATTTGTCCTCATTTCTGTGTTTATTTTTCTTTGAATTACTTATGTTTGTTGTAATACTGCAGATAATTATATGCTTATGATTTCATTAGCTGGGGTAACTCTCTTCTTGAATTTCAGGCTAGGGGGTTGAAGAAACACTTGAAGAGACCCAATGCACCCAAACATTGGATGCTGGATAAGCTTGGGGGGTGCCTTTGTATGGTTCTTTTCCTCTGGTTTCATTTACTTGGTTTTTGGAAACATCCATTTTGAAGCACCTAATCAACATTCTTGTTTGTGTAGGCACCAAAGCCCAAACAAGAATGTTGATTAGGTACTCTTGTTAATATTGCAACTGTTTCATATGGTTACCTTGTTCTTGTCCATTTTTCATCAGATATTGTATCTATTCCAAAGACCAATGAAAACTTCCGGCTTCTCTACGACACAAAGGGCCGTTTTTGTCTCCAATCATTAAGGGATGAGGAGGCAAAGGTATGTCTAATCTGATTTTTCCACCTACGATGCCAATTCTGAACATTAACATGTTTATATTATGTTTGTGCTTCCCTTTCTAAGAAAAATTCCCAAGTACACTATATTGCCCGTTCTTTAGTTGTTGTTGCTAATTGGCATTGCAAGAGGAAGCTTGTGGTTGGATGGACAAAGTTTGGACCTTATTTGTCGTGGTTTTTCTGTCTTAATGATATCTGTATTCCAAATTCTTGAAGAGATTTCATCCTTTTGTCTTTGGTTATTACATTTAACTAGTGTGTAGCTTTGAATATTTAAGAACTTTCTTTCTTTTTTAGTTTTTTCTATGTTGTGATTTGTATGGTTTCAGTTTTGGTATTTAGCTCCTTGTTATTTTCATGGGCTTCACTTGCTGGTTGCGTTTTTATCAAGTTATCCTTGGATGAAGTTCTCTGATGCAATTAGTGGATATTATATCTTGGAGATCAAGAAGCCTTTTATTTAGTTCTCATTTTTAAGTAAAGAAATGTGATGCAACACACAGGGTACATTTGGTTGTTTAAA
Source organism: Acacia crassicarpa (assembly GCA_034222035.1). Taxonomy (NCBI): domain Eukaryota; kingdom Viridiplantae; phylum Streptophyta; class Magnoliopsida; order Fabales; family Fabaceae; genus Acacia; species Acacia crassicarpa. The sequence continues at coordinate 29,296,373 of JAWXYG010000010.1, read as the reverse complement.
TTTCAGATTTTACATAATTATATATTGTGGCACTCTAGTTCTACCATGTGCCCCTTAATACCTTAGATTCTTAGAACATAACCTTATGATAAAATTTTCTGTTCTTTCATCATTTTTGTTGTTGTCTTCTAAAGTGTAATATTTATCATTTTATCCACATACAAGAAGAGAGTCAACTGGGAGAGAAGTGGTTAAAAACGCAGTTGTTTATTGTCATAGAGAAGTGTGTGACTTTCTTTCAAAATAATCTCCACATGTAGAGATTTTATGTTATATTATGTTCTTTTGTCTTTTTAAAGTTCATAATGCTATCTTGGCTGATTCTGCCGAAGCAACTTCTTGCTGAATTTTGTAAGATACCTATTTTTAGATTTTTAGTGGATATGTTTCTTCTCCTTTCATTAAAGGAAGAAAATGAAATTTGAGCATTTGATATTTTGATGAATTTCTTCTAGTATTACTCCATAAAGAAGAGTCTGCCAGAGTGGAAGTCTTTGCATCTAGCTAAATAGTAGCTTTATTTGAGATTTATATGAGGCTACATGTGGGACATTGATTTCAGATTTTTTTATTTTCAAAAGCTGAGGTATTTTTCATATTCTTTTTGTCATACAATTTTTCTCTCTCATATGTTAGCTGGAATAATACTAATATTCTCTTTGTTGTTGCTGTCGTTAGGGTTGAGTAGATAAAATAAATTTCAACAATCAGAATTTATAGTTGAGGTAATTATTCTTGATTCATCAACTCTTAGTTTAGGAACTTATATTTTCTCATCAGCAAGTTGCTGTTTATTGTGGATTCAGCAAGTTGCTGTTTATTGTGGATTCATGGGTTAATTGCCTGTAGATTAATAGAAATGGTAGTTCTGGTTGCTAAAATCTAATGGATATGAGGTTTCAGATGCATTCGATGTAGTGCTATTACTTATTAGCCATATGAGAGATGTAAGAAAACAATATATATATATATATATATATATATATATATATATATATATATATATATATATATATATATTTAGGGCGTCGTAAGTCCCACTTACGGCGCCCTTATTTTATATTTAGGATGCCCTAAATGGGTACATACGGCGTCCTAAATTAAAAATTTAGGACGCCGTAAGTACCACTTATGACATCCCCTTTTTTTTTGTGAAGACGTCGTAAGTATGACATCCCCCAGATAAACGTCCCTAAAAAAAAGGACGTTAATTAGGCCAAATTTAGGTTGTTAAAAGCGTTTTTTGTAGTAGTGAGTACACAGTTGAAGACTAGTGGCACAAAGTCACAGATCTGGTTGTTGTTCAATTTAAAAAAATAATAATAATTTTTTTGAATTTTTTTTTATTAAAAAAAAAAAAAAAAAAAAAGTGAACAGTGTCGGCTGCCAATAGTGTCTGCCGAAATTGGGTCCCACATGTTTACCAAAATCAAAGAAGAGTTGGTAATGGTGGTGCAAAAGTCCATTGTGGCGCCTAAGACTCAGATTTCGCATTTCAACACAAGTTCACTGTTCATCAATCAGTTGTCACTGTACTGATCATCGGCTCTATCCGTACTGTTAATACGTACAGTACTATTCATAATTAATCTATCATTTATCAAATTGAGGGACCAAATTGTCATTTCAGAAATTTCAGGGCCTCTGAGACTCAAAAAGGAGTACAAGTCCAGACAAAATAAATGAACCTCTGAGACTCAAGAAGTACAAGCCTAATGATTTTGAAGACTCGAGTAGTTATGGGACCTTCATCGTCAATCTTGTCGCAGCCACTGCCCGTCGATCTTGTCGTAGTTGGTTACTCCGTTGTTGTGTATCTGCTGCCCATTCATTTTGTCGCAGCAGTAACTTCCAACATCATCAAGACTCCAATAAGTTGCATAAGCAAGTTGGACATGATTTACATCCATGGTCCAACTTTCCATGGTCCAACTTGAGGGGGAGTGTGGAAATATTATGTAATATTTTTATATTATATTATTCTCCTTAGGTTGTTGTAACCTCTCTTCTATTCTCTCCTAGATTTTCTTCATCAGTTACTCCTTAATTTTCTCCTTAATTTGTTTAGTTTTATCTCTTTACTTATTATATAAGTAGGTATTGTATCACAACATTTATCAATGAAATAAGAATACATTTCTTCTCTCATAAATTCCACAATAAGGATACCTTAAATTAGACTCCATAATTTTAATTATAGGCATAGAGGTTTTAGCTTCAAGAAAGAAAGGAAAAACATACACACACACTTTAGAAATCATTATTTACTAGCAAGTGTTGGTTCTAGTGAACAAAGTTTTAACCATTTAGGAACAAAATTTTGAGTTTAATTTCATGTTGCATAAAAAACCTTTAAAAGAGTTACTCCAATTGAACTAGACAATACTTAAATCTAATCCAATAGCATATCAAACAAAGAAGAAGAAGTCATCACATAAAATTTGTAAGGCTCAGTCTTTTTACTTAAAAAAAATATTAACTATAAAAAATTTTTTAATTTGAAATCAATTTTTTTGGACAAATTAAGAAGCATATATACCAAAAAAGAACTACAAAATGATAGTAAGAATATTCATTCCATAGGGGCTGACGAGAGAAAGTATTGTGTAACCTTGGAAGAATTGCCAATTCCAAACACTATATATATAGCTTTAGTGTTTGGCTCAAATCCTCATATCTAAGACCATTTACCTAACAAATTTGATATCAGAGAGATACAGACAAAGAGATTAAAAAAAAAATGGAGTTCAGTTGCAAAGATTTCAAGGTGGGAAAATGTGAGGGAGAGAAAATAGTAGATGGAGAAGTCATGCCTTTGGTGCTTCAACCTCCAGAACCAAACAAGAGAGACTTGGAATCGTTACTCTCAACTCTGAGAAACAACAAGGACTGGTTCGAGCAGATGATCATCAAGAACAGTGCCGTTCTTCTCCGAGGTTTCGATGTCAATAACGCGGTCGACTTCAACGACATCGTCGAAACATGTGGCTGGGAAGACATTCGCTACGTTGGACCAGCTCCTCGTACTCAAATTCACAAGAGAATTTGGACTGCCAACGAAGGACCCCTCTCAGAGTTCATATATTATCATCATGAAATGGTTTTGGTAGGTTACATAACCTCTAGTTGTTAATATAAGATCTAACAGACTAATTTGAGAATATTAAAAAAGTTTTAAAAAAATTATTTTATAGCATATGTTACATGATCTCTGTGAAATACTTATGTGTATGGTTGGATTATATGTTAGTTTAGAAGTGAAACTAATTAGTTTGAAGAAAAATGATAAATATAAAAAAGTAAAATGAAAAAGATCTTATATTTAGTACTAAAATTCACTTTTAAACTAGGTATTCTATTTAGAATAGTAAGTAGTATATATTTCTCTTCATGTTTAATAATCACAGCCATTAAACCAGAATAATTCAGGATTTTTTCTTTTCTCATTCCAACACTGCAACAAAACTTAACATGAACAGTAGTTACGTATACATTACATGTGTATTCACTGGGAAGTGATATTAATCCTAGGTGTGTTTCTTAACTGATATGTATCAGATAAAGGAGTGTCCCAAGAAAGTGATACTCTTCTGCGAGATACCACCCCCAGAAGGAGGAGAGACACCATGTGTTCCAAGCTTCAAAGTGACAGAGAAGATGCTGAAGGAGTTTCCAGAAGAAGTTAAGGAAATGGAAGAGAAAGGGTTGAAGTACTCATTCACAGCACGTAGTACCCAGAACGACACTTCCTCCATGAGAGGACGAGGATGGGAAGATGCCTTTGGGACCTCAGATCCCGAGGAAGCCGAAAGAAGGTACAATTATATCAAACATAGGGTCTATCCCAAAAGACTAATCTTTAAGGGAACAGAGCCTATACGTGTACAAATCATATTTACCCACGTGGACTTGTAACCACGATGTTAAAACTCAACCCACTTCGGTTGGTGAAATAAGTGACTGGTGAACGATTCCCTTGCTAGTCAGGTCAAAAGTTTTTTTTTTTTTTTAATTGGGGACCAAACGGTCTCAGGCAGGGTTGAACCGTGATACACCTACATAAGGCCAGATATTAGCACAACGCCAGCACAAGTCAGGTCAAAAGTTTTGGATGTGTCCATCGGATTGGATTCCTGTGTACTTGTTGATTAATTTTCTTTATTTGAATATTATTTTAATTATGATTAAGCTAATGTTGGGTTGACCCCGGTTTAAATCACGAACCATTGTCTTGGTTGATTTATTGACTTCTCCGGGCTTCTCCGGTTTTCAGTACCTTGCTCATAACAATATACTATTGTAGGGCGAATGCTTTGGGGATGGATATGGAATGGCTACCAAATGGAGGTGTGAAGACGATACTGGGGCCGAGGCCATTGACAAGGGTGTTTGAAGGAAGGAAAGGAAGGAGGATGTGGTTTAATACACTGGTAGGGATGTACGGGAAGGAGTTAAGCTCGGCGACATTCGCGGATGGAACTGAGATTCCAAGACATGTGGTAGAGAGGTGTGGAGAGATCATTGAAGAAGAAAGCATACAATTCAAGTGGCAGAAAGGGGATGTTGTCTTCCTCGATAACTTGGCTTTGCTTCATGGAAGAAGACCTTCCCTTCCTCCCAGAAAAGTTCTGGTTGCTACTTGCAAGTAGTTCTGATAATATATATCTATATATATATCTGTGGTTTATAATTAGGTTATAAGAATAAGAATATTCATGCAGATCGTGAATGAATAAGAGTGATGGGAGGAAGAAGAGGGAGATGGGGTTCACTTTTTATTTTATGAATAAGTTCTGTTTACAAACAGTAGTTTATATGATTTCATGTATCTGTCTGCTGGTGATGATATTCCCAGACAAAGCTTCGTTTACTCATTAGATAAGATTGATGGTTGGTCATTGAGAAACTTGTTCAATTTTTATACAAAAATTATCGCCAACTAGAAGGAAGAACACACTGATTCCCACACCATATAATGTATCGATCCTCTTCACGGTATTTCCTAACGAAGTTAATATGTAATACATATACAAATAGATAAAGCTTACCTCTCCGTAGTCTTTTTGCCTTGTGTAATTGTTCTATAGGAAGAATCCAATTATATAGGAAACCACGCTAAGAAATATAGTATTATTTTGATCTGACAAATTTGGTTTGTATCGGACTCCATATTTTGGTCCATTTTCTTTTTTTTTTTTATTTCTTTTTTTAATTAAGCTAATCTAGCTAGTCTGGTTAAATCTTATTTTCAACTGCTAGGTCAGTGGTCTTTAACATAAAAAAAACAGTTTTCCATGTATATTAATCAATATACATACATATAATTGGATGAGCAGATTTAACCATTGAATTAGCTAGCAAGGATGGAAATCATAATTTTTCCCCTAAAAAAACAAGTATGATATAATCATCAGTTCCCTCTTACTATTATGTGAAAACCATTTTGCAGGTATATATATACTCTCCCTCAATTTATAATCGAGACAAATATATATACAGGGTAAACATGTGGAGAATGTATAACATTAAAAGTCATTAGCTAACTTATTATTAAGAGGCAATTAATTAACATTTAACAGGGGAGGAAATTAAAGGAGAATACGTATAGGCTCATCACCAACTATTATGTTTTCTTAAAAACGAATTAATGGAAGATTTTTGTTTGAGTTAGAATTTTGTACGAGAGCAAACAGAGATGCTAGGTGACACACGTGGGCCAATGGATTCCAAAAAGCATGGGCTAGAACATTACAAAATGTTGAGCATAATATTTAGCAGAAGCACTGCAACAGGGTTACTTCATCACGCATCTGCGCAGGATCCACCAAATTCTGACTATGAGGTTCGATTTGATGATGAATATCTCAATTCTGGAGTTCATGCAAACCTTGATAAGGATGAAGACAATGTTGCTCCAGATATAACGATTTTTTTCAAATAATAAACCCCTTCCTCCTATGACAAATGTTATATCATTCATCAATCTAATTGTTAACTATAGTACAACATCTCATGATTATTATTAAACAACCGTTAAATATATAGACAGTTATACTTAACAGTCATTGTGTTACCGTCGTTAAATATAGTCCTCTATACAGGTTGTATTTGAAAAAACCGTAAAATATAATTCCCAATATTTAATAATTAAAAACCATTATATATAAATATTTAACGCACAAATATTTAACGGTTAAAAAGCGTTAAATATAGGTAAAAATAACTATTAAATATAAATAAACCTGTAGTAGTAGAGTCAGCTCGAAGTCACTCTAAGAGTTAAACCGGTGGGAATAAAAAATTAAAAATGATTTAAATTCTTATCATACAATCTAAATATTAAATATCAATTCAATAACTCTAACTGTTTTATTCTGTATTATCTATCAAGAAGAGATTAGGAAGGAATGGAAGGGAATCAAGATATGCAAAGTTGTACAAAGTTTCTCAAACTTGCTTTATGCTGACGACTCCTTTCTTCCTTTTAAAGAACCACTACTGGTTTTCAGGCTGTTAAAAGAGTCATGGATACATTATGCTCCTGGTCAGCACAGCGAATTAATAACTCAAAGTCTACACTCATTTTCAGTCCGAATGTATCACATGTGGATGAGCCAAAACTAGCAAAAGAAATGGGTATTCGCTTTTCTTCAAAATTAGGCAAATACTTTGGAACTTGGGTTGATCCTGGACGTGGCAAATCCATCATCTGTCAACAGGTGCTATCATCGGTTGAATCAAGAATCTCTGCTTGGCAGTCTAGGTTGTTATCACAAGCAAGCAGGTTAACTCTGATTAAGTCTATTCTCTCAGCTGTGATGAATATAGAAATCTTATCATGTTGCAAATTGCCTAACAATATTTGTGATGATAAGATTGATAGCAAATGTGTTAACTTTTTTTGGGTATAGCTGGAGACAGGAACAGGATTCACTTATTCAACAAAGAGTTTCTTTTTCTCCCAATCTCAAAGGGAGGCCTTGGGTTGAGACAGACTAGGTTAGCAAATCATGCCCTTATCTCCAAGCAATTATGGACGATCATTTCTTCAAATGATTCCACTCTTTTATGCACAACCCTTCAAAGGAAGTACATTGACTGGAATCATCTTGGATGTGGAAGAACATTGAATCTTGTGGATCAGTCATTACTAGTAAGCTAAAATGGCGCATTGGCAATGGTTCAATGATACCTCTCAACCACCCATTGTGGTAGCCTATGCAACCGGGTCATCTCACACAATTTGGTCATAGATGTGTCTGACCTATTAATGAAATATTTGGTCATATGAGTTTCTCTTTGATCGCTTTTTTTCGATCAGGTACGGAATTCCAGTTGCAATTTGGCCATAGTTAGATCTCCTCCTCATAATCGTCCCCAGCAATGGAATCTGATATTATGTAAAAAGATTATAAATGGATCCGGCTCCTTTGTTTGCATATATTTGTTTATTTGACTTACCATTACAGGAGTTTCACTGGAAGAAGGGTCCTAATACCAAAAAAGATTGCCTAATCAAATGCTTCAGAGCCTCATTGTGCTAGATTCTTTCCTCAGGATTGCATTCAAGGGAATTGAGCAATATGAGAATCTCTTATGTTGGTAGGCAAATGATTAACCTCCAGTGATTTCATCAATCAGGGGCCAATGTTATCAGCAATGACATCAATTAGATCAGTTTCCTTAGGACTTTTTCAATCATGTATCATGTGTAGTCATAGTAAATACGCAGTACTTTGATAGGTTTAGAGTTATTTTAACTTTCCCTGCTTATGTTTCTCTTCTGTAACCTTGACCTTTACATATTAATATCATTTTGCCTTGACTCCAAAAAAAAAAAAAAAACCATCAAAGTAATTATATACTTGTCTAACAATTTTTATAATTTCTTTGATACATTGACATCATAGTATCAAACTATCAATCCACTATTCAATGGTACCAGAGTATGTAATGATAAATATTCTCTCCAGTAAAATATCATATTTGATAACAAAACATTCCTATCTACAATCCTTTAACAACTAAAGTCAGTCATTAACACCAAAATTATCATTAACTAACTTTGATCAATATTGTTGTATACAATTTGTACTCCTAAAAAAACATGAAATTTTTTTTTAAGAAAAGGCAACCTCAACCTTCCCAACATCATGTCAGTTTGAGCTTTGGTTGCCCCAAGTTAGCCTGCATCCCCGCCCCTTAGGTGGAGGCTTGCCCTGACTAGTTACATGGCTGGATTTTAGGTTGACTCAGTCAATTCAAATTTAATGGTATTGGAGTGAAAAAAGAATTAAAGAAAATGATTAGTGTTTTATAAAATATATGTCATATTAACTAATTAAAGATAAACATATCTTATATATTAAAGACGGGAGGGATTATTATTTATAAATGGTTCTCATCACCAGTTGATTTCGACCAACAAATTCATTACCCTTACCTGTACACAAAAAATAATAAATAAACAATGATATCGCTATGTCGCGTGTGTGCGTGTTGATTCATGTTTTACGAAATTTACAAATTTACCCTCATCTTTTATTCAAATTACGAATATAGAATGCAATATAGAAATATACATTAAAAAAAAAAAAGAGTTTTATATGTTCTTTGTATATTGTAATAATTAAATATATTTCGTCACTTTAATTTTTTAAAGAAATTATGTGTATTATAAATTATAAATAATTAGTATATACTTTGTTTATGTTTTTCTGGGTTATAAAATTATTTATTTTAGGGGTATAGTCCAATTTTAATTGGAAGTTTTGACTTAGAAGAGGTGGATATCCGAAAGTTTTTTCATAAACAATTTTATCCCAAAAGTATTAAAAACATATCAATTTTGCCTCCTTCGTTAGGAAAGTTAAATTTGACCGTTTGTTTGACTCAAACTACCAGTCAAATTTAACTTTCTTAAAGGAAATGGTAGAATTGTTATGTTTTTATTATTTTCAAAGCATAATTGCTTCTAAAAAAACTTCTAGATTCCCACCCCTTCCAATCAAAAATTTCTGAGGCAAAATTAAATCTTAACCATTTATTTTAAACATCAATTTTTTTAAAAAAAAATTGCACCTAAGTCCCAAACAAGGGAAAATATAACAAAATGATACTTTGAAATCTCAAAATTGCGGTGAAGTCCTATGGGACCTTCTTGCAATATTTTTCATTTGTAAAAAGACACAAATGCCCCCTAGTGGTTTATAGACTTATCAACACATACACATGAACTTGTTAAAACGTACTCATTGACTTATCAAAACATGCTCATTTGTCAATACTATACATTCACATAGACTTGTCACCATAGGCACATGGAATTGTCAAAACAGACTCATAGACTTGTCAACACAATCATATAGAGGCATTTGTGTCTTTTCACGTATGAAAAATTGCAAAAAAAAAAAAAGTCCCACATCACAATTTTGAGATTTTAAAAGATCGTTTTGTCGTAAATTCCTTTACTTAGGACCTAAATGTAATTTTCCAAAAAAAGAAATATCCAACAACAAAGGATGCATTAAGAAAGGGAGAAGAAATTTAGAGGCAATAAAGAAGCACCTTTATTATAAGAATATATATAAATAAAATGGGCTTGTTTGATTTGGACTAAATAAATACACTCAAGTAAATTAAAACTCCCATTCCCTCCCCCCCCCCCCCCAAAAAAAAAAAGGGCCCCATATATTGGCGAAGGTATTGCTGGCCTATCAAGATCGCACCTTTTTTTTTTTTTTTAATATCAGAATTTTAGGAAAGGGGTTGGGCTCACCCACAGTCCAAGGGCAGGGCGTTTGGAGCCCAGTTCACAGGGAATACTAGCTAGAGAGTACATAAGCCTCCACCTCTACCAGCGTTACCACTGTTTTCTAGACCCCTAGGATGCCTCCCCCAGCGCCTTGACCAACACAGGGATCGAACCCCCTCCCTTGAGGTGAGAAAGTCCGACCCCCACGCCAGTTGAACCCAAGGATGAGGGGTATCAAGATCGCACCTTAATTACTAGAACTGTGAAAAAAAAATACTGTGAAATTCGACCCAAAAGAGGGAAGTTCCGGAGTTTTTTTTTTTCGCCCCCTATCAAAAAAGAAGGAAGATTCCAGAGTTTCAAACAGTACCCTCAATTTTTTTTAGGGAAAATTATAATAAAAGACCTAAGAAAAATAATATTTATTAAGAAGGACCATAAAAATGGTAATTATTTTGAAGGACCATAAAATTAAAAAATTAAAATAGAAAGACTAAATTACCCTTAGCCAGATTTTCTATATTCTCTCTAATTAAATCAAAATCTGGAGTGATTGATGAATAATAACAAATAGAGAAAAATCAGAATCTGCAAAATTAACGTCTCTACTGCACCAAAATTGTCTCTCAGTTACGATTAAAGTGACTTCTTTTTCCGTCTCTCTTCTAAACTTTATGGAGAGATAAAGAAGCAAAGATATAACCGCATACTAGAGACCTTCAGACTTCATCTTCTATCTTCATCCTCCACCCTCTCACCTTCTTTTCACCTTCGTCGCCAACGACCTGTGACCATCCCAACTCATTAAGAATTAATTAAGACTATGAATAGTACAAAAGACTGTTAAGAATTAAAATTAACTAAAGCATATAATTGGGAGGTGACTTTTATGGAGAGATAAAATTCCTAATGAATACATATTCTGAAATGAAAGATGGAAATGGAAGTCACCTTGATTGTAATTGGAAGGTGATTTCAGGGCAGTAGAGACATTAATTTAGCATATTCTAATTTGTCTCTATTTGTCATTATCCATCATTCACTTTATATTCTAATTTAATAAGAGAGAATATAGGAAATTTAACTAAGGAGAATTTAGTCTTTCTATTTTAATGTTTTAATTTTTTATCCTTAAAAATAATTATCATTTTTATGGTCCTTCTTAATAAATATTATTTTTTTAGGTCCTTTATTATAATTTTCCCTTTTTTTAAACCATCGCCCCTCAGTTATTTTTAGTGTCATACTCTGACTGTCTCACATCACAAGAACTTTTGTTTTTTGTGCGTATGGTCTTGTTTTGCTCCACTAATGGAAACATTAATTGATGTGTTTGTTTGTGTGCGTTTCTGTTGAGAAACCTCATTACAAAAATTCATTTGCTACAGATACCTAGTGACTTGGGTTTTTTAGCGGGTAAAACTTGTTTTCAGCAAGCGCGAAACTTGCGGCTTTATATACTTTCCTTGGTTTTTGGATTTTCACATCAGATATCAGCTCTTCTTTGAGTCCATTAATGAAAACTCCTAATAGACAATGTTCAGGCCACCCTCTTACTCTGGAAGAGACTCTTGTTTGTACTCATGAACGGAGCTTGTTTGCCTGATGCCACAAAGATAAACATCCACATCTTGAAATTCTGAAGGACCAAAATTTTCTAAAAGGACCTGTATCAGCTCTTCCCAGCCATGGATTGTTCTGCTACAAGAAACCCACGCAACCATATCAGGAGTTTGATGATATTGGAAGTACTTTTCTGCTTTCACCGTGGATCTCCTTTTTTTTTTTTTTGCTCAAAAGGTATTTATGTTAATACCAGGTACAATACATGAAAATAAGCTCAATAAACACAAAGCAAGCCAAACCAAATAAAGCAAATACAACAATGCAAACCAGAATACAAGGAAAACCAACCACCATCTATAAAAGAGTTAGGAATAGAAGTAGAATCATAGACTAAACCGACCTCCTAAACACCTAATATTAGAAGTGACATGAAAGAAGGTGTTGGTTGCAAAACCCACTCTATCGGACACATCTTCTTATAAGTATTAGCTACAATTAGATCAACTACACAATTGCCCCGTCTTGGGGTAAAGATCATAAAAAACCCAACCTTAAAATTTAAAAGACTCATGATATCCTGAAAAATGCTTTTGCTCTTCCATTCAAACAAAAATGGTGATGTCTACTACACACCAAACAACACCTCTTGAATCCTTCCCCCAAGAACGTGAATCCGAGCCACCAGATGAGGATCGGATCTAATAATATTCAAACAACTATCTAACTAAGAGGAGTTATAAGCAAATCTTGCAAATTTGTTTATTACCCGAGAAAACAAGAACACCGCCATGAAAACTCGGCACCACGAAAAAAGGATTTGAAGAAAAGACGAAAAGCTCTCACAAAGGTGAAGAAGAGAGCTCTCACTACCTCAAGACAGATCTGGAGAGGGAGAGGAAAAACTCGCCTCAGATATGAGAGCACCCCAGAGCCGACATAAATCAGAAGGAGGAGGCTGTAGCTGAAAGATCCGAGCTCCGATCTACCTTTTTGACGCAATTGGGGTGCAAGAGGATGGTCGTCAGCAGCATGTGAAATTGTGAAGGTGACACATGCCACTGGTGAGAGAGGGCTAAAAAGCTGAGTAAGAGAGGTAGAGAAGAAAGTGTCGGTAGAGAGAGGAAAGAGAGAGACCCAAAAAATGTGGATCTCCCTTTTCAAACTTGGAAAATTCTACTTTTGAATGGGGTTTTTTAGAAGGATCTTTATTCCTGCATAAACTGCTTTGCCAATATTCATCAAAAACCTCTTCTTGAACTTCTTTACCATTATTGTTATGAACTCCTCTGGTGTTTTGAATGGGCTATTGGTGCTGTATTCACATCAATGTCTAAATTATTTAATTTAGCCATTTTGCTTGATAGTTGTTAGAAAAGAAGGTCATTTAAGGAAGGGTTAGAAGATGCAGATAGAGTGGTAGTGTTGATGGAAGGGTCAAGATTTGGTAGGAGAGAAATATTGTTGGTGGAAGAATTTCATGTGTCTACCATGATGTCCATAGATTAAAAAAGGATGGACGTGGCTTACATCCTTTGCCGACTTGCGTACGCTACCGTCTTTTGCTTCAAACGGCGTCGTTTTGGCACAAAACACTCACCCGGAGCAAAAGGAATTTCCTAATAATGCTATGATTATTGAGCACCTAAGATCGCAATTAGCTAATCTTGCTCAAGGTGAGTTGAATCCAATTAATTCTCGAGCAATTTTGGATTTTAAAGGGTACTTTGAGCAACGTCTTGACTTAGAAGAGCGATTTTGCTTGATGCTTGTATCTCCTAAAATCAAGGTGCCTTTATCCCTAGACATTGTATTCACGATAATGTTATTATTACTCATGAGGTATATCATTATCTTCATCGTAAGAAGCTGAGGGGTAAGTATGAGTTTTTTCTTAAAATAGATATGAGTAAGGCATATGATAGGGTTGAGTAGAACTTCCTTAAAGATATTCTGTTAAGATTTGGCTTTTGTAATGAGTGGATTTCTCTTGTAATAAAATGTGTGAGATATGTAAGTTTAAATATCTACTTATCTAGTGAAAATGTGAGCTCTTTTTTTCCTAATAGGGGCATACACCAGAGAGACCCTCTCTCACCATACATGTTCATCATTGTTGTCAATGTTCTTGCTATTATGGTTAGCAATAGCCAGAACAACAAACACATCAAGGGAGTTAAATTGAGCCACGGTTTCCCAGAGCTTACCCATAGTTTCTTTACTGATAATGCTCTCTTATATATGCACGCTAGCCAGAGTAATTGTAGCTACTTGGCAAACATCTTGGGTATGTACTATATAGCTTCAGGTCATTAATCCTGATAAGTCCATTATTTTTTCTCTTCCAATACTCCAGTAGAAGTGAGGAGTATGGTAGGCAGTATTGTAGGCATCCCAACAACAAAGGACCCAAAAAAATACCTTGGTATTCTAAGCATTTAGGGTAAGACCAAACACCAGGCTTTTGCCTATGTCAAAGAGCGAGCGACAAGGAGAATCCAAGGGTGGGTCATTCTCTCTTATCATTTGTTGGCCGAGAGGTAATGATCAAAGTTGTTATCCAGGCGATCCCAATTTATTCGATGAATTGCTTCATGTTTTCTCTCAAGACTTGTAAGGAGATAAATATCCTTATTGCCAATTTTTGGTGGAAGGGAGATGCCTTCAAAGGTAAAACTCATTGGAAAGCTTGGGAATCCATGACCAAAGGTAAGAGCATGAGTGGTATGGGCTTTCGAGATCTAATTATCATCAATGATGCTCTTTTGACTAAAAGGGCTTGGAGGTTGTTGGTGAGCCTCAATAAGTTATGGGCTAGGGTGTTGAAAAGTGTGAACTTTTCTAAAGAAGAGTTTATTGATGCGAAGAAAGGCTATAAGGCATCGTGGTGTTGGTCTATCATTATGGATGGGAGAACCTTTCTCAAAAGAGACCTATGGTGGGATATTAGAAATGGTGCAACAATTAGAATATAGGGTGACAAATGGGTTCCAAAGTTCAACTTTCGAGAAAAGCCAAGCAATATAGATGATCCATTTATCTCAGAGGGTAGAGTCAGCAACCTTATAGTTCATGGTGAATAGGATCTCACTCTTATTATTCAATACATGCCTAATGAAATCAAGTGTGATATATATGAAATCCCTATTCCTCCAATGGTCTGGACTAGTGCCAAAAATGGTATGTATATAGTTAAATTGGGATACCATCGAGGGAAAGAGGGGAACTCTATTAGGGTCAATAAAGTGAGGTTTTCTATTGTCATCCCTACAACATGCTGGAAATCGATATGGAAGATTAAGACCATCCCACGAGTATATCAGTTTATTTGGCATCTCCTTAAAAATGCTATTGCTACTAATGGAACCCTCTTTCGGAGGAAAAGATCCTAGGGAAGACAATGTCTAATATGTGCAGAAATTGAGGAGACTGTTGAACATTTATTTTTCCACTGCCCTAGACTAAGTGCATTTGGTTCGGTTGTATGCTGAATACTAGAATTGGTGTATCTAGCATGTCAAACTTTAATAATTGGTAGATTACACATATAAGGCATGCCCACTCTAAGTAAATTAGGACATTTCCTTAATTTGTTGGATTATGTGGTTTATTTGAAAACAAAGAAATGATTTGGTTTTTTACCATAAAGACCCAAATCATGTTGATGTAATTGAATCGGCCATGAAAAGCAATTTTGAATTCTAGGTTAATTGTAATAAATTGTATATGGGTTATGAGACATTGACGGATTGTAATAGTCCTCTTATTGATTAGACCCCTCCCGTAGTAGGTTGTCTAAAAATTAATTGTGATAGGGCCTTTTCACCTGATAAGGGAGATGTTGTGATTAAGGTGAATTGTTGAGGCGCTATTGGCAATTTTAGCTAGGGCTATGTGGATAAAGTTAAATTATTTCTGTGTTTATGACTGAAGCCCTAGTCTTGAAAAGGGCATTGATGCTAACTATGGATTTAAGGCATGATAAAGCGGTCTTTGAAACTAGTTGTCTTCCCTTGATTACTTGTGTTGAGACCAAATCACCAGTTTGTTTGAATGGAGGAATAGGAGTATTATGCAAGATGTCATTTGTCTTCTGTCTTCCAAGGTTGAGTTCTCTATGTCTTTTACCCTGAGGCGAGGCAACCCTGTAGCTGATTTAGTTGCAGCTGATGCATATAAAAGAAATGTGCCCTATTGGGTGGGTTTCCCAACCGACACCTCTTCTATGTTGTCACTCCTAACATTGGATGCCCAAGAGGTAGATGCAGTTGCTTTGATTCTTCTACTCCCGTTCGCTCAATGGAGGTGATTAGTTTATTTACTTCCCATGAAGACTTTGTTATGTTTGTTATTTAGTCTTGTTATTTTCTAGACGCTTGTTGGAGTGTGACTTTGTCTATAATAGTTTATATCTTCGTTGTATGGGATAAATACCAATTTTACTATGGAAGTTTTGACCAAGGAGCATTGGTCACTTGGAGGTTTTTTTTATCTCATTTTTGCCTTGGAAGTCTGAAAAATATAGCAAATTTGCCCTACCGTCACGATAGTGCCACGTAGATCGTTAAAATTACACATGGCTTCCAAAGAAACGCCATGCAAGCTTACACGATCAACAATGGCGCTTTATCTTCCCTCACAGCCAAACACCCCTCTTCATCTGGCATCAAGAATGCCCTTAGGCTCTTCATCCTCCTCGATTACTACGATCCTACCAAGCTTCACCAGATCTCTAAATGCATCATGCTTACAACCACACTGTATCAGACCATTGGAAAGCTGGTAACTCAAGTTTTTTGCCTTTTATTAGCATCAATAAGTTGTTCAGTACTTAGTAACTCACGTCGCCAATGGAGTTCATACTCTAGAGTATTTCATCACTTCAGGAAGGTAGAAAACATAAAACTAAAGAAGCACCATATTTGGTTTGAAGTGTTTGCCTGACATAGATCCAAAGCAATGAAGTTTATAATTATTAATTAAACCAAGTCACCCTTCAAATGGTCTATGATTCACCACTTGCATTGAAATCTGCTACCTATACAATCCAAGCATGAATCGAATATTAACATCATACTTACAATCTTTACCATAGTGAAAAACTAGAAAGCTAAAGAAAATTCTCAAGACGAAAGCAGAAAACAAACTCAAAAGCAATAATTTGAAATCAAGATTTCATTTCTTGAAGGCAATGATTAGAATAGAAGGGAGAAGAAATGCAATACAGTTCATGACAATGAAGTGTTATCTGCCAATCAAATTTGAAGATCTTTGGAACTCAAAACAAATTTGCATCTATTAAAAGCTCGCTTTTATCCAGCAGTGATCTAGATCGCCGATGAAGGCGATTAGCGACGCTTTGTTACCTAAAAAGAAAGAAACACAAGAGTGAAGAGGAAGAGACAGAACTCCATCTTTTTCTTCCTCGAAATCAGGTCGTGGAGCCACACAATCTCACTCTCTTACACAAATTTGGAAGGACCCATTATGGAAATACTCTATTGAGTACAAAAGACTTGAAGAAGTTAAAACTTTGAGCTTTAGATCTGGAGATAGGCTAGTGACAACACATGGATCGAAACGAAGAAGAGTGAAATCGGCACATGAATTGCATTATGCTATGAAGAAAAGCCTTTGAAATAGAAGCTTTCGTATCAATTGGATTTGATCATCGATGCTTTTCTGATGGTACGGTGGAGATTATGTGAAGCAAGGAAAATGACAAGCCATGTGTCAACATTGCAATCTTCCGTGTAATTTTAACTTTCCATGTGGCACTTCCATGACAATAGGGTAAATTTGCTTTCTTTTTCATATTTTTATAGAAAAAATGAGGCAAAAAAACTTTCAGGTAACCAATGCTTCTTAGTCAAAATTTCCATAGCAAAATTGATACTTATCCTTTTATTGTATTAATACAAGTTTTTTCTTTTTTTTGGGGGGACCTAAATAAACTACTAGTACTGTTTAGGGCGTTAATGGGGTAGAGGGCGAGTTGATTTTTTTTTTTGAGTGTAACGGATTTCATTAATAAAGATCAAAGGATATACAACAGAGCTACTGGAAAGCTAAAGGAAAACTATTCTAGGAAGGAATTAAAATTCGCAAAGCAGTGTAAGGTATGTACAGTTAGAGATCTAATTTGCTCCACAATCCCTACTGCAGTGAAGTGTTCATTGGTAAATACTCTGCTGTTACGCACATTCCAAAGCTTCCAACATGTGAGGCAAATACCAATCTTCCAGGAATTGCTAAGAGATGTAGAATGGATGATCAACTTGAGCCAACTGTGAATGGACGAGGTAAAGAAATCTGCACAAAGATCTGCCGGAAGGATTTTTTTCCAAACAGAAGAAGCTAACGGGCAGCTCTTAATCACATGATCAATACTTTCCAAATCTGCCAAGCATAAGGAACATGAGTTGTCTGACGAGAAACCTCTCCTAAAGCGCTCCTCATTAGTTAGTAGTCTCTTTTTGAGGAGTAACCATATAAAAGTTCGGACCCGTTGAGCAACAGGGAGCTTCCATAACTTGGACCATGTAGAGTCAGGATCATTCCAGTTCAATGCTTCCAGAGATTTGTAGGCAGATTTGATTGTGAATGATCCAGTCGTTGTTAAATTCCAGCAGCAAGTTCTTACTTGAGGTGCTGATTGAATTTTAACAGATGAGATTTCCTTTAGTACATCGGGTGGCAGAAGATGTTGAAATAAATGCCAGTTCCAAGAGCCATCTTCCCGTATGAAATCAACTATTTTCTTTGAAAGGTCTTCATCTGGAATTGGAGAGAATGATATATTCTTGAGAGGGCCTAAATCTCCAACCCAGTAATCACTCCAAAAGCAGATTTCCCGTCCATCACCCGGCTTCCATTTGATATGGAATGATGTATCCTCCCACAGCTTTAACAGATTTCGCCAGAAATAAGACATCCGGGCTCGCTGGACAACTTTCCCATTTGCTAAAACCGCATACTTCTGTCTCAAAACACGTACCCAAAGAGCATCTGGTTGGGAATGAATTTTATAAATAAGTTTCATCATGAACGCTCTATTTTGGGACTCAAGGTTCAGAAGGCCAACACCTCCATATTTAGCTGGCTGACAAAGATCCTTCCAATTAACCAAACTGATTCCGTTATGATTGCTTGTATGACCCCAGATAAACCTCCTAATGATCCTGTTAATCCTCAACAAACATGAAGAAGGTAGTGTGAGACTTTGCATAGTGTACATTGGTATTGATGCTAATACCGACTTAGCCAGGGTAATTCGGCCCGCAAGGGATAGACAACGACTCTTCCAACTAGCCAACTTTAACTGGACTCTATCAATTATGTACTCAAAGGTGGTAGATGACACACGACCTGTTAGGAGTTGCACTCCCAAGTATTTCCCTAAGGAAAGCGTTTTCTGAAATCCCAGTTTATCACAAATAGCCTTGCATAGTGAAGGCTCAACATTTTTTGAAAAGTAAATCTTGGTCTTTGACTGGCTCACCTTATGACCTGATGAAAGACAGAACTCTTGCATGATAGTGTTGATCAGGCTTGCTTGGTCAGTGGTAGTGTGGCCAAAGAGCACCAAATCATCAGCAAAGAAGAGGTGGGATAAGTGGACACCTTGCTGACCTAGTTTAATGGTCTTCCATTCCCCAGTGTGAACTTTGGCCTGAATGAGTTGAGATAAACGTTCCATGCACAGCACAAAAATATACGGGGATAAAGGATCACCCTGTCGAATACCACGCTCCGGCTTAAAGGAGGTGGTTGGCTTGCCATTCCAAAGAACCGCCATTGATGTGGAAGAGATGCAGGTCATGATGAGACGGACCAGTGTGTGAGGGAGACCAGAGTCATGCAGAGTATCTTCAATGAAGTCCCAGCGAAGGCGGTCAAAAGCCTTTTCTAGATCAATTTTAATTGCCATCCAGCCGGACCTCCCTTGTTTGCCTCTCATGGAGTGAATCGCCTCCTGAGCGATAATAATATTATCTGTAATGTTCCTACCGCAAATAAAACTAGATTGAAACTGACTAATGAGATCAGGAAGGATAGGCCTAAGGCGATTAGCAATGGTTTTGGACAGAATCTTGTATAGGACAGGGCAGAGACTTATTGGCCGAAAGTCTTTGATAGTGCATGGGAGATTGAGCTTGGGAATTAAAGCGATAAGGGTATGACTGAGTGAGGGTGGAAGAGGATTACCCGCCCATGTGCTCTGAACAAACTCTAGAACACTCCTACCAACCACATCCCACTGGGATTGGTAGAACATTGCATGAATTCCATCTGCACCAGGTGACTTTAAGGGCTTCATCTCAAAAAGGGATTTCTTTACCTCATCAAGAGTGACCGATCAACTAAGAGCTAGGAGTTGAGGGCTAGAAAGGCCTTTAAAAACTCCGTGAATCGAGAGAGGTGTGAATTGTGATTGGGCCAGAGAGTATAAATCTGAGAAGAAACACTTAGCATGGTCAGCCATTATATCGTCATCTTCTAGCCAGACACTGTCACTATCCTTTAGTCGTGAGATCCTATTTTTCTTCCGGCGTGCCATAGCCTTCAAATGATAATAGTGGGTGTTGCGATCCCCTAAGCAGAGCCACTCTGATGAAGACTTTTGGAGCCAGAGTAACTCTTCTTGAAAACAAATTTCTTCAAACTCCTCTCTCAAATAAGATTCCAGATCAGACAATGAATCACTTGGATCTCGACTCGGATCTTCGAGCTTTGCCTGTATACCCGTAATACGACTTAGAAGACGTCTTTTGCGTTTACCAATATCACCGAAAGTGGAAGAATCCCACTGTCTTGCTTCATCGGAGAAGGTACCTAAGCAGCTCAAAATGTCTCCCCCGTGATCCCAGATGCGTTGAACGAGAGGCGAGAACTCCTGATGGGACAGCCAATGTGCCATGAAACGAAAGGGCCTTTGTATTGGGTTAGAAGAGGAGACTGAGCCCTGTCGAATATGTATGGGCCGGTGATCTGAACCAATCTTAGCAAGATGATCTACTTCAAAGGATGGGAAAAGTTGGGCCCATTGGGAGTTGCAAATGGCCCTGTCCAAACGCATAAGAAGAGTGCCCCTTCTCCAGGTGAACTTTGGGCCGTTAGAGCCCATATCCAGCAGACCATTGCTATGAACAAAATCATTAAAAAGGCCACAACCGCGTGCTCTCCTAACAGATCCACCTCGTCTTTCTTCCTGGTTCAAGATTGCATTGAAATCTCCCGCTAAAAGCCAAGGGGAGGAGATATTTGATGCCAGTGAGTTACGATCAGACCAAAGGAATTTACGATACTGATACTTGGGGCTCCCGTAGACAGCAGTGAACAGGAATGTTGAGTTTCTGCCGCTCCAAACAACCTCCATGTGGACAAATTGGACACTGTTTTCCAAAATGTTAATAGAAACATTAGAAGACCACAAAACCCAAATGCCACCTGAAAATCCAGTTGCCTCAACACGATGAGAGTATTGATAACCAAGCTTTTTAATGACCTTATCCGCTTTGTTACCAGATATTCTTGGCTCTACTATCACAAAAATATCAGACTTAAAATTAGCTACGAAGGATTTGAAAGTTGAAGTAAACTTCCTATCCGAAGCTCCTTGACAATTTCAAGTTATTATTGACATAAATAACCGGGCGAGTTGATATTTGATATGAGGTGCTCCACTTTTCCACTGTGGTGTCAAGCCATGCTAATGATGACATATACTAATGCTCCATCATTGTTTTTGTTTTCTTTTCTTTTTTTTTGGGACCGAGTTCACAAATGGATATAAAATGCTCCCTCTCACTTGTCGGTTGTACCTTCACTACTCTCTCTCACTCTAATCTCCTTGAGGCTCCTCCATTGAAATGGCTGCTTCTGCCTCTACCCCTCTTGTCTTCCTCGTCTTCATGGCCAGAATTTTAGGGTTTACGGTGGCTCTTCTTGTTTTGTTCTGGGCCTCTGCCTTCTCCTCCAGTTTCCTACCTTCCACTCTCCCCGCCCAGCACCTTCTCTACTCTGTAACTTCCTTGCTCTCTCTCTCTCTCTCTCTCTCTCTCTCTCTCATTCTTAATTTGTGGAAAAATTGAAGCAGCTAAGCCAGGTTTCCTTCATGTTTGCATCTGCAGCTTCTTCATCCTCTGCTCATGGTAATTGGCTTCATTCTCATCAGCGGAGAAGGTAAGCCTATCATTTGAAGTACTAGGAAGTGGATCTTATACTTGAAGCTTTGAAAGATTGGCTTAATTTGTGTGCAGCAATATTGGTTCACAGATGGTTTCCTGGTTCGAGAGGGATGAAGAAATGTGTGCATTTGTGGCTGCAAGGGGTGGCTATGACTTGTGGGTTCTTTGGGATTTGGACTAGATTTCAGGGCAAAGATGGCATTGTGGCCAATTTCTATAGTCTTCATTCTTGGATGGGTTTGCTCTGCATCTCCCTCTTTGCTGCTCAGGTACTCTTTTCTTCTTTACCTTCTTCATATTATTATTACCCACATTTTCTTTTTTTCTTTTTGCTTCTCCTTGGATTCTGTGAGCTTTTTGGTTTCAGTTTTTGCAAGTTATCAATTCT
Source organism: Acacia crassicarpa (assembly GCA_034222035.1). Lineage (NCBI taxonomy): Eukaryota > Viridiplantae > Streptophyta > Magnoliopsida > Fabales > Fabaceae > Acacia > Acacia crassicarpa. The sequence continues at coordinate 29,274,478 of JAWXYG010000010.1, read as the reverse complement.
TTTTTGGGGATTGTTTTCCTGTTGGTATTGTTTCCCGAGAACTAATAAATATTTGACCAAAAAAAAAAAAGAGAACTAATAAATAATAATCTCTCCCCTGCTGATAATTCATCCGAATCCCAAGCATGGAGTAGATATTTTAACTTCTACCCCATTTGTCCCAAGAGTAAATGAATTACGTGGTAAGAAAGCTCCTGAAATTAGTTGAAGAGAATAAATATCCTTTAAAATAATTTTTTATGTATATCCTTGTATCTTGTATATAAAGGATAATTAAGAGAGAGAAATAGAGTTGACATAAGTATCATCTATCCTTTAATTAATGCAATATATATAGTTAATGAAAGATAGATGGAAAAAAAAAAAGACACTTATTAAATGTAGAGACAACTCTTATCAGACTACTATAAAAAAGAATACGATAATTTAAATTTTGGCCGATTATAAAAAAGATAGGGAGGGAATATATATTAATATATCATAGTGTAATGTGTAAGAAAGTGCCTGCTTAATTATATTGCTAAATATAGGGTCTAGTACTAAATCAAGATTGATTAAGTTGATTGTTTATCATTACTTTGTAAAAATTGTGTCACCTCCCACCCTCCCTAAAATACTTTTATTTTAATAGGGATATTAAATATGAGAGAAAAGATAATGAGAAGAATTATAAAATTAATGAGATTTTTTTTGGTAAAAAAAAGTTTTGGAGGGATTCGGCATCAATCCCCCACCAAGGCCAAGGCACAGCCCCAAGTTCTTTGAGCAATTACTGAAGACTTACTGGCTCTTTAGATCCCTCATTTAATGAAAAAATATTAAATGAGAGAACTAACCTGTTGGGGAAAATGAGGGAACTAAAGTAGATCAAACCATCACGGTTCTATATTTAAAAATTAATTACATTTTATATTTAAGACGGTATGGGACAAATAGATAATATTATTTTGGTTCTATTTATTAGTCCAAATTATCTAATTTTCGCATACTAAAAAACATTTGTTAACTCAATAAATATAAACTCAATTGATAAATCTTTTTAATTTTGTCCTCATTTATGAGTGAGTATCTTCATATCTTTTTTCTCTACCTTTAGTAGGGTTAAAATTAAAACACTCTCATTTATTATACTAAAAGCATATTTTTTCTAAACTAAACTTATAAATAGGACTATAGTGCTCCAAGTTTAGCTATCATGTGGACCTTCAAATTATTTATTTCTTCAATTTGATGGTTTAGCTTTGAATATCATGTTGTCCTTTTCTTTTCTTGGTAATATCATACTGCCCTTATTATATTATATATCCCACTAAAGAGTAACTTAAAATATTTAAAGAAAAATTAGGTAATCTGTTTGTAACATCTAAAAGCTGTCAAGAAATTAAAGTATCAACTAATATAAATTTAAAAAATAAAAAAGATTACAAGGAAAAAGTTAACGAGTTACATTGAAATAAATATATCAAATAAATAATAATAATAATATATTACACACAATGTTAATGTCTTAATGATATTGGGATATACTAGTATTGATGATATTGATGTGTACCAAACATGGAAGCGCATTATTATTATTATTTTGTTATTGTTGTTGTTGTTGTTATTATTATTCAAATAGCATTCTCTAGAGGGGTAAAGTATAGATCATGGACACATACAACAATTAGAAACATTGTTGTGAATAAAAGATAAATGGCAGAGAGAAAACCAGAAGATGATGAAAACATGTTTTCATTATTCATAGAAGAGCCAATATGCTCATATATCAAATGACACTGAACCCTCTTATGACGGTAACGAACATGGAAACAATTCATTTATCAACATCTTCAAAGTGAAGCATTGTGAAAGAGAGTGAAACAATTATTAAAACTCCCCACTGACGGGGCATGGAATAATAGGTAATTAGGATTTTTAGATATTACGGATATTTAGCAGCATTCGGGAATATTTGGTTTCAACTCTAATATGGTTGTCTTTTATCATTAACTGTTATTTGCATTTGCATTTAATCTTAGGATTATATACTAGCATCTCAACTTATTTGCTTTATATGTCTCACATAATATTGAATTCATATTTGAGTACTCCCTGCCTCAAGTTCTTATCTTATCATTCTATATTTGTATAATTTCTCTGCCCCTCCTCTCTTTTTTGAGAGGTCATTGAATCCGAACCGGCCACTAAATGGATCTAAGTAGTGGGCCAAGGGTTAGTAAATCAGATTGGAGTCAAGCCGGAGTTAACTTAGAGTTAGATTGATGAGGAAGTGAACTTAAATCAAGATTATTAAAACCGGACCGGTCATTAAACCAGTTGGGGTATTAGGTCAAGGGTCAATAGGTCAGACCGAAGCAAAATCGGAGCTAACCCGGAGCTAAACCAGTGAGAAAGTGAAGATTTCAAGGTTGTTAATATGAATTTATAAAGAAAATAAAAAAATCAATTTTTTGAAAATAAAATAATAATAAAAAAGGCTTAGTTCCCAGACCAGACTGGTTTACCAACCGGTTTCCTGGCCAAATTGGCCAGTCCAATCCGGGTTTAATTACTATGACTTGAACGATAATATTTTTTGGAATAGTTTTTGAATTTGATAATTCTTTAGGATCAAGCGATATATTTTTTTTTGAATGATTCTTTTTACATTAAAAAGTAGACATCTCAAGTTTTCCATAGGGTGTTAATTTATAATTTTTGGAAATATGTAGAATTATATATGAATTTTTGAAATCAAGAAATTCTAAATAAATATCAAACCGGTTAAACAGGTCGACCAGACTGATTAGATGACTGGTTGGACAGTTTCGTAGTTGACATGGCCAGTCCGGTCTGGTGTTAATGAAATGGCTTTATCTCTTCTCTTTCTCATTCCTCTTCACCGTCCTGCATCACTCCCACACTTAATTCATGAGGTAGACGATTAACACAACCGATTACTAACTAATCAGTTTTTGACTAACTGGACCCTCTCAAGGAATAATTTGTGTGAATGTGCAGTGGTTGATAGGGTTTTGGAACTTCTGGCACAGAGGAGAAGTGAGGAAGGTGAGGAAAAGAATACTACCTTGGCATGTGTTCCTTGGTCTCTACACATATGCTTTGGCTGTGGCAACAGCAGAAACTGGACTTGCAGAGAAGCTCATTTTCATACAAGCTGCAAGAACAACAACCAACTTATCCAAACACAGTGCAGAATCTATGGTGGTCAATAGCTTAGGTTTAGGTCTTGCCCTATTGGGTGTACTTGTTGTTTTTGCTGCTCTTTCACCTATTAATAAGAACCAGCTCCAACAACAATCTCTTAAAACCAAACCTTCCTTCTCTGATTCCACCACCAAGGCTTTCCTCTAATTTTGTTTGCTATCTTTTTATAGTTCCTTGTACATCTGGGGACGATGAGCCTAAGAATATCAATAATTTCCACAATATTCTAACTTGTGCGTGTGGGATTTGTTTTCCCTATACGCCGGGGAATCCTTTAAACCCAGTGACATCATTGGAGCTACAGAAGCTATGGTTAACCATACCATGAAAGCCATGCATCTTGATTTGTCTAATTAATTGCTTGATGCCTTACTGTAAATATTAATGACATTTACCTTTTGATTGCAATGACCAATTCCTCCTTATTCTATTCTTCTCATTACTTCATCCACGTCGCCATACTTTCATCATATTTTTTTAATTCATCAAAAATAAAATAAAAGTAAACCATATAAACAGTCAAAACTGTATTAACTCTTTTTTGTTTTTATGGTTTTAATTTAAGGATAAAGGAGCAAAAATACACATATGCTTTATCCTCGGGAGCGCCCAGCACCATGTGCTTTTTATGGGAGTAAAAATACACATGAACTCTCAAAACTGGAGCAAATTTACCATCACCGTTACATTCTGTTAACGTTTGTTAGTTTTTGCCAGGGCCCACCATATTAAAAATAATAATAAATGTTAATATTATTATAACATTTTATAATTTCCCTCAATGCCCTCAACCTCTCTTCCTCACTCCAATCGACCGACCCTTCACCTGGCACGATTTTCTCAGCGGTGGCAACCTCATGTTCGGAAGGCGACGGCGGCAACCTCTATCAGAGGCGATGGTCACCAATCTGAGTCACCGTCGAAGGATTGTTGCTGTGAAGTTGTCGCCGATCTAAGTTGTGGGACTCTGTTTTCTCTTGCACGGCGTCAGCCGTCGACGGCGAGGTGGTTCAAGATATGGGTTCTTGATTGAAGGCCCTCTAGTTCTTCGACTATGGGTTGTGATTGGAATCCTCGTCAGTTCTATTATTGTGCTCAATTCAATCCTTGCTAAGAAACGAAAACACGCCAACAATTGTTTGCTTCAAGCCGCGACTTGGGGAAAAACCGGCCTTCCTCTTCATTACCACTACCAGCTGGGAAAAAGCCGCTACTTGGGGAGTTGACTGGTGCAAAACAATTTGAACGATGAGAAGTGGAGAGGTGAATTCGAACCCTTCTTTCCTTCTATTGAATCCGACGCTCTCATCAATTTCTATAGATTTAGGTACTGCATTCCGTTCAATGGTTGTTCTTTACAATATGCTTGGCTGATTCTAAAATTCTTTGTGCGTTTTTCTAGAAATCTGGTTAGTATGGTTAAAATCTCTGAAATCTGGAAATCTGCTCAGATTATGTGTGTTTAGGTTTTATCTTTTGACATTTTTGTATACCTTTTCCCTTGTTCCAGCATTTAATATCTCTGTCAATTTCTTCATATCCTTCTGGATTCTTATCCTTCCTTCTATATTTTTTGGGTTGATGATTTTGTTGATTTGGGTTCAGTTTTGAATTTAGATTTCAAAATCTTTGTTGATTATTTTGTTGATTTGGTGAGCGATGATGGTTGTTGATTTGGATGAAGTTTCACACGAAACACTACGAACTCTTCAATTTTTCTATATTTCTGGGTTGATATTTTGTTGATTTGGAGAAGAAGATGCGACTGAGAGACAGGGGTATTTTGGTATTTTTAGACTGTAGTTAACATCTATTAAAGGGATTTAACTCTGATGGGATTTTTACTCCAACTTTGAAAGCTCATGTGCATTTTTTTCTCTTCTAAAAAGTATATGGTGCTGGGCGCTCACGAAAGTAAAGCACATGTGTATTTTTACTCCTTTACCCTTAATTTTAATGTTCTTAATTTTGCATTATATATATAATATATATGTATTTACTTAATACGAGTAAAACTTATGTACTTTTTAGTCATTTCACATCTAAACTTGTTTTTACATTTCTCATCCAAACAAGTTTATTTAATTTGTCAAATGGACTTTGCTTTTTTCAAAAATCAATCGAAACATAAATCACATTATACTATCTAACTTTTATCCAATTTTAAGTTTGTAAAAATTAAATTAAATAGAAATCATTTTTGTTACTGCTAGCCCAAACACATAAATTTGTGTGATAATGCGAATGGAATTCCACATTGTTAACTTGCCAAAACAACAATGAAGATGAAATTATCTCATTTACAAAGATTATAATAAATACAACAGTCAAGGTGCAAAACCAAATACTTTTCGAAGGTGTAAAAATACATACGAACTCTTAAAATTGGTGCAAAAATAACATGACGATATTTGTGTAGTGGGTCCCACGATCTTTTCATATAAATACCAAAATGCCTCTAATTCAAATAAAATAAGGGTTGAGGTGCAAAAGTGACATGTGATTATAAATTAAGTGTAAAAATATTGTTTGATTGTTAAGTTTGACTTTTTTTTACTGACTAGACGATGACGTAGTTTCAACGTGCAAAAATATACATGTGGTTTAGCTAAAAGAGTATGCGACACCAAGTGCTTTTGTTTAGATGCAAAAATATTGTTTTATCGTTATTTTGACTTCTTTTGCTGATTGGATGATGACATGGTTTTCAAAGCAATTATGTGGGAAAAAAAAAACATGCTGACTTGTTGCAAGTCTAAGTTGAGAAGAATTAATATCACCATCCCTATCCCTTTGTTCGCCCCTGTAACAACATTGTACCTGAAAATCACAATATACCCAATGTGGATATATTTTTCATTCACACGCCACTTTAGCTGTATTAGTTTCACGGGGCTATTTCTGAGGCAAAGGCGGGCACGCGACATATGATCATACTCACTCAAGCCGATGCCGTGACGGTTCAATTTTAATGAATTGAAGGCGACAACGGCATTGAGAACATTAGTTTAGGCAAGGTCTTCGATTTCTTGTGAGAGGATATGTCAATAGTCATCAATGGCATTTTCAACAAGGCGAAGGGTGATATATCCACATTGGACAGGTTGTGATTTTCAAGTACAATGTTGTTATAGGGGCGAACAGAGAGATATGAATGGTGATATTAGTTCTTCTCAACTTAGATTTGCGACCAATTGGCATATTTTTTTTCCTCACAGTTGCTTTGAAAGCCACATCATTGTCTAATTAGCAAAAAAAGTCAAACTGACGATCAAATAGTATTTTTACACCTAAAAAAACACTTGATGGTGGACCTTTTTTTAACCAAACTACATGCGTATTTTTGCATTTTGAAAGCCACATCATCGTCAAGTCAGCAAAAAAGTCAAACTTAACGATCAAACAATATTTTTGCATATAATTTGTAACCACGTAGTCTATTTTACACCTTAAAAAAAAAACACACACACACACTTGGTGTTAGGCACTCCTTAAAGAAAAATACTTGTACATTTTTGCACCTTAACCCAAAAAATAAATACAGATAACCCCTCCCCCTTCCAAGCTCAATTGAGATCTCTGCCTCCCAACCTTAATCTGAGATGCAAACAGAGAAGGAAACTAGACCAAGGTCGAAGATTGAGCTAATGCACTATGTTTGACATCGTAGTTAGTTTCCATCTCTATGTTATACTAGTCTACTAATTAATCATATTGAAAGAAAACATGAACAGTATTGGCAGAAGCAACTGTAAAACCAAACACTTGGGTCAATAACAACCTATCGTTTTGGATGTACCAATATAATAGTACGATTGATCAAATGGGTTAAAACTTAGTCTTTATGCCAGGAAGAACTGAATCTGTGGGAGAAAAAAAATCATTGTCCTAGGATTTTATACTTTTACATCAAGACTATGCGACTTTACACTTTTCCCCCCGCCAAAGCTAAAGAAAAAGCTTATTCACTATCCCGGATCGCAAATTATCCTTTTACATCAAAACTACGGTGAAGATCTATAGGGGTAATTCTCAGATTTGCAAACCATCACAGCATCGTCGTCGCATGTCAGAGAGTAGAGTTCACAGAGGTCATGCCTCGCCGTCGTAGGTCTTGCTGCCATTGACATTGTGTTCTGCAGTCAAAGCAATCGCAGCATCCACCCTTAGTATTGCCTTTCAACCCCAATCACAGCCCTCAAGCCTTCTCATCTGAATATTAGCTTCCACCGCCAATCTCCGAAAATCTCAGTCACTGCAAATCGATCTCCTCTCACCCATAGATCAGTGAAGGCAACAAGAAGAAGTCAAGTGTTCACTGTGCTTGATTTGACGCCATCGTTGGTCTGTTGTCTTTCTTTGCCGGCATCTTAGATTAGGGTTGGGAGGGAGAGATCTCAAAACACATATCGAGCTTGGGGAGGGGAAATTTTTTGCATTTTGTTCTTTCAAACCATTACAAAAAATAAGGACAGTAGGTTAGATTTAACGGTCATGATATTTTTATTTTGATTTTGAGAGTTTATAGATACTTTTAAACCATCGAAAAGTATTTGATAATAGATGCACTTTCAGTAAAAGTTCGTGGGTCTTTTTGCATCGTCATGAAAACACAATGAACTCTTTCTTGTTGGCAGTGATGACTAAACCCAATACTCTTTTAAGTGAGGATTTGACTCTTTTTCACACCTCTAAATTAAAATCTCCTGCTACCTCTATTTATTTATAGAGCCTACTGATTTAACCAACTAATAAATTCTAACTATCCAATAGGCATCTGGCTTCCGATTGACAAATTGACTTGCGTTTTAAACCGTTATGATGATGAGTATTTTTTCCAAATTAAAATTTTTAACCAGGCAATAACTTGCCAAAATTAGTTAGGTCACATCTAGTCACGTCATAGAAGGCGTTCTTTTTGCCACCATGAAATGCATTAATCATAAAACTATAAGTACAAAAGTCTTTGTATTAAGAAGAAAGAACTAAACAAACAAACTGGAACAACAAATCGAAACATAAAATGGAACAGGCACAAACACTAAAAGAAATTAAATAAAACAAAGAGTAAAGGAAAAAATCCAAACAACAAAGCGTGGAGAGAATAATCAAAGTATCATCCAGAAAAAGAACTTCTGCAAATGAAACGAAGGTTGCAGCACCTACATTAAAGGGCAAGACCCAACCATTGAAGCTTTAACAACAAACATGGCTAATAATTTGCTTTCCTAAGAATCCACTCAAAAGAATGATTCCTCATAAATTTCCTTAACAAGAGAAAGTTCTCAAGGAGAGAATCATCACATCTTCGCCTCGATAATGAAAAGTGTTGATTTATGGTTCAAATAAACACTTGTCCATATAACTCGAGATGTAAAATTCCTGCGTCACCATCTAAAAGCCAACCAAAGAACAACAAATAGACCAGTCTTCCTCTCAACAATTAAAAAACAGGCACAACATGAGGTGATTATTCTAAATGCAGTCTAACTATTTTTAAAACCAACCTCAATAGAGCAAAGAGCCTCCAATAGTTTCCATTTTAATCACGCCACAAATACTTTCAACTCATTTAAGCAATCATCCATCATGACACAATAGATTTAAGCCAGCACCAATTTGAGCCATATTCACATCCTTTAATTTCAATTCTAAAGTAACATCAGTAGAGAAACCATAAAGATTGGAAAATCCACTAACCTCAGAACCCATGTCACACAAATTTATCTCAGAACCCTTCTGACCCAAATACCTCTGCTCCTCCACCGTCAACTTCATGGATACTGGAAGAACGCAATAGAGGTCTGCCCCAACCTTTTGTAATGAGTCCCACATTGGGAAGCCAAACTTTTAAAGTGAGGTTTATAGGTTCATTAAGTTCTCCCTTCTCATAAGCTAGTTTTTGGAGATTGGACTCTCCTTTTGGGTTTGTACTCATCACATTAGTGCTTTTATTGAGAGTCGATATTCCGGAGAGGGCTACCCACAGAGGGGACTGACTTGAGGGGGTGACTATGTTTTGAGTCCCACATTAGAGAGTCAAACAAGTGAGGTTTATAAGTCTATTGGGTTCTCCCTCTTTATAGGCCAACTTTTAGGGATTTGGCTCTTCAATTGGATTTGTGCTTATTACACCTTCCTACCCGAACACCATCGGGCTTTTTTCAATAGAAATCCCACCCTAGCTAGTGTCCATATAAGTCTGTATAATTTGATATTATTCTTAATTAAGTCTTTGTTGTTGTTGTTTTTTTTAAAAATTATTATTGTATCCTTATAGTTTTCTTAATTATATGTATTAATATTTATGCATATTGTTAATTTGTAAGAGAAATAATGTTAGTAGTTTATGACATGATTCTCACTCAACATACATATAGATTAATTTGACACATTGATCAAAATAATATCAAAATTCAGCAATTATATATTTTATATTGATTATATATAAATTTCATTCAAAAAATTCTTTTTAATCTTGTGTTTTGTGACAACTTACATGTTGTTTAGTGAGCATGAGTGCTAATTAAGATTACGAGCATAGGAACCAACAACCAGCCAATAATGAAGCTTTGTAGAGACAATCCCCCACCCACCCACCCCCCCACTCCCCACATGCGGAAAAAAAAATACTAAATATTTAATGTAAATTGGATTTTTTTAATATATTTGGCCTAAAAATTTATACATTTATCTTAAAAATATATACATTTGGCCATCTAAATATTTTTTTTCTTAATTAGTTAATGAGTATACATTTGACCTTCTAAATATTTATCCTAAGGTCTACTACTATAAATAACTATCTGTTGGGGTGGTAAGCGATCTCAAATTCAAATATTAAGAAGCGTGCTTATTATTGAGAGATGTAACTTAAAAGAACAAGGGATTAGTTGGAGATTATAAAGGGCTTATTTATGGGGGAGCTCCGTTATAACCACATTAGCAATATGACTCATTTTGAAATGTGTCAATACACATGTTGACCAAAAAAAAAAACGTGTCAACACAAAACAACCATCCCATCCCAGTTTTAGCATGGAAACTCAATCTAGATTCAAATGACTCATGAATTAGTAAATTAACGGTATAAATTCGACTTGAATTAGTGGTTGTTCAGCTGAATTTGGGAAGGGAGCCAAATAAATCACAAGAAAATAATACAGACTACAGAGCTTTGACATTCGACTTTACTTGCTCCCACTCCCACTAGAACTAGATACTCTCGAGGTTGATGCTCCGCTACTCCGTTTCGATTCGCGTTTCGTCCAACAGTGATTCCTAAGTTCCTCAGCCCATAGCTCGACAATCCGTCCATGTCTACCCGCTGATCGCCCATTCCTTCCGCCAAACCCAAAACCCTAACCCTAATTCTGGTGTTTTGTTTCATATTCTGCGGAAATGTTCTCTGCTACTTCATCTCTTTCCTACCTCTTCCTTTCCACCAAGACACACTCACCTCTACAACGAAGCTGCAGCCGCATTTTCAACCCTCATAGACCATTCCTCTGCTTCCTTCGGCCCACAATTTCTAGACGCCAAATTTCCGCTGCAATGGCCGAGACTAATTTTGGGCTATCGTGGGTTTCTCCTAATGAGAATCCTAGCGACGATTTTGGTGGTTGGGCTGTTGTTGAGTATCCAGTCCCGCAGAAAAGGAAGAGAGGTAACTTACTAATTTTGCTTTGTAAGCGCAATTTTAATGAAAAGGTGTAACGTGAAACATCTTTGCAGCATTTCCTTCGTTTGTGGTAGTTGGCATTGGTACTTCACTGGTTTTTCTGGCTGCCGTCATTGCTAGCTTTTCATTATCGAGGAGAGGTTAGCTATGAAGTGTTTTGAAGTTTTAATTTAAGGTGTTCTTGAGGTTGGTTAATTTCTCACAAAATTGTGGTATGTAGGTTTTAAGATTCAGTTTGGCGGCCCATTGCAAGTTTTGCATGAAATTTTGAGCCCTTTGAAAGTTCGAGGAGATCAAAGCAAAACTGCGGAGGTTGACACAACTAATGAGAATGATTTGATGTCGGAGGTGACGGAAGAAATCGAGCCTGTTCCTATTACAGAAACTGCTACATCTGGTATGTGGAGGGTGCCTCTTACACATTGCACAGTTAATTTCTGTTCCATGTATTAGTCTTTAATAGTGATTTCATCACCTTTTTTTTTTTTTTGGGGGGCCATCCTGTTCTGATTGGTCGGTAATGTTATCTTCTGAAAAATTTCTACTGCTTTCATGCTTTGTGCTTAGGCATAAGTTGGAGTGTTTGCTATCATCGGTATAAGGGTATTTTTATTATATCATCCAACTAATCTCCTCCACCCAAAAAAATATCGTATCTGCAGCTGTAGACAAGCCAGAGCGTATTATAATTCCAGTGTCTGTCGATTCTACCCAAGAAGAAGCTTTGTCACTCTTGAAGCTGCTGGAGGTTTGTTTCCAAAAGTACAATCTTTTATAAATATAGGCGAGTAGTAGTCTTTTTATAGTTTTTTATCTGGACCAATAAAATATGAAAAATCTGATGCAGTTGACTCCCTGGTTCTTTTGTCCCGAGTCTTAAGTTATTTTTAGTTCACACACACACATCCCATTAATATTTTATATTTCAAAGTACTTGACAGCTTTTGATTTACCATAAAGATACGAATTCAATGAATTTCTGCTTCCTACCTGGGATATCAACTTGAAGTTTATGCCTACTTTCTTTTTTAATTTTTATGTTCCAGCTTCCAGCGATTAGTTGCCAAAACTACTTGATACTATGATGGTTTTTGAGCCTTGGGCTTGACTTCTCAGCAAAAATGTTCTGGTTCTTATTTATTTGTATAGATAATAGAAGATGATGTGAAGGCTCATGAATTGTGCACGAGAAGGGAATTTGCAAGATGGCTGGTTAAATTAAATTCTTTTCTAGAACGGTTAGTGTCTGACCTAATGCATGAACATGACTTTGTAGTTTGGAATGTTTTAGAGTTGAAACTTCTCTTTCTCTGTGATTTTTTAGCAAATGGATTTCTTTGTCTTTCAGGAATCCAAAACGCAGGATTGCCCCAATAGTTACCCTCTCCGGGTCAATAGTTACTGCCTTTAATGATATCAGCGTTGAAGACCCAGACTTTGCGGCCATTCAAGGTAAAAGATGATTGATCCCTACTTCTAGAAGAAAATTTGTTTGCTGTGAGCAGAAGTTTAATTTGTTTTTGCCCTATTTGCAATTAAAGCCTTAGCAGAAGCTGGTGTTATCCCCAGCAAATTATCTTCAAAAAGTTGGTTCAATTCTGGTGGACCTGAAGGTCAAGAGAGTTTGAAATTCTTTCCTGATAGGTATATTTATACTTACCCCCTTTTCTTTTCAATGAATTTCTGTTTTGCTTTACTAATTATATGTGCAGATTCATTTCACGACAAGATATAGTGGACTGGAGAGCTCAATTTGAGTATGAATTTTCCCCTGAAGTACTTGATAGGGTAAGATGTATTCAGTGGATGTGTTTATAAAGGTGTTTTAAATGCACAAAATATGAAATTTCATGTGCCGATCAGCTCTTAAAACCTGCCTTGTCTACAGTCCAGATATCAACTAAAAAAGTAAGCTTTATGGATGTCAAGGAGATCAGTCCTCATGTGTCCGCAGCACTTTATGTGGACATGTTGACAGGGGATAGGAGCTTACTCAGAAAAGTTTTTGGTATCACATCTTAGTCTATTTCTCTATTAAACAATATTCAGTATTTTTCCTTCTCAATTCCAGGCATCCATTGATTGTATGCTTGCAAAAGGTCATGTGTACTCTTTATCTTTATATCCTTAGGGATTTTGGTAATTGAGAGCTGTCTTAGACAAGCAGACATTGTTGGTTTCATGAAAGATAATAAGTAAACACCAGTATTCTGATTTGGTAATCGATGTGTTCTTCTTACAATGGGAACAATGAATGATGAAGTTCAAGTTACTGGCAAATCACTCAAATAAAGCAGTTAAACCATATGTGACAAGCTGCAATTGAACCCACAATGAATTTGTGGGATATCTATAACTGTATTTTTATCCCATTACAATTCACCAGAATACCAAGTGAAGAATGTATGCAAAATTAGGCTTATTAAGATGTGGATTATTGTTATGAATCTGAGAGCAGGAATGTCATAATTAAGAGCAACCTCTGTAAACTTACTGTTCTAGGACAGAGCAAGCGGTTTCAGCCAAACAAGCCTTCAACAAAAGCCCAGGCAGCTGTGGCTTTGACAAGTGGCAGTATGAAGGAAGCAATTTCTTCTGAATTGTCAAGAATAGAATCTGAGAATTCTGCTAGACAAGCTGAGGCAGAAGAGATTAGGTCTGAGTTGATTAGAAGAGGAGACATACAGAAGTTTTGGGATGAGAAGTTTAATGAAGAAAAATTTCGTGGTTTGGATGTAGAGAAGCATTATCTTGATGCATTGAAGACTTTGGAAGAAGAGAAAGTCAATTTAGATAGGACATATGCTGAGTACTTAAAGGAAAAGGCAGCAATGGATTGTCAGAGGCAGCTTCTACTTAGCGTAAAGGAAGATGTTGATGAAATGTCAGAAACACTTTCATCAGAGAGGGTTGCCTATTTAGATGAAAAGCATGTAGTGCAGCAGTTGCTCAAAGATCTGGAGTCCGAGCATGAAGAAATTCTTGATAAAAAATCTACACTGGAAGCTGAGAAAGAGGCTCTTCAGATTATGCGGTAATTTATATTCCTTCTGCACCTCTTTAATGGTTTTAGTATTCAACTTCTTTATATGTTTGATCATACTTGACTTTAGTGTCTGGTTAAGCACCAATGTTTGTTATTTGATTGTTAGCTATCACTGGTACCGTCATTTCCATTGGCATTGTTATGATTCATAATTTCCTTATATTTTTTACAAATCAAAATGTAAGCCCTTTTTCTAGCACTCTGTTTGTGCTTATACTACTGAATGCAGCAATGCTGCACTTGTGGAAGCAGTTTCAGCTGTCACATGGAATGTTTCATTTCTTCACACCACTGAACTAGTCTGGTGGTTTATGATATGCTCAGATGCTTTGTTTGTGCTCTATCTTTTTCCTTTAGCATATGATAAATAAAATGTATTCTGAAACATTATTGCCTCTGGAAACCTATTGTACGCTATACACAACAAGGGCGAAGCTATCATAACCATCTAAGCGTAATTTGAGTCTAAAATAAGACTGCATCCACTTTTGACATAAAAAAGGGTAATATAACTTGGCTGTGAAGTTGAGCGTAATTTGACCTATAGGTTGTTGCCTCCTCAAGTTTGCAGTGATGCCCTTTATAGTTTATATATTGGTATAGATGCAAAATGCTGGCAGAAGTTCTAATCGCCATGTCAAGTGCAGAAAGTTCCATCTTTTATGTTATATTCAGAGGTGAATATGAATCTCATTGGAGCAATTGTTGCAGATCTTGGGTGGAGGACGAGGCAAGAAGAAGCCAAGCTCGAGCAGCAGTTCTAGAGGAGGTAGGGCGAAGATGGAAAGGGACGACAAAGCTTGAATAGGCAAGTTCTATGGGTGTAAATTATTCTTGTCTGTTAAGAAAAATTCCGTAGCTCAAATCTTAATGTGGTTTTTCTGAACATTTATTATCCACTTGTGTTAATTGTAAACAATAATAATATACAATTGTTTTTGGGAGGGTTTTGGCTATGGCCATTGTTTTCAGGTTCAGCATGGCAAGCCATACTGTATGCTTTTCTCTCAAGTCTTGACTAAACCTTTTTAAAGTCTAGCAATATAAATAATTTTTTCCTTGTAATATGGGATGGTTTCCTGGGATTCAGCCAATTGTCTTGATTGTGGGATATTATTGAGAAATAGGCATCTGTGTTATCAAAAGATTTCCTGCGTTTCTTTCTTTATAGTATGGAATGAGTGCCTATTTGGCCTAACTTATTTTTAGCTTATTTTCTATTTATAAGTATAAGCTAAGCCAAACAAGATTTTACAAAAGCTCTTATAATTATAAGAGTTTATTTTATAATGAAGAAAAAGATTTTAAAAATAAGCTCTTCATAGGAGCTTTTTTATAAGCTCTTTTTTTAAAAAAAAAAAGAAAAGAAAAGAAAAGAGAATCTGTAATTTCTCGATCGAATACTACCGCTGCCACCACCACCTTTTTATAATATACATTTTATGATAATTTTTATTAGAAAAAGTGCTTATGACAAATTTTATCAAATAACTTATTTTTAATTTCAGCTTTTAAGTAACTTTTAAACTAAAAAACTTATATAATCATAAAAAAGTGTTTAGTTTTTTTTTAGCTTTACTTTTAAGCTAAAAATAAGTCCCCGGGGCGGCGGGGGGTTTTCTTTTGGAATTTACAAATTCTTATTCTAAAAATATCACGTCCTTGAAAGCCTGGCAAATCTTGGATATTATGTTTAGGAAATATTGATGTCCCTTGAAGCCAAATCTTGATTTTGTACATTGTGTATGTGTTTTTGGGTGTATTTTGATCTTGGATATTCTCAAGACAATATGTGACCTCATCCGCTCCTCTCCTTATGGCTTAGGATTTTAATTTCATTCTATGTGAACAGTTGAGTAGATCAGATGATTCAATAAATTATAAAATTATGAAAAAAATTTGTCATACAAAACATGATAATTTTTGGGACTATTATATTTGGTGTCATATCTCATATTAATCAAGACATCAAAGAATATAAGATACTAATAAATATGCCAAACGTTCGTAAGGTATAAATTGACATCATTGTATCAAGCAAGCAAATACTTCCATAAAATAGACATATTCATTTGTATTCATTTCTTGCAATCCATATCCTATCTCTTTAAGAGTATGTCAGTATTGCTTGAACTCATGTCCACAAGCTTTTACTGGATAGGATGGCGTGGTAGTTGTAGAAACCACTGGGTTTTGGATTAAATGATAATCATAGTTCAGTGGAGCCCATTTCATTAATATCTATAATGTGACATGTTTGTTTTTACCTAGGGTATCCCGATCCTATTCCCTAGTAACCGCAAGTGCCCTAATTTTATTTGTCACATTTAGGCCCTGTGTGGTATAAGGTTTGATGGGATGGGAAAGGAAGATTATCAAGTTCCTTTATTTTGGTACGTTTTTTGTGTCAAATCTTTCAGAAACTCAAATTCCCAAGCCTACCCCGAGCTCACCAATCTTCCCTTATATGTGGGAAGATAAGATCCCACCAAAATTGTTAGGATCTCAAGTTCCTATGTGAACCGTGACATTTTTAGACATACTTGCCCCTCATGAAATATTTTTTTCTAAAATGTAAGAAAATAGGATGAAATTCAAATTTATGTAATAAGTTTAAATTTATGTGATAAATTTGAACTCGTGCAATAAGTTCGAACTTAATGAAAGAATATTTTAGTTAAATTTGAACTTGGCGAGGGAATATCCCTAATCTGTAAGCTGTTCGTTCAACACATAGTACATATGGATAGTATGTCCATAACGCTTGGTGGGAGAAGCTGTTGCAGGATAATATTTTAGACAAATTCGAACTTGATCAGTGGATTTTTTTTTAAAAAAATATATTTTAGCCAAAAAATTAGTTTTCCTTTTCATTTTGAATTAATTACTTTTAATGATAAAATAGGTATTTCTTAATTATTTACCAACTAATACCCCTTCATTTTCTTCCCATTAAATAACTTATCTTCCCTTAAGCCAACTTCCCTCATCCCTCAAAATTTTCCCTTCCCCTCCTTTCCCTTTAAATTCTTTTCTCTCTTCATATCTTCCTCGTACCAAACGGGGCCTTAGCACTTCTGATGTTATTGTCCAGCTATATCGAACACCCTAATTTTATTTATAATTTATGGTGATAATACACTATAAATAAGATTAGGGTGTTGGACAATTCAGATAGGGTGAAGGTGCAGATTTGCCAACCAACTATTACCCGATGAGCGTCTGAGCCAAATAACTATTGAGGGGACCAAAATTGCCAATCAACAATTAAAAAGTGGAAAAAAACACCAAATAACTATTAAAAGTGAAAAAAAAACACCAAATAACTATTAAAAAAAACAACTATCACAATTAAGTTAAAATATGAGGCACTGGTGTAGGACAGTGGCGAAAACGCCGGAGAAAAGAGCGGTTAAGCCTTCTTGTTAGAAAAGGAAAACACCAACACAGATGGGACCCATGGGAGCAGGTATTGCGGCAGCAGCGGTTGCTGCTTGAGACATCGGAGGGATGGAACCAGGATGCAAGGTGCGTGTCAGTCAAACGCTGTAGACTACTAGATGAGTTCAAGAGGGTGAGTGGAACACCCAGCAACAATAAAAACTTTGGAAATGCCGATGTCGCTCACACTATGACAGTCAATGGAAGACAGAGACACCAAGACAGTAACAGGGTAATAGTTCTTTGGCGAATCTGCTCCAAATTGTGATTTTTTTCACTTTTCACTTTTTAATTGTTGATTGGCTATTTTGGTCCCCTCAATAGTTATTTGGCCCAGACGCTCCTCGGGTAATAATTGGTTGGCAAATTTGCACTTTGACCTATTCAAATAATCAAACTTGTCATATCCATATGAACAAATTTATGATGGGGAAAATAGGGAAAAAAAAAGGGAGAAATGAAATTGAAGTGGTGACAGTTAGCTAGCTACCAACAAATGGCATCTATTGATATTTGATGGAATGGACGTTCATCAGCCTTATGGTCCCCCTGCTTCCTTCCTCTCCAATCTCATGCCATGTGTTGTGTTGAAAGCTTGGAATTCTTGAATAATTTTTATTTTTATTTTTTTAGTTTATTGTTTTCCATTTGAAAGTACTAGTATTATATCCCGAAGAGAGAATTGAGATTTCACAGGGCTACAACTGCTGGTCAGGAAGGAGTGCCCATCATTCAGCTGTGATTGTCTTCTAGGGGCTTCTGTTTGGCACCAAACAACAGCTTTCATTCCATCCAATTAGTGGGCAAGCCATTCATGCCCCCATTTATTTCCAAATTCCAATCAAACTAATATGCAATTGATGAACTCTAAAGGAAATAGGGAAAATCATTGAATACCAACAAATAA
Organism: Acacia crassicarpa; assembly: GCA_034222035.1. Taxonomy (NCBI): domain Eukaryota; kingdom Viridiplantae; phylum Streptophyta; class Magnoliopsida; order Fabales; family Fabaceae; genus Acacia; species Acacia crassicarpa. The sequence goes on along the minus strand of JAWXYG010000010.1, from coordinate 29,256,193 downwards.
TATAATTATTAAAAAATCTCAATAACAAGTGAGTAAGTAGTATGAACTTAGGCTTTGTTTGCTTTGAAGGGAGAGGAAGGAAAAAATTTAATGGAGAGAAAAACCTTTGTAGGCCCCACCACATTAAATTTTGGTAAAATTTTCTCCTTCCCTCCCATGCCCTCAAACCAAACAAAGCCAAAGTCATTTTTTATATAAGAACCTATTATTGTATGTTGTTGACTCGTTACATTTCTTCTTTAAGACATCATAACAATTTGGGTTAAGGTTCGATTTCATTTTGGATATTATCATATAGGAGCAATGTTGCCATGGAAAGTTTTTGAAAAGTAATGTCACTTTGGAAGTTTCCAAATCAAAGCAATTTTACCCTGACGACTATCTTAATTAAGTTTAATCATTAATTGACTAAATATATTGATATGACAGTCCACGTGTCATCACGTCATTTTTATTAAAGTACAAATTTATCTCAGAAGTTTTCACTTATGAGCAACCTCAAAAGTTTCCAAATCATAGCCATATAGCTATCACCGTTATCTAGATTAAGTTAGATTGTTAGTTGACCAAATATACTATACTGATAGAGTAAATGACAATGAAGAAGAAGTCCTAGATGGAGAAGAAACTCATGTTTGCTACAGAATAATGAGGAAAAAGATTCAATCACTAAATGCATAACACACTAATGAAGATTGACAAGAACAAGGCCACCGAAAATCCCTTTGCTTTAGTACCCAGTGACGCCGGAATAGGCAAGTACCTTTTGATTTTCTCTAGTCCTTCATATGGGATATAACTTTTTAAGATTTTTGTACTTATTTTTAATATAACTGCAAAAAAATGAAGTGGATGATGCATAGGCTTGCCACATATACATATTTGGTCAATTAATGAGTCAACTTAAATTGAATAACAGTCAAGGTGAAATTGCTACAATTTGAAAACTTTTGGGGCAATATTGCTTTTGAGTAAAAACTTCAGAGCAAATTTACTCCTAAGCCTAAAATAAAAACAACCTAGATAACACTTAGACTATTAGCTTAGCATATTTAGTCAACTAATGGTCAAACTTAACTAAAATACTACGATTGAAAAACTTCTAATGTGATATTTCTCCTAAAAAAACATCCGGGGCATTTTTTCTTCTACATGACAACTTTTGAAGTAAAATTGGACATTATCGATAATAATTTTTCCAGGTAAATAATGTGAGTACGTAATGTAACAAATTTTCTACTAGCTATTGCTGGAAAATAGGATTTTTTTTTTCCAGTAGGAAAAATATAGTATATTTTCTAGCCTTCAGAGAGGTGTTTTCATTTTTCCTGGTTAGTGTGCTCGAATAATCGTTCATTAGAAATTTTAAGTAAATCAATTTTTTATGAGATTTAGGATTTGTTTGGAAGTTTGGAGGGGAGGGGAAAGAAGGGGATGCAAGGAGAAAGGAAGGGAGGGGAGGGAAGGGGAATTGAAGATATTTCCTCATCTTATTTGGGAGTTAAAAAAATAGTAAGGGAGGAAGATGGATGATTAATGAGTTATTTTTACCATTTTGTTCTTTTCTTTAAAAATTTATATAAGGGGAAATCATTTGTGCAGTCACTGTACCTAAGGTTTTTTTCCAATGAATACAAAACGACGGAGTTTAGTTTAATGAACATTGAAAAAAAAAAACTCTCTCTCTCTCTCTCTCTCTTGTGCAGAACAATTCAAATCTTGCAGCAACCAAAGAAATCGAGTAGAAATTCAGGCTAGGTGCACAAGAAGACAGCATCACCAATGTCAGATTATAGCTTATTTCAGAGGAATCAAAGGTAGGCTCTGTGTCTACCTTATTTCAGATAATAGCTTCCTTCATCAATTGTCATCCTTCAAAACATCAAACAAACAAAAGATGAACAGCATATAAACAGAGAGATTTGCGCTCATTAATTCAGAATCAAATTCTTTGGCAAGCAAAATCTAAGTCAGGTAACATCATCTGATTTACGGTCGTTGACTTTTAAATGAGATTAAAGAAGAACGAATTCACAGAGATACCTGCATACAAGTGTCGTCCCAGTCATGGCCGAAGTGGATAACAACAACGCGTTGTTCCTCGGCGAGAATAGCCTGATCGACGGCCCATCCAGAGTGAAGGTGCAGCAACAAGTATGACATTCTCTCTCCTTTCTCTCCCTCTCTGCGTTTTACAGGAGCACAATGCGTGGATTTGTGATTTGCAGGGGAAAGAAGCGAGGTCAGATTCCTAGGAATTTATATGATGGAGCCAAACAACCACGGCGAAGTGTTTAGAAACACCGAGCCTCTCTCCCATTTCTCCGAGTATCACTAGCCATTGTTCTTGCTCTGCACAAGAGAGAGGTGAAGTCGAGAGAGAAAGAGAATGAGTTTTTTTTTTTTCAATGTTTATTAAACTAAACTGCGTCGTTTTGTATTCACTAGAAAAAACCTTAGGTGCAATGACTGCACAAATGATTTCCCCTTAATATAATTATTATACTTTACAAAGAAATTTAAATTTAAATTTTTTAAAAAATTATTTATGTAATTTTTATATTAAAAAAATATTTTCCCCTAAAAAAATACTCTCTCTCTCTCTCTGAAAAATATTTCTCTCTTTAATAGTTATTTTTCTCTCTCTATAATGATTTATATATTTTTTTTTAGTGCATAATGATTTAAGTATATAAAACTACAACCTAAAATATAAGGGGTTAAGGTGCAATTTTATCAATAAACTATTGGTCCAGGAGTGTCCAACACAATTAACTATTAAGTGGACCAAAAATACCAAAAAAAGTTTTACTCAAGAGCGAAGTTAACGTCCGTTATCTAAGGTGCAAATTGGCCAACGAACTTTTACCCTAGGAGCACCTGGCACAAAATTCTAAATTTTACTAAATTAAATAAGTTTTTTTTTTCTCAATTGTCATTATTCAAAACTACTTGTATAGATATCTATGAATAAAAATTACTTAAACTTCAATTTTGTCAAAATTATAATTTTCTAAAATAAACAAAATTTTTAATTAAAAATATAATTATATGATTTAAATAAAAATCAAGTTTTTTTTATAGTTTATTATATATGTTAGACAAAAAAATTATATGATTTATTTTTATCTTAGAAGAAATTTATGTGATTTAAAAAAATCATTTAATGTTAATAAAATTTTTGTAGCCAAATTGCTCCTTAACCCATTAAAATTGCTCATTAACCTATTATTAAATTGTCATTCATTAAGCTTCTTAAGTTATCTTTTTTTTTCCCCAACAAGTCACAAATAATCAATAGATCATTTAATCAACAAATATATCATCAAGTTGCCGGATTTATATTATTAAGTATCAATATTGATATCCATCAAAAATAAATTATATATATATATATACATACATATATATATATATATATATATATATATATATATATATATATTTGTTTAACATATAAATTAAACTATAAAACACCTTGAGTTTTATTTAAATCATATAATTAAATTTTTTAATTAAAAAATTTGTTTATTTTTGCAAATTATAATTTTGACAAAATTGAAGAATGAGTAATTTTTGTCCATAGATATCTATACAAGTAGTTTTGAATAATGACAATTGAGAAAAAACTTATTTAATTTAGTAAAATTTAGAATTTTGTGCCAGGCGCTCATAGGGTAAAAGTTTGTTGGCTAATTTGTACCTTAGATAACGGACGTTAACTTTTGTCTAACGCCATTTTGCTAGACGCTCCTGAGTAAAACCTTTTTTTGGTATTTTTGGTCCACTTAATATTTAATTATGTTGGATGTTTTTGGACCAATAATTCATTGGTAAAATTGCACCTTAACTCAAATATAAAATTATACTTAATGGTAGCGGCGGCGGCAGGGTGGTGGTAGTAGTGGTGGTGGTAGTGAAGGAGGGTAAAAAAGTAATTAATCTATTTTCCCTTTTAAAATCCCCTATATTGGGGAACTTTATTTTTTAGAAGAAAGAGGATTTTGGGGGATTGTAAAAATCCCTAATTTCCTCCCCTCTTATTTTTAAACTTGTAAACAAGTGAAAAGACTATCAAAACCCTCCCTTCCTTTTCCTTTTCCTCTAAAATGGAACTCCTAAACAAGCCCTTAGGAAACAAATTTAGTCAATAGAGAAGGAAGCTCTCTTCCTTTTCCATCACTATATTTTCATCCTACCAAATAGACTCTTCACATTTGAAGGATTGTCAGTTTTTATGTAAACATGACATTTTTGTTAATGGGGCTTTCTTTAGAAATAAAATATCAATAAAGAAAATATTAGTCATTTTTGTTATTTGGCTTTCTTTTGAAATACCAAAATGTGATTATCTTCTTATTTAATCTCAAAAGGTCTTTTTTTTTTTAAATTTTAAACTAACATGAATCTTCTACTATCATACTGAGTCTTAAAAGAGAGGCCTAGAATAATAGTAAATGTTTATTTAATTGGCCAGACGAAGTACACTTTCGCAGAAAGGTCCCTTGAAAATGAACGATGATTAATCGTGTGCTCAATTAGACCATTTTAATTAAAAAATCCAAAACCAGAAAACACACGAGTTGGGATGGAAATGCCAAAAAGAGGAACATAGGAAGTGGGTCAGGACTTATAAGTCATTCCACCGAAAAGTTTTGCCATTCACTCACTCACTTTTTGGCGGGGTTAGCTACGGTCCACTTCTCTTCCCATCATCTTTCCGTCTTCTTCCTCATTTCAACCGTTAGATTAAAATCTTAACCATTCAGATTTAATATTTCATAAAAATATTATTTTTATATTTTTTAATAATTTAATATTTGATTAATATAAAAATAATATTTTTATAAAACATTAAATCTGAATCGTTTAAATTTCAATCTAACGGCTGAAGACGTGAAGAGAATGGGAAGAGAAGTGGACCATAGCCAAATCCCTTTTTAGGACTTGTTTCTTCCAAATGCTTCAGACATTAAAAATTGGGTGAAGGAGCAAATATACCAACAAACTATTTCTGAAAGAGCACCTGGCACAATAAACTATTTAAGGTATCTTATATACAAAACAACAATTAAAAGAGTGCAGGAAACACAAAGCCGTCAGTGTGAGGTTAACGGACGTTTCTTTGCTTCTATACATGTCGAAGAACAAAGAAGTCTGAAAACGTGATCAACCCCAGATCCAACATTGCAGAACCCAGATCCAACATTGCAGAACCAACATTGCAGAACCCCAGATCCAACATTGCAGAACCCAGATCCAACATTGCAGAATGTAAAATTATTTTAATCAATAAAATAATTATCTGGGTTTAAAATTATTGCACAACCTCTCCCCATGCTTTTTGAGCCAAGCGCCACCCTTCTCCCCATTATAACCATCGGGGTCTCCCTGCAAACTGAGAAGTGAGGCGGACGAGAGCATGAGACGGACGAGGGAATTGGAGGACGGAGAAGCCGAAGGAATTCATTTTTGGCCAGCAATTCATTTCTCCATTCTATACTTTCGACTGAAACAGAAAACGCGGAGAGAAAGAGAGAGCTCAGAGAGAACGAGAGAGAAGAGGAAGGAGAGAGAGAGAAACGAAATCATTTTTATTTAAACTCTGGTAGCTCTGACATCGCCTTTTCGCCCTTCGTTCTTCTTGCCTGCTTCTTGCCGTTGAGGATGAAGAAGATGCTGCGTTTCCAGAATCATCGAGTTTTCGCCCTTCGTTCTTCTTCTCCATTATCTCAGATCCCTGCCCCCATCGTCGAAGCTAAATGCACACCAAAAAAGAAAAAGAAACGTCCGTTAACCTCACACTAACGGCTTTGTGTTTCCTGCACTCTTTTAATTGTTGTTTTGTATATAAGATACCTCAAATAGTTTATTGTGCTAGGTACTCTTTCAGAAATAGTTTGTTGGTATATTTGCTCCTTCACCCTTAAAAATTTCCCACTCAACTTTACTCACTCATCATTTAAATTTCCTTCACCCTTTGATCCCTCATTTCTTTTTTAAGCAAAAAGCATTAAAAAGAATAAAGAAGGTTTGATTTTGAGAGGGACCCACTTGTTCTTCCCTCTCAAATCGTACAAATTTCAACCCTTCATCACTATGATCATTTTGTGGGTCATCTCTCCATGACCTCCACCGTTATTCTGTTAGATCTTATTTTTAAAAAAAATAATAAAAGCATTGGAACTTGGAGGACAAATTATGTATCCATGGAAATCCTACCTCTTATGCTTATTTATAAGAGTCAAGTAATTATTTTTTGAATTTTGAGAAAATAAATAAAGTAGTTATTTAAAACAAATATCTATTGATTTTCTTAAAATATTTTCTTTAATCATAAGTATTGGAGTTACCCCGTGATAAAAACTTCTTAATATATACAATCAACAAAAATACTTTAAAGAAAAATTATAGATTTTGGAAAAAAAATGTTTTATATTAGGATGAAAATAAGCCTCTCGTCTAGTTTATACACATGAGGAATTATTTGTTATACAGCCAATCCATACTTCTAAAAGTTAGTTAAATAAGTTAATATTATTTGTTGCAAATTAGGATTAGTTAAGTTGTATTTATACAATCTTTCAGTACATGCTCCAATTTTAGTGTGCATAGCTGCATATCTTATTCTATAAATAATACTCCTCTGATCTTTAATATAAAACATATTTATATAATTTGATTAAATAAAATAAATTAATTAGTTAAGTTAGTTAATATAATATGTAATTTTTAAAACACCCTAATCATCTTCCTTAATTCTTTAGTTTCCTCTTCTTCTTGATTTTTATTGAGGCTTGAGGGAATATCTACTGGAGTAAATTATGAAAAAAAAAATCATATCTTATATTTAAGACCACAATCAAACTCCTTAAATATGTCTTCTTTTAAAGTCTTGAGGAGTACTTCATTTGGTTCTTTTCATAAGAGTCCAAAACTTGAATTGCATTGTTTTTTTTAAGAGCTTTACAAGAATTATCTAAATATTTAATGAGTTTTTTTTCCATCTTTACCCATCATTAATTATTTATATTGCATTAATTAAAAAGTTAGTAATATTTATATTTATTTTATTTCTCTCTCTTAGTTACTACTCATAAATAAGCGCATAATTTAGGGGAAAAAAATGTTTATTTGAGACAATACTTATCATTTTTAACTAATTTTAATTACTTTATTAAATTGGTTCTTATAAATAGGGTGAGTGGAGTAAACAATTAGGTACTTTTTTTGGAAAAGAAAGTGTGATTTTGTTTGACAATTAACAAAAACTTTCAAAAACTAATAAATTAAATAAAAATATAGAAAATGTTAATATTGAACTATGAAAATTTTCACCATCCCTAAATTTGGAAGTTTAACTAACAAATTGATATCGTATCAAAATTAAATTCTATACATCAAGAAGTTATTGATTGAAATGTTCAGTAGTTTGTCATTTAAAAATAAGAATACAATGTAAAAAAAAAATAAGAATACAAATTTATAAAAAAGGAAAAACTGTGAAAAATATCTATGAAGTGTAAATAAGAGAAAGAAATGAAGTATGTCAAACCAAATTAAAATGTGGGTCAGCTCATCAATCTCAGAATTCTGAACTCTCGCAAAGATTGGTTCAATTATGGGAGTCAATTATCAGTTAAGTTTAAGGCTTCTCTGCAAGAAAAAAAAAAAAAATATATATATATATATATATATATATATATATATATATATATATATGAACTTGGCCTTAGGATTGAGAATTACTGAACAAGAAGGACAACGGCTATAAATGGATTGAGGAGGAAAAAACTGAGATCCCAATTCTTCTCATCCTCTCATTTTTCATATCTCAAATCTGCATCCATCAGTTAGCTTAGCCATAAATAAGGAATATGTAAGAAAGAGACAAAGCTCGGTTGAGAAACACGGCTTTTTTTTTTTTGTTCCAACTTGTAAATATTCCTGCTCGAGCAAATCGTTAGGGTAATATCTAATTCCCCATCCAAAAAATTTGTAAATTTTGTCAATCTCTTTGGACCAAGATTGGCCACTTGTTATTTTGGTGGCTGCTATACCTCTTCTTAGCATCAGACTTGTGCTTGAAATTTATCTTATTATCTGCAGTTTTCTTGTCTTCAAGCTATCCTCGCCAGAAAAAGGTCTATAAACTGAAACGATGATATAGAAACCTAATGTCTGAGAATTCCATGGGATTTACGCTTAATTGGAAGTTTCCTGAACTGGGTTTTGTTTAAAGTATTGTACTTGGTTTCGTATTTGCTATATCTTCTGCTCCAATTTCAGATTCTGGGTCATGTCCAAAAAGCTTCTAATGGTTTGAACCTTCAGTTATGGAGGTTAGGGAAAATGGGGAAATGCAAAGTTAGGGCACTGGTATTAATAATACCTTTACCTTCATGATAGTCAGGTTAGGACTCCTAGTTGCTGCTTCTATTGCAGCTTATAGCGTTAAGCAGCTAAACACCAGAGGCTCAAAATCATCAGGTACTTTTTCTTTATTGCTATATGTAGTCTTTGATTTTAGCTACTTTTGATTCATTTCATTTCTGGATTTTACTCATCCACTGTCATGTGAAATGTTCATTCTGGTTCTGGCTCAGAACATGGCAGAAGAAGGTCTAAAGAGCGTCAAGAAGAGGGAACAGAAGAAGGACAGACCACGTGTTCTACGAAAGGTCTCAACGACAATGAAGTGAGTATATTAAGCTGAATATTTATTAACTTTCATCTCTTATGTAGCTTTAAGGATTCTTCTTCAGGGAATTGTATGAATGGGAGCTTTCCCTTCTTTTTAATCTGTTTTATTTAGATTATGTTTTTTATGCTGCAGCCGGAGGCCGAAGGGGAAGAAGAGGAGGTTAAGTTAATTAGCAGCATAATTAATCGAGCTCATGATTTTGAAGATGAGATTCTACCTGAATTTGAGAATCTTCTATCTGGGGAGATTGAGTTTCCTGTACCCAGGGACAAAGTATATGAAACTGAGATCGCAAACCATGCAAGTGAACTAGAAAGATTGAAGAACCTAGTAAAGGAATTTGAGGACAGGGAAGTGAAACTTGAAGGTGAATTGCTCGAGTACTATGGCTTGAAAGAGCAGGAATCGGACGTCGTGGAACTACATAGGCAGTTAAAAATTAAGACAGTTGAAATAGATATGCTTAATATCAAAATCAATTCCTTGCAGGCAGAGAAAAAGAAACTTCAAGAAGAGCTAGAACAGGTAGGCTCGGCCAAGAGGGAACTTGAGGTGGCCAGGAACAAGATAAAGGAGCTACAAAGGCAAATACAACTTGAGGCTAACCAGACAAAAGGCCAGTTGTTGTTGCTTAAACAACAAGTTTCTGGTCTGCAGGCAAAAGAAGTAGAAGCTGTGAGAAAAGATGCTGGAATTGATAAGAAGCTGAAAGCTCTGAACGAGTTAGAGGTAGAGGTTGTTGAGCTTAAGAGAAAGAACAAAGAACTTCAACACGAGAAGCGAGAGTTAATTGTAAAACTCAATGCTGCTGAATCTAACATGTCAGAGGTCAGTGTTCCATATGAAATGTTATTCCTTCAAGAGTAAAATGAATGAATGCATTCTGACAAATATATTAAAATTGCGCATGAATGAAGTAGCCTGTGATTCTGTACTTCTTGGACTGGACCATATTGTTTCTCCTTTATCATGCAACTAATATTCAAGATTATTTGGACCTCTTTATCTCATCAACTGAATAATTAGACGCCACAGTACAGAAGAAATGATAAAAAAATATTTCGAAAGTTGAGTCAATATTAGAAAAGTTCTACAGAACTAAACCTTAGACCTATATAATTTCCATCTAAATTGAAGTTCTCTATATTTTTAAGTTAGTGCCATCGCTTTTTCTTTCTGTAATAGATGTATTGGTATCATTTAAATTAAAGGCTTTGTTTCAAACTGCAGAATGAACTGGTCGCCAAGGTCAGAGAGGAAGTGACTAATCTGAGGCATGCAAATGAAGACCTCTTAAAGCAAGTTGAGGGACTTCAAATGAATAGGTTTAGTGAAGTTGAAGAGCTTGTATACCTTAGATGGGTCAACGCATGTTTAAGATATGAGCTCAGGAATTACCAGGCTCCTCCAGGTAAAATATCAGCCCGTGATCTCAACAAGAGTCTTAGCCCAAAATCTCAGGAAAAGGCTAAGCAGTTGATGTTAGAATATGCGGGATCTGAACGTGGCCAAGGAGACACAGATCTTGATAGCAACTTCTCCCACCCCTCTTCTCCTGGCAGTGAAGATTTTGACAATACTTCTGTTGATAGCTCTACTAGCAAATATAGTAATCTTAGCAAGAAAACTAGCTTAATCCAAAAGTTGAAGAAATGGGGTAAAGTCAAAGATGATTCCAGTGCTCTTTCATCATCACCCAGATCTCTTTCAGAAAGTTCTCCAAGAAGGATGAGTATGATGACCCCAAGAACTAAGGGTCCACTGGAAACTTTGATGCTGAAGAATGCTGGTGATAGCGTGGCCATTACTTCTTTTGGGCAGAGGGATAACGAACCATCTACTGACTCCCTAAATCCTGTCGCATCTTCATTCCAATTGATGTCTAAATCAATTGATGTGTCCCTAGACGAAAAATATCCTGCATATAAAGACCGCCATAAATTGGCCTTAGAAAGGGAGAGACATATCAAAGAAAAGGCAGAGCAAGCAAGAGTGCAGAAGTTTGGTGACAACTTGAACTTGACCAAGGCTGAAAGAGAGAAGTCTGTAACATTGCCGGCAAAACTTTCTCAAATAAAGGAGAAGACATTAGTTTCTGATGGCCCTAATGATCAATCTGAGGATGGTAAGAATGTTGATAATCAAACCATTAGTAAGATGAAACTGGCTGACATTGAGAAAAGGCCTACAAGGGTTCCTCGGCCACCTCCAAAACCATCTGGTGATGCTCCTGTCAGTACAAATCCAAATCCTTCCAATGGAATACCACCTGCTCCACCTATTCCTCCTCCGCCTCCAGGCGTTCCGCCTCCCCCTCCTCCCCCAGGAAGCCTTAGAGGGGCAACAGGTAACGATAAAGTTCACAGGGCTCCTGAGCTTGTTGAGTTTTACCAAACATTGATGAAGCGGGAGGCTAAGAAGGATACTTCATCATTAATTTCTTCAACAACTAATGCATCTGATGCTAGGAGCAACATGATTGGGGAAATTGAGAATAGATCGACATTCCTTTTAGCTGTAAATGGACTTTTCACTCTATTTTTTCTATTCTCATGTTCCCAAGGCTTTTGAGTCATGACACTAAAGATTTTCTGATGAATGTAGGTGAAAGCTGATGTAGAGACGCAGGTTGATTTTGTCATATCCCTGGCAACTGAAGTTCGAGCAGCCTCCTTCTCAAACATTGATGATTTAGTGGCCTTTGTCAACTGGCTAGATGAGGAACTTTCCTTTCTGGTATGCCTAAGTGTCATTACTGAATATCATCCATCAGAGAAAAGCATGTCAAGTCTAATTTATAAGGGCAAGCATGGGAGTTACTACCTTCATTCTATTTTGCATGTTCATTTCTAAGAAAAACCTCTAAATTTTCCCTGAAAAATGAAATCCAATTTATTAATTACCAAGTCATTCACCTTTAAAATATATTTCCAATTCATAATTTTATAACCCTTATCATTGCATACTTAGTTATTTCACTACATTCTCTTTGTAAGGTTGATGAACGAGCTGTCCTCAAGCACTTTGATTGGCCTGAAGGGAAAGCAGATGCTCTGAGGGAGGCAGCGTTTGAATATCAGGATCTGATAAAATTGGAGAAACAAGCATCCTCCTTCGATGATGATCCCAATCTTCCATGCGAAGCTGCTTTGAAGAAAATGTACTCATTGCTTGAAAAGTATGTATCTTTTTTCTGCATTATTTTACTTGCTTGAATGCTAGCTTAGGAAGTCAATGTTTGGTGGATAGCTTCTTGAGAGTTCACAGCTATAATGATCATCTCATATTTATTTTAAGGCAGTAGTAGCCTGGAGGTTGTTTTGACTTTAGCGAGTCATAAATTATTTTACCATGGTCTTTAGCCATTTTTTATGACATTTTGGATATGTTGGTTAACTGTTTTCTCTGGTTGCTTCAATTTTATCTAACAATTGTAGTTTCTTTTTTGTTCTGTTATCATTTCCAGAGTGGAGCAAAGTGTATATGCACTCTTACGTACAAGAGATATGGCTATTTCACGATACAGGGAATTTGGAATCCCAGTAAATTGGTTGTTAGATTCCGGAGTTGTTGGCAAGGTATTTCTAATCACTAACAGTTTCTGTTGTAGCAAACATAAGGGGCTGGTTAGTGGAAGTTGTTTGACATAAAACACCTCCTTCCCTACAGAAAGGCCACTATTTAATATTCCTAGGAATAATATCTCCTGCACCTTTTTTTTTTTAATAATTCTTTGTAAAGGTAAAAAATTAATATATCTGCAATATTTTCCTCTGGTTCAAGATTTTTAAATACAAATCATTCAATTTTTTCAAAGTTGAAGTGATTATTAGCTCAAGTATAATTTGAGATGTTCCACTTATATAGAGTCCTACTAGATAAAGGTATTCTTTCAAGGGATGTTGAATCTAAAATAAGAGGAGTTTATTTTTTCACCAAGATTTAAGAATAAATAAGAAGTGTGTTGTGTAACCGTGAGTCTATGCAGCTGTATCAAATGTTGACATGCTGGAAATTTGCCATTGCAGATCAAGCTTTCTTCTGTGCAATTGGCTAAAAAGTACATGAAACGAGTTGCATCTGAACTTGATACACTATCTGGACCAGAAAAAGAACCCATGAGAGAATTCCTGGTTCTGCAAGGTGTCCGCTTTGCTTTCCGTGTTCATCAGGTACATTCCCTCTCAGGCTACCAACAACATAAACAAATATGTCCGTGTGTTAACGAGCTAATAGTTCATGCAGCGCTAAATATCAGTGTTTAAGTTTGACATGTCCTTTTGGGTATATGTCTAGATTGAGCATAATTCCAAACATACCCTGACTGTTAAACTTCTGTGTCTTGATATACGGCAAAACTGTGTGTAATGTAAACCAGTTTGAATAACAGATTTGAATGTTTGTTCGGAACTATTTGCAGTTTGCAGGAGGCTTTGATGCAGAGAGCATGAAGGCTTTTGAAGAACTAAGAACTCGGATCCATGCACAAGCAAGTGTTCAAGATACTAAACCAGAAGAAGCATAAAGCATTATTATGACAAGATTTTTTTTTTTTTTTTTTGGCCTTTCATCTGGATGATATATGTGGCTCTTTCAGATGTACATTTCATATTGTTTTTGTTTGTATTATTTGGTTAGCCTATACATACTGGCTCCTCTACAATAATACATTTATGAATGTCTTTTCAGGTAAAGGTTAAAAAAAAAAAAAAGCAATAGTAGAATCATATTTTACTTATAGCTTAGAACTACAAGATGATCAATGCCTAGATAGTGCTCAGTTGCTTGATTTTCAATAGAGCAAGATTTGATAGGGAAGGGTATGATTAAATTGTCCCTTTCTTTTGGGGGGGGGGGGGGGGGGGGGAGAAATTGTTTAACAAGATGGATCAAGGTGTAATTTTACCAATAAACTATTGGTTGGTCCAAGAGCGTCTAACACAATAAACTACTAAGTGGACCAAAAATATCAACAAAAAAAAAGTTTTACTCAGGAGCGTCCAGCACAACGCCGTTAGACAAAAGTTAACATCTGTTATCTAAGGTGTAGATTGGCCAACGAACTTTTATCTCAGGAACACCTGACACAAAAAAAGTTTTACTCATGAGCGTCCAACACAAAATTCTAAATTTTACTAAATTAAATAATTTTTTTTCTCAATTGTCATTATTGAAAACTACTTGTATAGATATATATGAACAAAAATTACTCATTCTTCAATTTTGTCAAAATTATAATTTGCTAAAATAAACAAAATTTTTAATTAAAAATTTAATTATATGATTTAAATAAAACTCAAGCTATTTTATAGTTTAATTTATATGTTAAGCAAATATATATATATATATATAGATAGATATATATATGATTCATTTTTAATGGATATCAATATTGATACTATATAAGAGCTTATTTAAAATTTTGTTTGGCCTAACTTTTACTTATAAGAATAAGATAAGCTAAAAATAAGTTAGGCCAAACGGACACTTAATAATATAAATCCGGCAACTTGATGATATATTTGTTAATTAAATGATCTATTGATTATTTGTGACTTGTTGACAAAAAAAAAAAGATAACTTAAGAGGCTTGATGAAGGACAATTTAATAATAGGTTAAAGAGCAACTTTAATGGGTTAAGGAGCAACTTGGCCTACGAAAATTTTATTAACATTAAATGAATTTTTTAAATCACATAAATTTCTTCTAAAATAAAAAAATCGTATAATTTTTTTTTTTGTATAACATATATATTAAACTATAAAACACTTTGAGTTTTATTTAAATCATATAATTATATTTTTAATTAAAATTTTTTTTATTTTAGAAAATTATAATTTTGACAAAATTAAAGATTAAATAATTTTTGTCCATAGATAATACAAGTAGTTTTGAATAATGACAATTGAGAAAAAACTTATTTAGTTTAGTAAAATTTAGAATTTTGTGTTGGACATTCCTGAGGTAAAGTTTGTTAGCCAATCTGTACCTTAATTTGCATTTGAAGATTTGTTTTTTTTTTTTGGCACCACATTTGAAGATGAAGTTACAACATTTTGAGCATAACATAATATTCCTAAACATCCATATTTGATTAATTTATCAATTACATTTGAATTATGTCAAGGGCTAGCAAGAACTGAAAAGTCTATCATTTACCGTCTTATTGATACAGTGATTAGACTTGTACTCACTCTTCCAGTTTCTACCATAACTATGGAAAGATCTTTTCTCTGCTATGAAGATAATTAAGAACAGGCTTCGAAATAGAATGAAAGACCAATTTCTTGATGATTCTTTGATTACATATTTTGAAAAAGGAATTGTTTTGAGTTTTAACACGGATTCAATAATAGATGAGTTTAACAATATGAAAACATGTAGGGTGAGCGTCAAGTGAAATGATCTTAATTTCTGTAATAAATTTATTTCTTTTTTTTTTGTATATTAAGTTTGTATTGTATTTTAAGTACTTTTATTTATGATATAATATTTTTTATTTTTCATCCCATCTTTAACTGTTCACAACTTTTATAAAGTCAAAATGCTTGTTTAGATGGATAGTAGAAACTACTTTTTCATGTAATCAGCGATCACAGAATTTTCCCCCCGCACTCGTGTGGGAACGCTTTCTCTCCGCCAAGCGTGAGAGCAGACTTCTCGAGGTACGGAGGTTAGGTGGCGGTTGGTGGACGGAGCTGGTGAGGTGTGCGGTTTCAGTCATCTTTTTGACGAAGGACTACGGGCGCGTCAGGCGTAATCACTTCTCAGACTAACAATGGAAGAGGTTCAGATCTCTACTCCACTGGTGTGGAACGAATTGGATACAGCGAAGATTTTAGTCGCAAAGGTGCTCGCAAAAAAAACGTATTCTAGAGCTACGATGGAGATGATTTTAAGCAAGGTATGGAGTCTCCAGTCAAGATTTGAGGCAACGGAAATCACTGGTAACGCCTTTATGTTTAAATTTGAGGATGAGGAAGATTATTACAGAGTGCTCCGCGGCAGACCTTGGTCAATTAACGGTTGTTTATTGAATCTGATGGTGAGGCCGAAATACAAATCGTTTGATGAGTTTGATTTTAGTAAATGCCCTATCTGGATCCAGATGCACAATGTTCCTCTGGAAGCATTATGCCTGGAAAATGCGATATCCATTGGGAAACATGTAGGTGAAGTACTGATGGCTAAGGACCCGAGGTACAATGGCAGACATCTGAGAAATTTTCTGCGAGCTAGGGTGGTGCTTGATCTTCGGAAGGCTTTAGCATATGGCTTTTGGCTTCCTAGACCGGATGGGAGAAAGGTATGGATAACTATTAAATATGAGAAGCTATAGACGTTTTGCTATAACTGTGGGCATGTAGGCCATGATAATAGGGCCTGCCAATATGAGAAACTGATGTCTATGTTTTATCCGAATGAACCGCGGTATGGAGCCTGGCTGTCGACGGCTTCGTGTCGTAGTTGGGAGGAAACTATGTCTGTATTAGGTGGTGAGGAGGCTGAGTCGTGCTTTGTGAGGAGGAAACAGGAGGAGGCGTTGAAGAGGAAGAACGAGGACTCTCAACAGAAACCTCGCAAAGACACTGATACGAGAGACGATGATATCTTCTCAATCAGTATGTCGAGTCTGGCTGAAGGTAACCTGAGGAAAGATCTGGAAAGGAAGTGCAATTTGAGGGGTAAGGAAGCGGTCGTGGAGGATTCCACAGTAGTCTCGGCGACAGAACTTATGAACTCTGAGGTCAAGGGGAAGGATCTTGACGACACCAGAGGATCGAAAACTGGGGAACTATTGTTGCAGAAGAGCTGTTGCAACTCGACGATCATGAAGACTGAGTATATGCCTATGTACTCTCCAGTAGCGTGTGTAGAAGGTCCAATGGCCACGGTGGTGTATAACAATGGCGGGATGAGGGAGGTGCTGGAAGGTTTAGGCAATCTGGGTTCGAAGAGGAATGCTGAGGTTGAATGGGATTCTGAGAAGCTGAAAAGGAGAAAGGTCACACCAGAGGAGTCTAGCCCTCTATCAGACATATCGAATTGAGCTAAAAACCTAAAAAAGGCCAAGACTAGTGCAAGAAGGAGTGGTAGGAAAAAAGCAAGGGTGACTGAGGATCCTTCACTTGTTGAGGGGGACAAGGCTGATAGGACTGTAGAGGATTCATCGGAGAGTGACTTTGTGTTCAGGGCAGGGAACTCTAAAAGGAAAGTGGGAACTTCTGAAGGTGTTGGTGGCTGGCCTGTAACAGCCACTGAGGTGCCATGAAAATTTTATCATGGAACTGTCAGGGCCTAGGAAGAGCCTTGACAGTCTAGAACTTGAGGGATGAGGTGCGGAAAAATAATCCCTCAATAATCTTCCTTATGGAGACGAAAATCAGATCTGGTAGAATCAAGAGGATCAGCAGAAGTTGTGGTTTCAATCAGGAATTGTATATTGAACCTGAAGGCCTTGCTGGTGGCTTAGCACTCTGGTGGCACAATGATATTTCTCTGACAGTTCTATATAAGTCTAAGAACGTTATCCATGATCATGTGGAGTCAAGTAAGCTAAAGGTTCCGACTTACCTATCCTTCGTTTACGGACCGCCTAAAGAATGTGAACGGAAAGCTGTATGGGATCTACTCCAAAATTTAGCAAGAAGCATTCATGACTCGTGGATGCTGATAGGAGACTTCAATGATTTGCTCTCACAATCTGAGAAGGAAGGTGGAAATCCAAGGGCACTCAGGAAGATAATTAATTTTCAAAGGCTGCTATCTAACTGTCAAGTCATGGACCTTGAATTTAAGGGTTCGAAATTCACTTGGTGTAACAAGAGAATAGGGATAACAGTGAGGGAAAGGATTGACAGGGCATTGGGGAATGTGGAATTCAGAGAGGAATTTGACCATGCGCTGGTTTTTCACATAGAGCCCATAGGGTCAGATCACCACGTGTTATTGGTAGATTGCTGCTTCTGTGAGGTTAAATCTGAAAGAACCTTTCGCTTTGAAGCAATCTGGACGACGCATGAAGACTACCTGGAGGTTGTGAAATCGGGATGGGCTGATGTGAGGGGAATGGCAGAAAACAGGGTTGCTGATCTGGTCAGAAGGTTGGAGGCTTGTCAAGTGAGATTGAGAAGGTGGAGCAGAGGTGCTTTTCCCAATTTCAAAGTTCTGATTGAACAAGTGAAGCAAGAACTTGATCGCTGCAACAGAGGTGTATTGACAGAACGTTCAATGGCAAAGGCGGAGGAATTGACCAAGCAATTAGAGGAGGCATGGTCTAGTGAAGAAATCTATTGGTGGCAAAGGTCTAGGATATCATGGCTTAATTGTGGAGATAGAAATTCAAAGTTCTTTCACAATAGTGTAATCCAAAGGAGGCAGCGGAATAAGATTGTAAGACTGATGGATGACAGGGGCAACTGGTTGGAGGAGCGAAGGGACATTAATTAGGCCTTTAATGACTTCTACCAGAAACTATTTAGCTCGATAAGACCAAGGCCGATGGATCAAGTACTTGATTATGTTGAGAAGGTAGTGACTGAGGAGGACAACGCCATGTTAATGAGGCCGGTTTCAAATCAAGAAATTGAAGATTCTGTATTCCAGATTGGAGCTGGGAAGGCCCCAAGGCCAGATGGGTTCTCTGCAATCTTTTACCAATCAGCTTGGAAGGAAGTTGGGGAGGAAGTATGTGGGATAGTGAAAGATTTCTTTGGAGGAAGGGCATGTTTGGAGGCAATTAATTCTACAAATTTAGTGTTGATCCCTAAAGTTGAGAGGCCAAAGGGTGTGCATCACTATAGGCCATTGGGCTTATGCAATGTATCTTATAAGATCATTGCAAAAATTCCAACGAACCGGCTGAAGGGGCTCATGGATAAGATAATTTCACCTCACCAGAGAGCATTCATCACAGGGAGAATGATCCAGGATAACCTCTTGATTACACATGAAGCTTTTCACTACTTGAAACTCAAGAAGAAATGGGAGATGGCAGTAAAGGTGGATATGAACAAGGCCTATGACCGAGTGGAATGGGACTTTTTGGAGGCTGTGATGATTAAAATGGGCTTTTGTCAGGGCTGGGTCAGATGGATAATGGCGTGCATCACTACTTCAGCGTTTACTCTACAAGTGGACGGTTGCAAAGTGAGTAAGTTTCAGCCAGGGAGGGGGGTGAGGCAGGGAGACCCCCTATCTCCTTATATGTTTGTGATAGCACTTGAGGTCTTGTCACTGATGTTACAGAAGCATGTAGACCGTAAGGAGCTGAAAGGAGTGAAATTGGCTCGTGGAGCGCCGGCTCTCTCACATTGTTTCTTCGCTGATGACGCATTACTATTCGTTAGTGCTAAGGAATTAAATTGCAAGGTTCTCCAAAGAATTCTAAAGGTTTTTTGCTCAGCATCAGGTCAGATAGTGAATTTTGAGAAGTCTAATCTGTTCTTTTCAACGAACACCCCTGGATATGTTAGAGATAGGGTTTCTGCTTGCATGGGGATTGGACATTCAGATCAGGCAGGTAAATACTTAGGACTTCCAGTGGTCTGGGGGAGGTCTAAAGTGGCAGCTCTAGCATTTGTGCGTGACAGGATAGGGCAGAAGCTTATGGGCTGGAAGCAGAGGCTGTTCACCTTTGCTGGCAGGGAAGTCTTGATCAAGGCGGTTGCGAATGCGATTCCAACATACCCTATGACTTGGATAAAATTATACTAAAATGAATGGTTTTGACTTCTAATAGAGACCAGGAGGAATTAACGATAAAGACTGACTTGTTGAATGGATAAAATTTTTGCAACTAAATTATATCGAGTTAAAATTTAAATATGGATTATATTGTAACTTTCAACTTAATTAAAAAGTACTAAATGGTGATTTTTTTTTAAAAAAAAAAAGTATAGCAAAAAAAAAATTAAATGTAAAATTGGCTCCTAATCATGTGAGGGGTTTAAATAATGTGTTCGGTATTTTTTGGGGAAAAAATAGAATGAGAGAGTGAGATATATTAATTAAGTTTAATTAATTGATTTCTTAATTAATTCCAATGAAGTACTAACTCTGGCGGAGGGAGTAGTTTGGCATGCTCATCATTTGCTAACCTAGAGGCATGGAAGTTAAAAACTCGATTTATCACTGCGATTTTACGTTTTTACGATTTTTTTTCATTAAAACGATTTTATTAATTTTCTAAACGCTTTTAGGTTTTTACAATTTTTTTTACGATTTTACTATGTTACGATTTTACATTTTTCGATTTTTCATTCTCCTTCTGTTTTCAAGTAAAATCTACGTTTTCACTACCATAACTAGAGGTGAGTTAAAAAAGAAAGAAAAATCTCACCATAACACGCAGGCACCAAGCATCTAAAGGCTAAAGAGGGAAGAAAGGGTTATAGGTTAAGGAGGACCCGCAAGAAGTCTTACGTGCCGCTCACTGAGAGTGTGTTTAAATCAGTGATAAAATAAGATAAAAATTAGATTGTGTAATATAATTTATGTTTTACTTAGTTTTTAAGATAAAAGGTGTGACCCAGTAACTCTTCTTTTCAAGGTATTCAAATTATTTTTTCCCCATGATAAAAATTTCTTCTCTCTACCAAAAATAAATAAATAAATTTTGGCTTATCGCTTCAAACAAATTTTTCTTAAATTGAAAAAAGGTTGATTCAAACATCACAGAAAGCCAAACATGACCGTACTCCCTGGAGCAGCTGGCGTCGGTGATGCGAAGGTTACATGAGCGTTATGGTCAGCATTTCAGTTGTTGCTCAAGATTTCAATTACTTTGATCTTTCTGTTATTATTTTGAGCCTAAAGAACAAAACAATTGAAAGCTTGGGGCTTGGCTATTCAATAAGTAAAGGCTTGAATCTAATTCCATTTCAGTATTGTACTATATTTGTCTGCAATGGCGGTTTTAGTTGAATGGGGACGTCATTTCATTTTTTGCTAGTTGTAACGAAGCTTTTATTTCAGATTCTCATAATGCAGACTTTTAGTATCATGCAAACTAATGCATCTAAGCATTAAGCATTGCCTCTAGCCATTGAATATATATATATATATATATATAAACTCTGTTTTATATGGTGAAAAATAGAGCATGGTGAGAATAGGCTTTAGATTGATATGATCCAACAATTTGTCAATTGCTTTGCGTTAAATATATACCTCAAAAGCTCTAGAAATTTCTCTTTTTTTAATCTTTTTTTTTAATCAACAATGCATCACTAAAAACTAACTCATAAAGCATAGTAGAAGAATTTATGCAAAAGTATGTTGGGTGAATTACAAATTACATGAAACAAAAAGCTGCATTTGATATTTTGAACTATAGAAGTATGCTCCTTGGGATTCGTTACAGAAATTGGGAAGCGGAAGCAATTATTGTTAGTTGTAGTGTATCACCTAAGAAGGGGTGACTTAATCTTCATAAATAATTAAATCACGTAGGAAGGATTAGAAATATATTACCAAGGTGTGCACATGGATTTATATTGATTTAGCCTTAATATCGTGACTTACATCCAGTCTTCAGAGCGTTTTTTAGATTTCTACTATCTTTCAACGATTACACAGTTTCTTACAGTAATTCCTACTAGGACTCACTCCCCTTTAGAATCTAATCGGATAACCACACTTAAGATTCCAGTACCTTAAGATTTTACAACAATCAATTGAATTGATAATGACTCTCTCACATAGTAGATATATGTTCATGGAAGGATATGGATATTACAAGATATTTCAAAGAGAATTAATAAGCAATAAGTGAACAATACATTTATTGTCGTTGGTTGTTGTTAGCTCCAAATTGAATGCTTTTGTATATATAGGTGAACTTCATTAATGATTGTTGAAACTTTCCATTGGTATTCAAATTATCCGTTAGACTGGGGAAGCTTCCTGTTAAACCCAATCGGGAGTCGTTAGAAGATTTGAGGATATGTTACTCTTATATCGTTGTTAAAAATCTTCACATGACATCCTTTTGGCCTGTAATTGACTAAGGATGAATCTTTTTCGCTTTTGTTAGAATGGGTGTCTGAAAGTATGATCATTTGACTTGCTTTGACTAAGTTTCTGTGTGCGTGCTTTGTTTCTGCTACAACATTTATTGTTCTGACACAAATCTCACTTTATGCAGGTACACATGAAATCTTTTAACTAATCATCTGAAACTCATTAATAAACATTTTTAGAAGCATTGAGAACAATAATTCGTACTAATAAGAAGTTATAAGATAATAATAAGTGAATTTGAATTTATGAAGATGAAGGTTCAGTGCAGAGACAGCTAACACTAGAAGCGCAACGTCCGCTATGGGAAGGTTGTGAACACTTTGAAAGTAGTGAATATTCATCGCTTTCGGCTACCCTAGCAACACTAAGCTTGAAGACTGATTACCATATGAGTGAGAGGAATTACAACGAAATGATCCAGATCATGAGTAAGGTTGTTCCCAAAGACAGCTGAAGGATTTTTACCAAGCAAAAAAAAGCTGAAGGAGCTTGGGCTTGGATGTGAAAAAATCCATTGTTTCCCCAGAGGATGTATGTTGTATTACAAAGATGATGCTGAGCTGACCGAGTGTAAATTCTAAGGACATGATAGATATAAAGTTGTGAGGAATGGAAGGAAAATTACCTGTCAACCATTAAGCAAGATGTGGTACTTTCCTTTGGTGTCCAGACTTCAGAGATTGTATGCATCAGAACAAACAGCTGCTCACATGAGATGGCACCAGGAGCATCATAGGGATGAAAACTTTGTGACACATCCATCCGATGCCGAAGCTTGGCGTAAATTTGACGAGGCAAATCCTTTCTTTGCTATGGATCCTCATAATGTCTGTCTTGGTCTATGTTTAGATGGGTTCCCTCCTTTCGGGAATACGGGCAGGAATTATTCTTGTTGGTCTATCATTGTGACACCGTACAACCTCCCACCATCTATGTGCATGAGAAGATAGTTTTTCTTTCTTAACGCGTTAATCCCTGGGCCATCCAACCCAAAAAAGAAGATAGATGTGTACCTCAGGCTTTTGATAGACAAGTTGAAGATGTTGTGGAGTGAAGGGGTTCTAACATATGATATATCATTAAGCCAAAATTTCACAATGCGTGCTGCCTTAATGTGGACGATAAATGATTTCCTTGCATATGGGATGTTGAGTGGCTGGCAAACATCAGGAAAGCTTGCATGCCCGGTATGTCTTGAACAGAACATGAGTTTTAGCTTGGAACACAGTCACAAAGTCTATTGGTTTGACAGGCATTGGTGATTCCTACCCCCGATCATCCGTTTAGGAGAAATAGAAAAGACTTCACGCGGAATGTGGCCGAACGAGTAGATCAACCTCGTCGTTTAAGTGACCAAGAAATAAGGGACAGGGTCAAGGATATTCAAAGTGTCGAAGAGAGGGTTGCTTCCAGCGAACCTGAGGGATATGGCATTGATCATCATTGGAACAAACACAGCATCTTCTGGGAACTACCATATTGGAAAGATCAATTGTTAAAACACAACCTTGATGTCATGCATATTGAGAGCAATGTGTTTTGCAATATTCTGTACACCGTGATTGATATGAAAGGCAAGATGAAGGACACAATCAATGCAAGACAGGGCATAGAAGCGATTTGTAGAAAGCCTACTTTGCATTTGGTGCAGAATGGCAGGGGACGAACTTCCAAACCTAGAGCGCTGTACACATTAAACAAACAGCAGAATTTAGAATTGTTGCAATGGGTTAAAGATTTGAAACTCCCGGACGGTTATGCATCAAACTTGAAAAGATGTGTCAACATGCACGAGGCGAAGTTATTTGGGATGAAGAGTCGTGATTGTCATGTTTTTTTTCCAGAGATTGTTGTCGTGGGCCTTCAAAGCACTACCGAAGCATATATAGTCTATTCTGACGGAATTTTCCATGTTCTTTAGAAAAATTTGTGCTTCTGAGCTTAATGTTGAAAAGTTACGGCACCTGGAGGCAAGAATGCCAATAACACTATGCAAGTTAGAGATAGTGTTTCCTTCTAGCATGTTTGACTCAATGGAACATTTGCCTGTTCACTTGGCCTACGAAGCAAAGGTAGGAGGTCCTCAACAATATAGGTGGATGTATCCGTTTAAGAGGTAATATATATTTCTTCCATGCAGTTATTTCTTTTGTGCACTTTAGTTTATAAATACCCTCTAATTGTCCATTGTGGTTTTTACGCACTCTTAAGCACAAAATCAAAAATCCAACCCACGTTGAAGGATCTATCACTGAAGAGTATCTAGTCGAAGAGGCCACAAAATTTGTGTCATACTATTATCCCCCTAAAATGATATCAAGATTGAGAGAGGTACCTCGCAACGATGATGACAGTAATACGAGCGAACAAAAATCAATATTTAATTTTCCAGGCCAAGTCGTGGGAAAACGTTGGAGGTCAACTCTTGAAGGAAGAGATAAGCGAGTAGCGGAGTGGTACATTCTAAACAACTATGAAGAGGCCACCTAGTACTTAAAGTAAGATTTCTTTTCTTTTTACTGTTACGGTAAGTATTAAAGTATTAACTTCATTTTTTTGTTACAGTTATTTCTCTAATTTGGTCCGATCAAAAAATCCTTCAATGTCGGAATCCCAAGTTGATTAATTCACGAACTCTGAGTTTCCAAAATGGTTTCGATCCTACTTCGTGGAAAATCCATCAGATCCTAATGAAGTTGCGTGGAGTTTATCTTATAGAGCTGCAATTAGTGTTACCCAGTGCAACAAATATGTAATCAATGGGTATCGGTTTTCAACTATTGAACCGAACGCAGGTACACTATGTTGCAATTACGATGTATGTTGTCGAAGTGACCAAGTTGATGGGATGGAGGGTGACTACTACAGGAAGTTAATTGACATAATTCAGTTGAGTTACTCATTGGACAAGGTGGTGACACTTTTTAAATGTGAGTGGTTTGATAACAGTTCGCGTGGAACAAACATGGAAATATTGAGATCCACTGGACAAGGAGATATACGGTTGGTTATGACCCATTTATCCTTGCTTAACAGGTGGACCAAGTTTACTATATATTATACTCTACATCCCGCCAAAGGTAGGTGAGAGTTATCAAAACCAAAGCACGGAATATTATACCTAAGTCGAAAGAGTCGGAAGCAAATGATAGCATGAAGGAACCGTTCCAAACTGATGTGGAACATATACTGCTCGTAAACATTGCCGACGATGATGTACCAAGCAATTTGTTTGATTCTGCTGCGAACTTAGAGTTGATTCCTATCCAAGTTGACGATGAGATAGAAGTGATTTACTCTGATAGTGAATCTGAGTTCGACGACTACGAGACTCTAGAGGAAGGAGTACAAGCAGATGTCGAAGAACAAGAATCTTCTGATTGATTTATGTTAGTTCTTTGTTTATGACGATCTGTTATACTACATACTTCGTAACTGTGCTACTGTTATATTAAGTAAATATCTTTTATATATATATATATTGACATAATGTTTGTAAGTGTTCAGAGATGGAGCATCCAAAAGGATGTTCAGATAGTGGACGTGGTGGTGGTCGAGCCCAACCCCATCCTATCAGAGGGGGTAGGGCAACGCCATCTGCTCGCTTTGTAGGCAGGGGAAGAGGCGCTTGCCCAGAGGTTTCGCCATTTGAGATGTCATCTTCACCGTCGATTTATTTGTCCACTTCACCGTCGCTTTATATGTCATCGTCTCCGTCTTCCTCCACTAATCCACAGCAAGGGGGACACTAGGTTTACTTTACCATTTCTGATTGATTTACATATGTTTAGTTTTCTTTAACCATCTATGTACAAACATCTTCAATAGTTCACATTCCTTCCTTCAGCACACTGCGTCGCCTCATAGCCAGGTCGACGAAGGAGGTAGTTCTTCCGATACACCAATATGGGGAGAGAAAGATCCTACGACAGGGAAACTTTGGATCCGTCCTTTTAGCACCAAGGAGTGAGTCATATAAAGTTACCAATAACGCTACGATTTTTTACCTTTAGTTTGTATGCTCATATTTGCATCATATCCTCTATCTTCATATTTGAGCCTTATAATCAGGTGGCTGATGTCATCTCAAGCCAAATATTCCGTAATTTCAATTAGCCTTAGGGCAAGTGGATAGACATTCCTAAGGAGACTCGGGATACTTGGTTCAATGAGTTTTTGGTAAGTTAAGTGTTTTATAGTTATTAATTTCTTATCCAAATACAAACTGATTAAGTATTTTAAAAATTTGGAGCACTAATTGTTCGTTATTGATTTTCAGGATAAGTTTAGGACGTTGCCTAAACATCGTCAAGCTTTGAAAAAAGCTTATAACCATAAGGGAAGCCGGTGGTTGACTAAGAGGTTTTATAAATTGAGAAAGGGTACAGGCAAGCAAGATTGGATTGAACCTGAGACTGCAGACCAATTACTTCAAAATTGGGCCGTCGATGAGAAATTTAATAATAGAAGTCAGAAAAATAAGCAGAATAGGGCCAAGCAGGAAGGACCTTCATGTGCTGGTGGCTCCATTCCACTGAGTGAGCATAGACGAAAAATTGTGAGTACACGTTATTTTCTATTAAAGTATTCAATATTTTGTACTTTGAAACAATTTATTAACGGTCATACTTTGTGTTTGTAGGCATTGTTTGGGGAAGTTCCTCCAAAAGATGTTGAGTGGACTGCCTTTGAGCGGACCCATACCCAACAGTCTGAAGGGAGTGAGAGGCGCTGGATTAACACCAGGTCGCAGCAAGTGGCGGTGAGACATTTATATTGCATTTATTCTTTGTTTTGGACACCAACGTGTTTATTTCATTTCACATAGCTTATTTGTGATGTATTTTTTATTTTTTTTTTTTGTAGGAAACCTATCAAAGGCTGACACAGGAGAGAGACTCATAGAGTGGGACTGACCCCGCATCCTCTCAGTTTGATAATGAGAGTATATTCTTTCAGGCTGCAGGTGGATTTAACAGCAAAGGTAGAGTCTTCAGGTATGCATGGTGCCTCTGCCATCCGACTTAGGCAAGCAAAGCGCTCCACATTCGGCACCAAAGGTGTTTCTGCAGATAAACATAATACATTTGATATTGATTGTTACATTTTCATTCCCCAATCCATTTAAATAAGTACAAAAAAGATTATTATATTTCCTAATGTTTTTGCTAATGAGCTGAAGAAGATGAAGGCATTGGTGGATGAGCAAGCAGTTGAGCTGAGCTAGACAAGGCAATAGCAAATGGAGATAGCAAATGAGCTGAGCCAGACAAGGCAACAACAAATGCAGACAACAAATGAGCTCCACGAGACACGCGAGATGGTTAGGCAATGCGGCTTCAACTCATGTCCCTGATGAAAAACAAGGGTCCGGAGCCGGCTCCTGGTGGTGATCCTGCTGATGCTGATGATGATGATCACAATGCTGCTGTTTAGACTACTTTTTTAGTACATGTTTTTTGGAACACTATTTATATTTTGTCTCTTCTATGTAAAACTCTTTATGATTGTTATGAAAAATCAATTTTTATGTTATACAACTTTTTTTAAAAAAATTTATTATATAATTTTTGAAACAAAATTTAAAAAATAAAACAAATATATTTTTTAAAAAAATAATGGAAAAGAATATAATTTTTAAAACAAAATTAAAACAAATAATTAAAGCATAATAAAAATAATAAAGAAATTTCAAAAAATATTTTTTCTAAAAAAAATTGAAATTTGTGACGAATTCAAATTCGTCACAACTGCGACGGATTGAAGATGCGACAGATTTAAACCCGTCGAAAAATTGAAATTTGCAACGGATTTAAATCCATCGCAAAATTTCCCATTTGTGATGGATGATTAATCCATTGCAAAATTGAATTTTGTGACGGATTTAAATCCTTTGCAAAATTCTTTTTTTTTTTTTGCAACGGATTTAAATCCGTCACAAATTTTTTGCTATGGATTTTAAATCGCGGAATTTGCGACGGATTTAAAAATCTGTTGCAATTTGCAAGGGAAATTTTGAAATCCGTCACAATTGCCACTCATTTTTTGCGACGGATAAAATTCGTCGCAAAATCAATTTGCGACGGAAAATCATGTTTTTGTGACGGATTTTTTCCGTCACAAAAACTTTTTTTTTTTTGTAGTGATCTTGCTTCAAAAAGACGATGAGGAGTAGGGAGATAATGAAGAAAACTGAAAAGGACCCAGATTTGTGAAGGTGGAGGTGGAGAAGATGAAAGAAGTGAAGGTCGCTCAGTGAAGAAGATGGAGGTGGTCATCAATGATGGCGGCAATGCCGCTAGTGATTGAGGACATCAATGGTGGCAACGACATCAATGAGTGGAGTGGTTGTTGGTGGTTGTGTGTCTGCTGTGAGTTACTAAGGTACAAGGTCTACAAGATTGAAGAAGAGGAGGGGCAAAAATGAATTGTGGGTCAGTGAATTGAAAATCTTGGATTTTTAATGGAAGATTAATTGCACATAAGGATGATGAATTGCATAAATGGATGATGAATTGCACATAAGAAAAGATTGATTGCATAAACGGAAGATAATTTACACATAACAATATGAATTGTATATAGGGAAAATCGTTTGTGCATAAGGGAAGATGGTTTGCACAAAATGTAAACCCGCTGGAGTTCTCTCCCCCTCTCTCTAGTAGAGCCGAGAAATTGGGTCAAGCCCATCTGGCCGGCACATTTAAGTCCTAGACCTTCAAGGGTCAGGCTTATAAAATGGAGCCTCCAAATGAAGTCAAGCCTAAAAGAGTTAGCCCTATAGGGGGTATAAAAGGGTCGGTCCTGTTTTATTTTTTAACTTGCCTAGTTGGCAGTTGCCTACTTTCCTTACTAATCAAGTCTAACTGTGAAGGAATCTACTTGCTTGTCATGTTGCCCAACACTCACTTACTCAGTCACTCTCACAGTATCACTCATTTTTGCCATTCACTTCACGTCTCTCGCCTTAGTCTCGCTATCTTGGCCTCACGCAAACACAATCACGCATCAGTTCATCACCATCAATGCTTCACTGCTTTAGCTCACGAAGGCTGCCACTCCGTCAAGGCACTGACAGTCCATGGACTGTTCCTCTGGCCTTCCAAGCTTTTCCGAAGGTTCCTCACAGTCGCTAATATGTCCTCAAATCGTTCCCTTCCTGCCTACCGAGCTTTTTCGACGGCCTAGAAAAATTGTCTTATAGATGTATGCATGGTGCAGGAGAAAAAATTCTTGATATTTTTACACATGAAGCATAGCCTACTACTTGAAGTGAAGCACAATCAAATGTCTTTAAAATTGATGATAGTAGATGAGAAGATGAAAATGGTAGTCATCATACTCATGTTTAGTGATAAGTTTCTTATACTTTGTGTGAGTTATTGGTGGACTATAGTTTACTTTTAGTTACTGTATTTATTTGTTGCATGATGCGTATTGTTTAAATCTTAATGTTGACAACATTTATTTTATAAATTATAACTTTAATTGTTGTAATTTACTAATTTTTTTAAAAACGTAGAAAAAATAGTTAAAATTTAAAAAAATAGTTTGGCTCAAATGCTCTCTGGCAGGCCTTGAAAAACAAATGTTTTTCTTACTCCGGGCCTGAAAGAGCTAGCCCTTTTAGGCCTGGGCCCTTTAAAGACTGGCCCTAATTTCCAACTCTACTCTCCAATGATGTCGCACAGGCTACTGGTGATGGCAGTATATGTAGCTTTCACCTTTGTGATTTGACTCAAATTAAGAAACTCTGTAACAGGTCAAGAAGCCAGTTGCATCAGTTAATGGTGTTGTTAATTTTTGTCCCAATTTAAAAATGTTATATGTAGTTTTGCACCCAGCAAAACTTTATTATGCCAGACGTACAACATTATGGTTACTTTTGCACCCTAACCCTACATTTTTTTTAAAGATAAAAAAACGTCAATTTGAAATTAAAGCAAAGTTTAAACAGGACTTTAATCATTCCAATATTTGGAAAAATTGGTGAAAATCTCTTGTACATTGCAATATTTGACGCCCAAAAGCACTTAAAAATACCCATATCTCTTTGAAAGGGTGCCAATTATATCCAGCATTTACAACTATTTTTCAGTTTTATGTAAAATATCTCTAATTTTGTGCAAATATCTTCATTTTGTATATAATTAAAGACATATTGCACACAGTTTAAGAAGAGTTATACAGCTAAAGATGAGTTACACTTTGCTACTTAAATAAATTTCAACTATTTTTGCACTAAAAATTTTGAAATAATAAAATGTTCATTAATTTCCCCCTTTTTTCTTTAAAGTGTCATTACAAAAGGAAACTTCATTGACAATTCCGCCTTGACCAGAACCACTTTTTTCTAATTAAAAACAATAAAAGTACGACGTTACGTTGTTATTCACATTTTTAACTTTCAACCAAACCAATCACACTATCAGATTTCCATGAAATTAATCACTTTCCAACAATGAAGAAGTCTTCTTCACCAGAGAAAAAAAAAAATTGTTTTACACAGTGAAGAAACCGAAAACATGAAATTAATAACGTAACCAGTAACGTAACCTTAACCAGCTTGATGTGGAAAATTGAAAGGGAATGCAATGAGTATATAGAAAATTCTGAATTCATCATTGATAATGTTAGCAATGATAAAGGCGACTACATTTTAGTGTTAGTTTTGTAAGAAAGAATTTATGATAGAGACACATGTTTATTTTATACGCAATCTGTTACAAGTCGGCAGATCCTTTTAAAAAATTAATTAAAGGAAGGTCGAGATAAGACACTCGTTTCTCTGTCTAGCCTAACTACTAGCCCTGTGTTTAGATTTCTTTATTTATTTATTTTTAATTTTTATGAACACATAAATTCAAATCCAAATTGTCGCTTTGATTAAACCTTTTATTTGCTCTTCTATTTGTCACCGCTAACTTACTTTCATATCACGTCTATAACTCTCTCATCTTGAGTTGATGTTAAAAAAATACATTCATGTAAATCGGAGCAAAACTCATCTTACAAATTTACTTTATATATTGTAAATCATGTTGGAAAAACAGCTTTTATTACTAATTCAAACATGCACTAATGTAAAAATTGGTTGAGTAATTTATTTTGATCCTAATATAAGATCTCATCATTATCCTTTATCTTCCAAATTGCCTCTATTAAATTGCAAGCACAATTTGTGCAATCAATATTTCAATAATACTATAGTTATTGCTAACATATAAATATTTAAAAGAAATGGATATTTTAAGGATGATACCAACACTGTAGATGTGTTTTTTCCCCCCAAATAACTAATTTGACTACTTTTTTTTATTTGTGACATTTAGGGCTTGAAGGAGTATTAACGACCTAAAGATTAAATTTAAATTTCCAAGCTAATTGCAATAATGTAAGACTACAAAATGAATTTCACTTATCAAGTGGTATGTAACTTATTAAAAATTGTCTTTTTGTATACTCCTGAGTTCTGATCTTTAATGCCATACATAATAACCTATAAGATTAAAGTTTTTCATGATGGATTTATGGAATGTAATAAATTTTTCATTTTTGCTATTGTAACTTTAAGGTTAGATATGAGCCATAATAAGATGCACTATTCATTTGACACACTTTTTTTTTTTTTTGATTGGGGACCAAACGGTTCCAGGCAGGGTCGAACCTGGTGGAGACACTGGCACAAAGTCAGCTAACATGTCACTATGCTACCCAAGGTGCTGGCATTCATTTGACACAGTTAATATTAAACAATATCTCAAATAATTTCATCTAATAAAAGGATTTATGTGCCTAAAAAAAGGATTTTGAACAAAGTTGAAGGTGGAATATCACCTAGAGGGGGGGTGAATAGGTGATCTTTGAATTCTAAAAATTTTTCTTTGAGAATTTGCGAAATAGAGACCAGTAAGATAAAATGACACCAAAAAATTTATACTGGTTCGGTCCAAACACTGACCTACATCCAGTCCCCAGAAACACTTTGGGATTTCACTAAGATTCTGAAATAATTACAGACTCTGTAAACGATGGATGATCACTTCACTCTTGAACTCCACTCCCCCTTACAGATTGTAATCTATACACCCACTCTTAAGGCTCCACAGCCTTAAGTTACAATCGATAAAGAAAATAAATGATTAAGT
This sequence comes from Acacia crassicarpa, assembly GCA_034222035.1. Lineage (NCBI taxonomy): Eukaryota > Viridiplantae > Streptophyta > Magnoliopsida > Fabales > Fabaceae > Acacia > Acacia crassicarpa. The sequence goes on along the minus strand of JAWXYG010000010.1, from coordinate 29,224,317 downwards.
ACTCCTCACGAGTTGATATAATAATGAACACTAAAGAACAGACTCAGTAACGTAGTTGAAACACAGATGAAATTAATATCGAATTGATTGCACAGCGTTTTGGTGGGTGGCGGAATTGAATGTGGTGAACTTTTATAGACTTCACCATTAATGCCATTGGAGAGTTTGCAAAGTAGCCGTTGTGACCTTTTAATTTTCCGTTAGACACAGTGCAGCTCCGTTGGTGAACAGTCAACCGTTGCCTCATTAAATGCTTCGTTGTCGATGTGTTTGTGCAGAGAGAAGATCAGAGTGTTAGCTGTAATTAGTTTGCCTCGAACAGAATGTTTCGTCTGCCTCAGAGTTTAATTCGGATTGTTGCTCTGCTTTACTGAGCTGCATTAAATACGTCTGACACAGTTTGCTTTATGATATGCTTAATGATTAAACATGGTTAAAAAAATCTGTAAGTCACTAACAAACTCATCAGTCATTGTTAGAAATAATAAGAGTCAACATTGAATAATACCCAGAACTTTAATCAGAGGATTTGCAAATTACGAGGACAAAGTATTCAAACGTTGATGATCATTCTCGAGAATTATCCAGGTATAGCATTCATTGAACTCTGATTTGGTCATTCTCGAGTATTAATGTGTTAAAACTCGAGAATTATGATGCTTGCAAAAATGACATACTTCGAGAATTAAGTTTAGCTTCTATTCTCGAGAGCAATGATATCATACTCGAGAATTGGTAAAAAAATAGGACATTACTCTCGGGTATTGTTTTATCTTCTCGAGAATGAAATTATATGATTACTAAAGTGAATTCTCGAGTATTATCTTGTTATACTCTAGAATTATGCTTTAGAGATAAAGAACTGTTAAAGTGATTCACGAGAATCAGAATTTTATACTCAAGAGTTGCACTTGTGATTTCAATGAAACAGTGAATTCATACTCGAGAATTGTATAACTATACTCGAGATTTGGAGTCTATAATTGAACAATCACTGTATGACTATTGTCGAGAATGTAAAAGCTATTCTCGAGCATTTTGATTTTAACTGTATTCTAGAATTTCTACTTCAAAGATTTAAACCTTACTTAATTAATTGTTGTTATCATCAAAACATGCTTGAGAACCAACAAAAGTCATTTCTATTTCTCTTCAATTAAAATCATCCCTTCTTATTGCCAAATTATTTATATTTATATATTTCGGTCACTACTCACCAATGATGTAAGGACATGTCTTTGTTAAATTTTACTGAAGTTGGAATTTCTCATGTATATCGTTAATTACAATGAGTAATGATTTTCAACTTTTATTTCTTGAAATAATTAATTTATTCTCTTTCCATTATAAATCCTTCACATAACTAAAATGAATTGTTTCTCGAAACTAGAACACACACATAGAGAGAGAGAGGGAGTACATGATCACACACACATAGAGAGAGGGAGTATACAGTTAGTACGCATGCAAGCCCCTTTATGTGACGATTGATTTCTTACATTAATCATAACTATAATCGTCAACCTTGTTAGCTACTAATTAAATGTGTATATTAAAGAAATTCTTTTTTAAGTAAGTATATGATAATTATAATCATGCATCATAATTATATATAATGCATACAAGCTTGCTGGCTACGAGAAGGGAAAATTATTTTTTAAAGCATACCACTCTGATCCTATTTATAAGTCTATTTTGACCAAATCTCACATATCAGGGAGAGGTAATTAATTCCATGATCATGAGATAAATTTTCAACTTTGCCCTTATTTATAATTGGCTATTTTTCAACTATTTCTTCTCTCTCTATCTTCATGGGTACAATTAATATGGGTAAAATTGTTATAATTTAATTTATTATATGAAACTAGACTTATAATTAAAACCATATTTTTTTAGTCAAATTGAACTTATGAATAGGACTAGAATGATATATCATTATTGAAGATTGTGTTGTAAAATTTATATGACTTTGCCAATATTAAAAGTTCACTTAAAGACTCAGGCACTATAATCCTAAGATTACATGCAGATCAAACTTAAAACTTAGATGAGAGCTTTCATATCATTAAATTACAAGTAAATAAATGTGTGTTTGAGCCAGCGCCTTAATTAGTACCGCAGTGGTATGAGAACCAGTATTAATTAGCCTCCCTCCCTCATGTCCAGGGTTCGAACTTTGCCCCTCTCCCTTATCATGATGTATAAAAAAAATGTGGGTTTGAAAATAACCAAAAAAGAAGAAAAAGACCGAGGGAGGTTTTGGTAAGATCCTTTCTTCGGTTTAATAATTAAGATCCTTTTAGTCAGTGAAAACTGAAAAGCAAGGCAGGTACAATATATTCTCTTTGCTGCATTGTGTTTATCAAGTTAATGTCTCTAGCAATCTTATTCATTATTAACGTCACAGCACCTCCCTTAAAGAATCTGAAAAGGAAATATTCTTCATGTCGTACTCAATCCATTTCCCAATTATATATCTATTTATAGAATATGACTTCATCAATTATTGAATTAATTACATTATCCTTTCTTTCTTTTTTTGATACCCCAGTGGGGAGAGGGGGAGGCAAGGCTCAAACCCTGGACAAGGGAGAATGCCAACTCCTAAGGCTGGTCCTAGTGCCATCGCGCTACGAAGTGCTTGGCATTATCCTTTCTATATTATGTTACAATATTTACATTTCATTTTTAGTTCCTTTATTTTTAACTACCGGCAAAGGTTATTTAATTTTTATAATGGATAGGTAGACTCTTCAAACTATATTTTATTAATGAAGCATTTACTATTATGTGTGTGTGTATGTTTTCTTTTAGTAGTTTCTATATCTCATACACATTTACATTTGTGTGTATCTGTGAGAGAGATTTTTAATAACTCATATTTCACTAATTAAATGTGTGTGAAGCAAGACATGTACCCAACAACAAGCCAACCTAAAAGCAATCTACAAATTCAATTGTGAAATGATGGGGTGATGGGCTTATCTTGATATCATTAAGTCCTACTTTTGAATCCTTTCATCATTCCCCAAGCTCCCTTTTTATATATAAATCCATAAAATTAAATAAATATGACATCACTTTTGGTTCATTCTCATTTAATCTGCACACATACATGAAAAGATTTTTTTTTCCCTCTTCTCCATTATTAAGGATTTCTTACAACATTTAATTATATGTAACCATTAGTTAATTTCAAGGAACGTTTTAGGCCACATAAACTTAAAAGGTGATTTTGATTTCGTTTTCTCATCAAACTATTTTTCCCTTGTTAATTTGATCGACTAATGACAGGTCATTGAGGAGTTAGTGAAAAATCAAAGTGCCACAATGACAAGTTATTGAGTAGCTAATAAAAAGTCAAGGTGCCACCAAAGACTTGAAGACTTATTATTGGTTGTTCAAATTAACAAAGGTGAAGTGATTTTTTTTTTTAAATTAGAATTAATCTAACCAGGTCCCATGGGCATCAATGTAATGTGATGATTTCAACGATGTAATTTCTTTCTCTTTCTTAGGATTTGTATGTAATTCCCCTTTTACTTCCTTTCAGACCAAAAAGGAAATAGCTTGCGGAACAAAATTATAAACCATTAGAGAGGTATATATGTTTTTCCTTTTTTTTTTTTTACCACTTTCAAATATGTTAACACTAACTAATTTGGCCTACATATAAATTTAAACAAAATAATGTTTCTTCATAAACGCATAACAAAAATCTCACTATTACAAAAAAAACATATTAAATACGTCGAATGGTTTTATTGAGGATATATATAATCGCTTCATAATTAAGGTAGTGTGGGATTTAAAGGTTTATGCGCAATATTATAGGTGAAAAGAAACATGAAAAAAAAAAAGAACAAATTAACCAGCTATATATATGAAGGGTGAGAAATTATGGATTATATTTGATAATGATGACCGAATTGAAAATAATAATAACAATCATAATCGTAATTGTAATGAATAAACAAATAAAGCAAAGTAATAGGGAAAACATATTGATCTTCTCTTCAACCATTGATTTTTGTGGCCATGATCACGTGCCATACCATACTATATTGGGTTTTGTTCATCTTCAAAGGAAAACTATGCTTTTTCCCAAGAACAAAAATCATATTAAAAAAATGAAGGGAAAATTTAAAAAGAAAATCTATGTTGTTAGATCTTTTACCCTAATCAAACTCATTAATATATGCCTCATTATTATGCTTCAAGTAGAAATCTCCTTTCCAATATATGCCGTGCCGTCTCAGCAACTCATGTTTCCTCATTATCGCTCACCAAGAAAAACAAAAATCAGATCAGATCATATTTTTTCTTTTCCTTAATCTCAGATGAATCATCACACACAGACCAAATTAAGCAAAATCATAGATAAAAAAATGCCTAGAGATCACCAAATAAACCTGAGAAATATGAAGTACTGTTTCTCTTTGTGTAACACAAACAAATGAACTTAATTATAATACATGTATAGTACTCTCGCAAGCTGCTGGAAATGAATATCATACATAATATAATAAAGGTCTATATATATATATATATATGCCTATATATATAAGGAGATCAAAAAAGAAGGAGAACAAGAAGAAGAAAGTTAATTATAATGGATGCTTAATTTCTTTCACTAACCACATATTTATATCAATGGTGTAATGGGTTTGGACCAGTCGGGACTCGACGCTTTTCGACTCCGTAACGAGGATCAATCTGTGTGTCCGATGGGTCTGGTGGCTGCAAATGTTGGTGATGAAGATGAAGATTCTTGAAGAAAGGTGAGAAGTCAAACTGCTGTTTGCTTTTTGCTAGAACTTTTCTGCTCATCGAACGGTTCTGCTTCTTCTTCTTCTGATCATAATGAAGATGGGAGGATGATGATGATGAAGAAGAAGATGATAATAATAATGAAAGATCACTAGCCTGCATGATATGCATATTCTTGTAGATCTTGGCCTTGAAATGGTAATGATACTCATGAAACAGAAACAATATTATGGATAACCAGAGAAGAACAAAAAGCAATATTTGAGAGAGTTTGAGGGCCATGGTGGAGAAGGAGGAGGAAGCATGGGAATTAAAAGAAACCCTAATTAATGAGATTGTTGAATCTGAGAAGATAATGATATGGATCGAGTTCTTGCAAGTTGGGAAGATTTGATCGATATGGACAATCTCTAAAAAGGGAGGGAATTGGATCGAGTTCAATTAATGTGGTGTTTTTGGGTGAGTGTGAATCTGTTAATTGGCCTTTTCATGTGAAACCCAAGAGTTTTAGGGTACCTTTTTATGGTACGTTTTTATAATGAAGCGAGTGAAGTATAATGAGAGAGAGAGAGGAGGCAGGGCATGTTTCCCAATGAAAGTTTCTTAGGAATAAAGAAAAAGAATTTAGGATCATGATGTCAGTTTTCAAACTTGTGGGGAATATTAAGTATGATTATGCTTATTATTAATCTCTTGAATATACCCTAAATGGTCACTTTCTTTCTTTTCTGTCCTTTCTAGAAAAAGAAAAATAAATAAATAAATGAAAAAGAAGGAGATGATTGGGTGTAAGGAAAGAACCAGGCTGGTTTTGGGTGAATAGCAAATAAATGAAATGGGTGGGGAATATGCAATCCATATTTTTTATGGGCAAAGCAATATGAATTATTTGACAAAGGTAAGCAACATTGCAATTTTAGGTTTTTCTCCTATAAAAGGATATTTTTGCCAAATATTATTTTTATTTATGTTTTATTATTAATTAACTACACTTTCCAAAAAAAAAAAAGATATCTTTTTTTCCATAAAAAAAAATAAATAATTTTTCCAATAATATAAAAAATTGGTAGGAGCCACCTAAGACTGAATTAGGTGACAAGAATGAAATGGTATCCTATCTCCATCCTAAATTTAGAATATGATTTTTAATATAAATTATACTACAAACTAGATCTTTTTATATATATATATAAATAAAAGTTTTGGAGGGGTTCAGCATCCCCCACCAAGGCCAAAACACAGTTTCGGACTCTTTGAGTACTTAATGAAGACTTACAAAATCTTTTATTTACAAATTAGATCCTATATTTAGAATCTGATATATATAGTATAAGGGCAATAATTTGGTTCTTATAAGGCCCAATAATAATAATAATAACTTATGGAATAGTATATTGGATCACATTATGGGCCAGCAGAAACTGACTTAGCCCGTAAATCTGGCATGTTGACCCGGAAAGTTTTGGCATTTTCTCTCCCTCCCATTTTTTTTCCTTGTGGGGTTTTTATTCAAATTTCAGATTGAATTGCCAAACAGAACATTGGCGATAAAGCATCCAATTAGAACATAAATTAAGGAGAAAACAAGTTCACGTACGTTGGTAGAAATAAAAAAACTTTTAAGCTTTAAGCCTTAAAAGTAACCCATCATCAAAGCAAAAAATTAATAAAAATGATACAGGAGAAAATATCGAATATGCACCCTACTTTTAATTTATTATGTTTCTCAACACAATAGTTGACATGACTGAAATCTGAACACAGGAGAAAATAAACCCAAAAATTATATATCATAGGTGTTGTCATCATCACCTTCAGTATGAGAACTCCAAATCAAATTAAGGTTGTCATCCTTACTCATGACATTGAGCAGAGACCGAAAGTAATCCATCATGCCAAAGGGCAAAGGCTTGGTCAGTATGTCAGCAACCTGTTCTAAAGCAGGAACAGACCCAATCTGAACTAGACCAACAACAACTTTTTCATGAATGAAGTGCAAATCGAGCTCGACATGTTTGGTTTTGGCATGAAGATTAGATTATTGGCAAGGGCAACAGTACCAGAGTTGTCATACCAAATGAGAGGTGGATTAATTGTAGGAACCTTCATTTCTTTGAGTAGTGAAACAATCCCCATTACTTCAGTGATAGCATTAGCTACTGAATGATACTCTACCTTAGTTGTATCCCTGGAAACCACCTGTTACTTGTGAGAAACCCAGGTGATAGTTAGGCCCCAAGAAGGAACATAAACCACTGATAGATCTCCGCTCATCCCTATTAATACCCCAACTAGAATCACTACCCAAAAAAAAAAAAAAAGAATTTGCGAGGAAAAAACCTTATAGTAATTGCGACGGAAAATGAAAAATCCGTCACAAATTTCGAATTTTGTGACGGAATAAAAATTCCGTTGCAAATTTTGAATTTTTTTTTATTTTTTTAATTTCGAATTTTTTAAAAAAAATATTTTTTTTTCTTTAAGATTAGCAACGGAATTGATATTCCGTTGCTAATTTTAATTTTTTTAAAAAAATAATTTATTTTTATTTTTTTAAATTACGAAATAAAAAAGAAATGTATAAAATCCTTTGATTTTTTTTTATTTTTATTATTCATATGCCTTCAGGATTTTATACATGTAGATACTCTATTTTAGGCCGATCCTAATATCTAGGAATTATAAAACAGAGAAGCAATTACAAAATTCAAATTCTATAATCTACCACTTACAAAATTCAATTTCGTAATTGCTTTTTTTGTTTTATAATTCCTAGATATTAGGATTTGCTTAAACCGATTAATTAATTAATTATTAATGATTTTCTTCTAATATATTATCTACAATTAATAATTAATTAATTATTATTAATGATTTTTTTTGGGAAAAAAAATCTTCTGGAAAAATCAAGAATAGGCCATTCAACAATTACTAATGCCGCAACAACAATAATTTATTTTTGATATATTCTTTTTGAATAAAATATTGTGTTTTCTATTTATTTTGTATACATTTAATCTTAAAATATTTTTTATGTAATCAATAGGTGTATTAAATATTAATTTAAATGTTTTGAATAATTAAGGCGGTTACATAATTTTGATTCAAAGTATATTTCAGTTATGATATTATCATCTAAGTCAAAATATTTGAATATAAAAATATAAAAATAAAAAAGACCATGAGAAAATATAAATAGAAGTTTAAAAATATAAACAAACAAATGTTTTATTAAAAGGGATAGGATATTGTTACTACCATTTTTTGAAAATTGGTTCCTCCCCTATAACCCCTCCTCCCCGTCCGCTCCACTACTCAATTCCCTGAACGGGAATTGGGAGCGGAGAAAGCCAGACTAGGGGGGAGCTCTCCTGCCACGGATATTATGTCTGCTACTTGCGCCCCTATTTCATTTGTGCGAGTAATTGGTAGTTACGCAAATGTTGGAAGTTACTATAGAGTATAATAATAACCAACCCTAATTGATTTGAAATAAAAAGAAAAAGAGCAGGTAGAGGGAATGAGAAACCTCAAACAACAAATTTATAGCTAGCTAGAATCATGTAACAAACAGAAAATAGTCATCTAATGAGATTATGTTGATCTGGCCAAAATACAAGCCCACTAATAACAACAATAGTAGTAACCGAAACTAAATACTAATTAGAAATAACATAAAATATTAAAAAAAGATATGTTATGTAAAAATTTCACTAACCGGAGGAGGAGACACCGCCGGAAATAACATAAAATATTAAAAAAGATATGATATGTTAGTAACCCCTGATTTTGTTGTAAGTGACCCATATTATTGTTGTAAGTGACCCCTGTTATTGTTGTAATCGTCCCCTGATTTTGTTGTAAGTGATCCCTGATTTTGTTCCTTTTTGCTTTTTTATTCAAGGGTGTTAGTGTCTTTTCTTTTATTAATTCAATCCCAATTAAGGCCTTAGGGCCTGTTTTGGGCATGTCAGATTTTTAGGGCCTTTTTTGGGTTTATGTTGGTTAAAAAGGCCCCTACAGTGATTTTCCCAATAATTTAAAGTGAGTTTCTTGTTGATTCAAGTTTTAATTTAAATGTATTTCTACCACTCGAGTGTCTTTAAACACAGAACTCGAGTGAGTTGAATCATCAAGTTCTCATTATTTTATGAGGTTTGTTGTCATTAAAACATAAACTCAGGACTAAAAAAAGTTATCGTTATCCTTAGACGTTCTTGTATTTTTGGAAGAAAGGGTGATGTTTTGGATTTGGGCTACAAATTCTTTTCTTTTGTCAACTTCTGTGGGCTAATGGCCGAGAAGTATGTGATTTGTTTTATTTTTATCGGAGCGACAGTTTGTTCCTTCTACATGGTGTAATCTCTTTGGTCTACAATATTAGGACACTTACTTTCACGGCCTGTTTGGTCAGAGAGGAAGAGGTGGAAGAGGAGGAAAAATAAACCCCTTCCCTCATTTTATTTGAAATTTTGGAGGGGAGAGACCTCAAAGTTTCCGTCCTCACCCCTTCAAATTGGGGTTTTTGAAGGGAAGCAAATTTTTTTTTATAATTTAAAATATATTATTTTAAAATAATTTAATATAAAAATTATAAATTATGAATAAAAAATTATTATAATTATAACATATGCTCATACAAATTTAAATAAAAAATATTATTATTAAATTAATTTGAATAAAAAAAATTATAAAATTGATTTAAAATAAAAATATTTTTCATAAATAAAAAATATAATAATTATAAAATATGTGAATATAATTTTAAATAAGAATATTATTACAATGAAAAAAATATTATTTTTATTAAATTTAAGATAATATATTTCTAAAAAATGTATTATTATGAAATTAAATTGAAATGAAAATATGTTATTGTAAATAAAAAAGGGAAAAAGATTTCTCCTGTCACTGGAGATAGAGTTATCTCCAGTGACCCCAAAACTACGTCGTTTTGAGTTAATGAAGGGTTTGTTAGTAATTTCAGGTGAATTAATGAAGGGTGTTTTGGTAAAATGTATATGATTAAAAAATAAACAGAATTACAGAAACATCCTTCATTAATTCACCTAAAATTACTAACAAACCCTTCATTAATCCAAAACGACGTAGTTTTGGGGTCACTGGAGATAACTCAATCTCCAGTGACAGGAGAAATCCTTTACCCAATAAAAAATGGGTTTAATGTTTCTGCTTTTGCTGTAGAAATATTTTTTTCTACCATACTCACATAAAAGTAAGTGAATCTCACTAATATTATCTCTCTTTACAATATGGACCTAACCACTTTTATGTGAATATAGCAGAAAAAGAAAAATTTGGTAGGAAAAGCATAAATATTAAACCCATAAAAATACTATTATAGTTAAGAATATATTATTATACAATTAATTTAAACAAAATATATATTATTATATTAATTATAAATAAAAATGTTAGTATATTATTTAGATAAGATGTAAATTAATTTATATAACATATAAATAAAAAAAATATAACTAAATATGTTAGAGTAGAATGGTAAATTGCTATCGTTCCTCCTCTCCTATCTTAAGCGAACAATGGATCGCTAAAAACACCTCACCTCCTCTCCCACTCCCATCCGGAAGATGATTCTCTCATTAGAAAATTTTCTACCCTTTTCTTTCTTCCCCTTCCCTCCATCCGAACCAAAAAAGCCTTTAGAAGAAGCCAAATGTAAGTCATCTAAAGAATTATTAATTACCATTTTCCAATTTTACCCCTTCTTGTTGGTATTATATATCAAGAGAGACAAGAGAGGTGAGATAGATTTAAATAGGGAAAAGTTGCAAACTTCTTTTAATGAGTTAATAACTTATCTAATGTTGGTTTGGTTATTGAAACATGCTTCTATAGAAAAATTAGTCACAACTAATTACCTTTCGAAGTTTTCGCATAGTATGGAAGATCACTTTTGTATCCTTGAGAGAGATTAATTTCTTGTGATCTCTTTTGATTAGTTTGTAATGACATCCAATTTCTCATTTTTTTTAAAAAAAAAATTGAGAGTGACTTGTACTCTGAACTGGCTGGAAGGAATAGTTTCTATAAAGAGCTGTCTAGCCGATCTTTGAATGTTTATTCGTGCTATTTTATGATATTGAAAAAAAAATACTTTTATAGTCTTAAAAATTTATTTTATGATCTTGAAAAAATATTTTAGAATACTGACTAATCTTTTTTAAAAAAAATAGGTACTAACAGATACTAAAAAGATATTTAAGGATATTGAAAAAATACTTCATGATCTTGAAATTTTTTTAAAAGATATTGAAAAAATATTTCATCATAATGATTAATCTTGAAAAAATATTTCAAGGTACTAAAAAAATACTTAAAGATATTAACTGGTACTGAAAAAATACGGATGATGGCAAAGGAGAGAGAAAAAGCTAAAAAAATAGCTTTTCACAAAACCTAGATTTTGATACAGAATAGCTTCAGGACAATTAAATGGACTATTTGGCAAACTTTTGTCAAAGCCTAGGTTTTGATACAGAATAGCTTTTGAACAATTTTGGGGTGTTGGGAGTGTAACACCTCAATTTTAATACCCAAAAACTCGGTCAAAATATTGAAAATACCTTCAAAAGAGTTCAACAATATCCAAATCCTTTTACAATGTTACCATTTCGAATAAAACCCGTAATACATAATCAGAATAAATTCCAGAAAATATTTCAGAGTTTAATACAAAACGGAAGTCTTAGGTTCATGGCAAATAAAATAACATAACATAATCTATTGGAGATCAAAAGAGCTTCCAGAGCTCACTCCATAGGTGCCTTCCCTTGCTCTCTACTAGAATAATCACCTGAAAAATGTTAATATGGGATGAGATTCCACGTCTCAGTAACTACTGAATATTTCTACCTTACACGAGCAAATTACATATGACATAAATAGTAGATAGTAAAAAAAAAAAAATGGATTTAATATACACAGATATTTTTTTTTAGATATACAGTAGTTCACATCAAATATCTTTATAAAATACTCATCATTCTTTATTGAATAATTCAGAATGCACTATGCAGTATGCAGCCTCCCTTATATCCCCTTCCAACCGTATACCGCTGACTGGAACCATAGGCTAACATATAGTCCAATAGAAACTCATTCATTTGACTGGATGGTTTCAAGCTCACCAAAACTTAAGATACACCCGGCCAAAGGTATAGAGCTTAAATCTGGACTATGGCTCCCCTCCTTTAAAATAACAACTAAGGAGGTGTCACATGTCCCTCATCTCCAATGAAATCCCGGCCAGAGGAAAACATGGAAGATGGGGCCCTGAAAAGTACCATCCACTGTGCACCGAGTGGTGGCATAAACAATTCTTATCATTCAATTCCCTCCTTACTCCACCCATCACAATACAACCGCCATGATGAATGTATTTACTCAAAAATAATGCATTATTATACCATTATATACATTGATATGCGTATTTGTGAATAGTAAAATACTATGCGTATCTGTGAATAGTAAAATACTATACGTATCTGTGAATAGTAAAATACGGTATATACATGAATAGTAAAATGAGTAGTAAATACGGTATACGTGAATAGTAACATGAATAGTAAATACGGTATACGTGAATAGTAAAATGAATAGTAAATACGGTATATGTGAATAGTAACGTACGTATAAATAGTACCTCTACAGATTTGCAAGTCAAAGTTCCCACACCAGATCTTAAAACCATAAATATTTTCTAAATATTCTTGCCAAAATAGTAAACAAACAAATTTATAATCATACATAATTCACAAGTATAAGGAAGAATATTCAGAGTTACCTGTTACTTGCTAATACCCGAATCACCAACCAGCTATTATAACTCTCAAGCAAATATCTCTCTACTCTCTCTCTACCTCTCTCTATGGCTCTTAGAAGTTGTGAAGAATGAAATGAAATGGAAGGTCTATTTATAGTTGGAAAATGGGTCTTTAAGTGTAATTTTCGTCTCTGGGTCGTTTTACGTAATTTTCCCAAAATTATAAAATGAAACTTTCCCGTGAACTTCAGCCGCCCTCGTGAACTTCTTTTTAAAAAATTTTAATAATATTTTAATATATATTATTTTATTATTATAATATAATATTATTTAAATAATAAATTATTATTGAGTGGGTCCCGCGGCCATTTTTTTCAAACTTCACGAGAAAGTTTGCAGAATTATTTTTGGCCGTGGGTCCCGCAGAATACTGATTTAAAATTTATCACTTTCTGAAAATAGAGCCTACTAGTCTTTCCAAAATAGGTTTATGTTCAAGATATTAGATTCAAAATTCAGGATGTTACATTTCTCCCCTCCTAAAAGAAAATTTTGTCCTCAAAATTTTGCTATAATAAGAATTCTAACCTATTTAAATAAGTGAGGATAGGTTTGTCGCATGCTTTCCTCCGTTTCCCAAGTAGCATCTCCGGGAGTCATTCCTTTCCACTCGACCTTTACAAGTCTAATGGTCTTGTTTCTTAATTTCTTGTCCCTTGCATCAACAATCCGCTCCGGCTCAGCTTTATACGTCATGTTATCCTTGAGTTCTACCTCTTCTACTTCTATAATGTGGGAAGGATCCGGTTGGTATTTCTTCAGTTGCGATACATGAAAGACATCATGAAGGTTCGCAAGCTGTGGAGGTAATGCAATTCTGTAAGCTACCGGTCCAATTTTCTCCAAAATCTCATAAGGACCCATAAAACGAGGTGAAAGCTTCTTTGCTCGTATTGCTCTACCAATGCCAGTCATTGGTGTGACTCTTAAGAATACATGTTCGCCCACCATGAACTCCAACGGTCGTCTTCTCTTGTCAGCATAACTCTTCTGTCGACTCTGAGCAGTGAGAAGTTTCTGTTGAATCACCTTAATCTTTTGAGTCGTCTCGTCCACAAGTTCTGGACCTATTAAAATTCGCTCATTCAATTCCGTCCAGCAAATAGGAGATCTACATTTTCTTCCATACAAAGCCTCATAAGGTGCCATCTCAATGCTGGAGTGATAACTATTGTTATATGCAAACTCCGCAAGATGAAGATGATCGTCCCAACTTCCTTTTAGTTCGATTGCACAAGCCCGCAACATGTCTTCCAGAGTTTGAATAGTCCTCTCAGTCTGCCCGTCAGTTTGAGGATGATAAGCGGTACTATAACTCATCCGAGTTCCCATAGCATTCTGCAATGCTTTCCAAAATCGTGAAGTGAATCGTGGATCACGATCAGATACGATGCTATTCGGTATCCCATGCAATCTGACAATCTCCTTCATGTAGATCTTTGCTAGTCTCTCCAATGAGTATTCTGCTGCAATTGCTAGGAAATGAGCTGACTTAGTTAACCTATCGACAATTACCCAAATGGCATTATGTCCGGATGTCGTTAGAGGAAGCCCCATGATGAAATCCATAGAGATGCTATCCCATTTCCACTCTGGGATATCCAAATTCTTTAATAATCCAGGAGGTTTCCGATGTTCGATCTTGACTTTCTGACAAGTCAAACAACAAGTGACAAAGTCAGTCACATCCTTCTTCATGCCTCGCCACCACCAATTCTGCTTAAGATCATGATACATCTTGGTTGCTCCGGGATGGATAGTGTATTTACTCCGATGAGCCTCCTCTAGTATGAGCCTTTTTATTTCTCCATCATTAGGTATGCACACTTTTCCTTTATACCTTAATATCCCATCTCTATCGATCCCAAATTTCGATTCTTTTCCTTCTTCAATATCTTCCCTCACGTTTAATAGATACTCATCTTCGAGCTGAGCGAATTTAATCTCTTTCCAAATTGTGCTTTCAATAGTTAATGCTTCCATGGTAGCGACCAAACCTGACATTACATCAATAGATGTACTTGGTATCTCCTCGAGCAATTTATGTTCTCTGATCATCATCTGGGCTACATGGATTGTCTTTCTACTTAAGGCATCTGCTACAACGTTCGCCTTTCCTGGATGATACTTCAATTCGAAGTCGTAGTCCTTGATAAACTCCATCCATCTCCTCTGTCGCATGTTGAGCTCCTTTTGGTCGAACAGGTACTTCAGACTTTTGTGGTCACTATAAACTTCGAACTTTGAACCGTAGAGGTGATGCCTCCAAATCTTCAGAGCGAACACTACTGCTGCCAGTTCTAAGTCGTGAGTAGGATAATTCCCTTCATGTGGCCTTAACTGTCGAGAAGCATAAGCTACTACCCTACCATTTTGCATTAACACACACCCAAGACCTTTCTTAGAAGCATCAGTGTACAAAGTAAAGGTCTGAGCAGGATCTGGAATTATAAGTACTGGTGCCGTAGTCAACTTAGTCTTCAAATTTTGAAAAGCTGCTTCACACTTTTCGTCCCATACAAATGGTTGACCCTTCCTTGTTAACTTAGTCAAAGGCATAGCTATTTGCGAAAAGCCCTTGATAAATCTCCTATAATAGCCAGCTAGACCTAGAAAACTCCTGATCTCAGTCACGGACTTTGGTCGTTCCCATTTGAGAACTGCTTCAACTTTAGTATGGTCCACTGCAACACCTTCAGCCGATACGACATGGCCTAGGAATTTTACTTCCTTCAACCAAAATTCGCACTTAGACAGTTTCGCATAGAGCTTGTGCTCCTTCAACACTTGTAGCACGATTCTAAGGTGCTCTTTATGCTCTTCTTCATCCTTAGAGTAGATAAGGATGTCGTCAATGAAAACTACTACAAATTTATCTAGATATGGTCGGAAAATTCTATTCATGTAATCCATGAATACTGCTGGAGCATTTGTTAGCCCAAATGGCATAACAAGAAATTCATAATGGCCATATCTAGTTCTGAATGCAGTTTTTGAGACATCTTCAGCTTTGACTCTAAGTTGGTGATAACCTGATCTGAGGTCGATCTTGGAGAATATGGATGCTCCCTTCAACTGATCAAGTAGATCGTCGATCCTGGGTAAAGGATATTTATTCTTTATAGTCACTTTATTCAACTGGCGATAGTCAATGCATAGTCTCAGGCTCCCATCTTTCTTCTTCACAAAGAGTACGGGCGATCCCCAAGGAGATACACTGGGTCTGATAAAACCCTTTTCTAACAATTCCTCGATCTGCCTCTTCAATTCTGCTAGTTCCGATGGAGACATTCGGTAAGGAGCTTTAGATATAGGTTCCGTTCCAGGTACGAGATCAATAGAAAATTCTACTTCTCTCTCTGGGGGTAAACCTGTCATTTCTTTCGGGAATACCTCCGGAAACTCGTTTACCACTTCGATATCTTCTATCCCTTCCTCTACTTCTGCTTGAATGGAGAAAAACACCATGTACGCAAGACAACCATGATGAACAGGCTTTTCATCTTGTACTATAGACAATAATTGTGGTCTACTATGACCCATAGAGTCATCCGCAAGAGAGATAGTCTTCCTCTTGCAGTCAAGGATGATGTCATTAGCTGACAACCAATCCATTCCTATTATTACATCGATACCCTTCGTGGGTAAACAAACAAGGTCTATATTTGAGATCCTATTATCAATCTCAATCGTACAATTTAAGCAAGCCCTAGAAGTTTTTACTGAAGCTCCCGCCGGTGTAGAAATAATCATATAATAAGGCAATTCACTCACTTTTAAATTCAATCGAGGCACACAGTCGTATGATATAAAAGAGTGTGTGGCACCAGAATCAAATAAGGCTTCTACTTCAAGACCTTGGAGTTTGAGGATACCTTTAATCAGATTTGGTGAAGCACTTGCCTCCTGATGTGATAGTGCAAACACTTTCCCTGGCACTGCAGTTCTAGCATCCTTGGCTCCTCGAGGCTCCTCCTCACAAAATCTGGAAATGTGTCCTGGCTTTCCACAGTTGAAACACGTCACACATGGTCCTTGGTGTATTCTTCCACACTTGGCACACATCTGATTGTTGGCGGTGCTTGCAGTAGGAGCTGTGGATCCCCTATATGAACTCTGACCTCCACTGAAGTGACTCCTTTGAGGTCCTTTGAATTGACTCCTCGGTGGTCTGCTGAAATGACTTCTTTGGGGTCCAGTAAAATAACTCCTTGATGGTCCACCAAAGTGATTTCTGGATGGTTGGCTAAACCGCGTATTCACATTACTGAAGTTGTGACTCTGCTTCTTAGTAACTCCTCCCGTTGGTCTCATGAGGTGTGTAGATCTGGCCTGAAAACCCTTCATCTTCTCAGCTTCCTCTTCTCGTTTGTTCCTTGCTATCGTGCGCAGTTTGTCGCATATTTCTTCAAAATCCCTTGTTTCATCAAGGAACGGTGATAGAGCTGTTTTTAGGTCTGGTCTAGCTTTTTCAACCAATCGAGCACTCAACCATTTAGAGTTGTTCTGTGAATATCCGCAGAATTTAGACAACTCTAAAAAGCGAGTAATAAATTCGTCTTCATGTAATTCCCCTTGCCTGAATGTGAGGAATTCAGTTTCTTTCTCTATTCTGATTGAAGGGGAAAAGTAATAATTTTCGAACTTTTCCTTAAACTCTTCCCACGTCATCTCAGCATTTCCTTTTGTTTTGGTGCTTTCCCACCATTCTTCAGCTGCTTTCTGCAACAATTGTTCAGCGACCATCACCTTTTGTTGTGAGCTAATCTCGATAACTCTGAAAATCTTTTCTACACGCTTCAGCCACTCCAGTGCTGCAATCGGATCTAGCTTCCCCTCGAACATTGGTGGAGTAAACTTCCGAAATTTTTCCCAAACCTCAGTAATAGGTAAGGGATGATACTGAGAATGAGAACCGCTACTACCTCCATCTTCAGTGCGAGAATGACTTCCTCCCCTTGATTGATGGTCAGAAGGTGTGACTTCCAGAGCCTTCTCCTTTCCTTCCTTACCACCTTGGCCTCTTCCTTTTGCTAGTTCATCCTCGTGTCTATTCACTTTCTCTCTCATCTCCAAGATGACGTCTCGTAACTCTGCCAAAAGGGCATTGTTATCCTGAGGATAGGGACCATCTTGATGCGGAGGGAGACCTCTTTGGGATGGAGCAGGGGTTGAATTAGTTCTTCGAGTTCTTGCCATTATCTCCTCCTATGATTAATACTATAAGGACACTAAACAAATAAAAATAGCTAAATAAATTCTAAATCTAACAAAGGGAAGTGCTCATGTTATGATATTTTATTTGCCACAAACTTTTAAATTTTTTTTTTTTTTAAGAAATCACTTTAGAAAATAAACAAAATTGCCATGGAACCTTTAGCTCTGATACCAAAAATGTAACACCTCAATTTTAATACCCAAAAACTCGGTCAAAATATTGAAAATACCTTCAAAAGAGTTCAACAATATCCAAATCCTTTTACAATGTTACCATTTCGAATAAAACCCGTAATACATAATCAGAATAAATTCCAGAAAATATTTCAGAGTTTAATACAAAACGGAAGTCTTAGGTTCATGGCAAATAAAATAACATAACATAATCTATTGGAGATCAAAAGAGCTTCCAGAGCTCACTCCATAGGTGCCTTCCCTTGCTCTCTACTAGAATAATCACCTGAAAAATGTTAATATGGGATGAGATTCCACGTCTCAGTAACTACTGAATATTTCTACCTTACACGAGCAAATTACATATGACATAAATAGTAGATAGTAAAAAAAAAAAAATGGATTTAATATACACAGATATTTTTTTTTAGATATACAGTAGTTCACATCAAATATCTTTATAAAATACTCATCATTCTTTATTGAATAATTCAGAATGCACTATGCAGTATGCAGCCTCCCTTATATCCCCTTCCAACCGTATACCGCTGACTGGAACCATAGGCTAACATATAGTCCAATAGAAACTCATTCATTTGACTGGATGGTTTCAAGCTCACCAAAACTTAAGATACACCCGGCCAAAGGTATAGAGCTTAAATCTGGACTATGGCTCCCCTCCTTTAAAATAACAACTAAGGAGGTGTCACATGTCCCTCATCTCCAATGAAATCCCGGCCAGAGGAAAACATGGAAGATGGGGCCCTGAAAAGTACCATCCACTGTGCACCGAGTGGTGGCATAAACAATTCTTATCATTCAATTCCCTCCTTACTCCACCCATCACAATACAACCGCCATGATGAATGTATTTACTCAAAAATAATGCATTATTATACCATTATATACATTGATATGCGTATTTGTGAATAGTAAAATACTATGCGTATCTGTGAATAGTAAAATACTATACGTATCTGTGAATAGTAAAATACGGTATATACATGAATAGTAAAATGAGTAGTAAATACGGTATACGTGAATAGTAACATGAATAGTAAATACGGTATACGTGAATAGTAAAATGAATAGTAAATACGGTATATGTGAATAGTAACGTACGTATAAATAGTACCTCTACAGATTTGCAAGTCAAAGTTCCCACACCAGATCTTAAAACCATAAATATTTTCTAAATATTCTTGCCAAAATAGTAAACAAACAAATTTATAATCATACATAATTCACAAGTATAAGGAAGAATATTCAGAGTTACCTGTTACTTGCTAATACCCGAATCACCAACCAGCTATTATAACTCTCAAGCAAATATCTCTCTACTCTCTCTCTACCTCTCTCTATGGCTCTTAGAAGTTGTGAAGAATGAAATGAAATGGAAGGTCTATTTATAGTTGGAAAATGGGTCTTTAAGTGTAATTTTCGTCTCTGGGTCGTTTTACGTAATTTTCCCAAAATTATAAAATGAAACTTTCCCGTGAACTTCAGCCGCCCTCGTGAACTTCTTTTTAAAAAATTTTAATAATATTTTAATATATATTATTTTATTATTATAATATAATATTATTTAAATAATAAATTATTATTGAGTGGGTCCCGCGGCCATTTTTTTCAAACTTCACGAGAAAGTTTGCAGAATTATTTTTGGCCGTGGGTCCCGCAGAATACTGATTTAAAATTTATCACTTTCTGAAAATAGAGCCTACTAGTCTTTCCAAAATAGGTTTATGTTCAAGATATTAGATTCAAAATTCAGGATGTTACAGGGAGACTCTCCCACCATAGCTAGGTGCGCGACGCGGGTCAGATTCGGATTAGTCAGGGCGAAGCTCCGATGAACCGGGTGGGTAACCAAAAGAAGAAAAAAAAAAACAATTTTGGAGTGTTTGACAAACTTTTGTCAAAACCTAAATTTTGAAGTTATCCAAACACTATCATTTTTATCTACAAGCTATTCTCCAAAAGTCATTTTTACCTGGTAAATTCCAAAAACTATTCTCCAAAAGCCAGTTTTACTTCATAAATCCCAAAAGCTACATCCAAACGGGCATACAAAGATCCGTTCTTGAGTTTGTTGAAGGTATTTCATGTGATTATTTGGAATAGCGATTGAAGCCTTTAAAAGTAGCTTTTCAATTATGATTTACGATATACGAGCTAAGTATGTAAGATGAGTTTTATCTCAATTTAAGTAAATAAGCACTTTTGGAGATCCCAAACGTGATCCTTCCAAAAGTTATTTCGGTTAGCTTATCCTAACAATAAAGAGTATTTTTTTTTAGAAAAAAAACCAATATATATTTTACATGTGAAAATGATTTATTTGCTCTTAATTATATTAATTATTCAAAATAAAACTGTTATTTCAAATTTAGTTTATTCACAAAAATAAATTAAAGGGAGTTAACAAATGAAGTTGGTAACAAATGTAATCATTAGGGGTGAACATGGTGCACGATACGCCTACCCAAGCTGGGAAAAAATTGCCTAGGCTGGCTCTAAAAAAGTGGCTTGAAAAAATTTTGGATAGTTTTGAGGCTGGCTAATAACTGGGTAGGGCCAGGGAAAGGGTCTTGCTAGGAAAAATATTTTAATTTATTTAAATATATAATTTTATATCAAATAAACACACACACATATTGTTTGAAGTATGGATATTATTTAAGACATATAGTAGTTTTTAAGTTTCAATACTCAAATTGTAGACTTATTTTAAAATATGTTATGAAAGATTTATTTTTAGAGACTTATATTATTAGTCTACAATTTTTGAAGCAGGGCTTCTATTTCATTTGTGCAATTTTTTGAGACTCTGAAAAATCTAGTATAAATTACAAAATGAAAATGTGTGTCATAAGGGCTTTTATTTCAATTGTGCAATTTTTGGATCACTCTTACAAATTTTATTAGTCTTCATGCAGGATTCTCTAAACTTGTTTGGGACTTTATAAGCCTTCATGCAAGATGTCTAGAGAAGGGCAAGGCGTTATCACTTAGGCTAGGAAGCCCTCCCTTACCTAGCCTAAAATGATTAGGACTTTTATCGAACAGAGTTGGGTATTGGGCTACAAAATGCAACTCATTTGCCTTTCGAGCTGGGCATCAAGCAAAGGCCTTACCCTGCTCAACTCTATCCATACTCACCCCCAGTAATTATTGAGATATCAGAATGCAGTTACTCTCACCAAAGGGAGGGGGTTCAATCCTGGAGTTGGTCAAGGCGCTGGGGGAGGCATCCTAGCTCCTAGGTGCCTAAGTAAACGCTTGAGAGTAATAGACGGCTCGCCCTGCCCAACATCGGTATGACCTAGGAGGAAGGGAGATTTCGTCATGCCCTTGGATCGTGGGTGAACCCAACCCCTTTCCTAAAATTTCTATATCAAAAAAAAAAAAAAAGAATGCAGTTATATTGTATTCAATACATTTACCTCATTCCTTATATGTTACTATGGATACAAATCATTTAGCAATTTCACAAAAATATACTAATACTGTTATTTCTAACAACTTCTACCACATCAACTAATTAATTAAACCCAAAAATCTTTTATTTTTCTTTTGGAAAAAGCACTTGATCCTACCGTAAGGCTCCCTCCTGTTCTTACTGTCAAATATATTTGGAGAATTGATCTAAATCCTAAATATAAGATATATTTTTATATTTGTTAATATTTAATTAATTTATCTTTATTGATGATCCCTCAACAATAATTAAAGAGAAGAGGGGATAAAAAAATTAAAGAAAATGACTAGAATGTGTTAAAAAATATATTATATTAACTAATTTTTGAAATACAATTAAATTAGGTAAATATGTTTTATATTAAAGACCGGAAGGTGTAATTCTTCCACGATAACCCAATACAATTGACCGCTACTATACACAGTTTTTCTTAATGCTCTTTCAATAGTAATTAAAGAGAAGAGAGTATAAAAAAAATTAAAGAAAATGACTAGAATGTTTTGAGAAATATATGTCATATTAACTAATTTCTAAAATACAATCAAATTAGGTAAATATATCTTGTATAAAAAACCAGAAGGTGTAATTCTTCCATGGTAACCCAATACAATTGACTGCTGCTATACACAGTTTTGCTTTATACTCTCTCAAGAATAATTAAGGAGAAGAGGGGATAAGAAAAATTAAAGATCACTAGAATATTTTAGAAAATATATGTCATTTTAACTAATTTTTGAAATACAATCAAATTAAGTAAATATGTCTCATATTAAAGACTGGAAAGTGTAATTCTTCCATGATAACCCAATACAATTGACCGCTACTTTACGCAATTTTGCTTGGAGTAATGGAAAAGAATTGCACAAAAGCAAACATAAACGAAAGAATGACTTTTAAATTTCAATTAAGAGAAATAATATATTGACAAGACCTACAAGTTACTAATGATAACTGATTCACTTGCTAATCCCCTTGTCCACTTGTCAATGGACACTTTTCTAATATTATTTCTCTTGGTTGAGATCTAACGGTCATTCTCTTAACATAAAGTCAGACAAAAAAAATGACACAGAAGTTTTCGATGTAGGAAATTTATTTGTAAACTGCTCACATTTTTGTCTACATAAACAACTGCGTACGTTTTAATCATGAAGGTCCTAGACAAAGTGAGTGCCCAGCCAGGTTCTTAAAATAATAATCACCAAATATGGGAGAATGAATGATTTTATCTAAATCCCAATGACACTCTAACATTAATTTTAGTTTCAAAGGAACAGCAGTTTTGTGCTTGTGGAGAATTTCCTATGTGTTAGGTATTGCAAATTTCGTTGCTGCCATATAATGATTGCTTTTGAAAATAAGAAATTTCTGCTCTTTCAGAGAAAGGGGTTCATTTGGTTGCTGTTCATGATAAACACAATTAATATAGTTATGACATATTACCTCCGTTCCAGTTAGCTAATTTGAGAATATTAATAAAACTAAATAAATTACTTTGAAATATTTATATTTATCGTTTTTCTCCAAATTAATTTGCTTGACTCATAAATAAATTGATATATAATCTCCTAATTTATCTGCCTTTTGATCATCTCCTATGTGTAAGGCTCTTCTTGCCCCTACTTTAACTTGATCTAGTAAGAGGCAAAAAACCTTGTGGCAAAAAACTCGATAAATTCTAGCA
Organism: Acacia crassicarpa; assembly: GCA_034222035.1. NCBI lineage: Eukaryota > Viridiplantae > Streptophyta > Magnoliopsida > Fabales > Fabaceae > Acacia > Acacia crassicarpa. The sequence continues at coordinate 29,201,124 of JAWXYG010000010.1, read as the reverse complement.
TCATGATATGTAATAATAAAAAATAAATAACAGAAAATAGAATAAAGGGGTAGCTATAGGAGGCAGCTGATGATTAATAACTAACAGAACCACTATACTGCCTATATATAATATAGGTGTAAAGCACCAACTTGTAACCCATACCATAATGTGAAATGGCTTGGTGCATTGCTCTCTCTCTTCTCTCTCTTTCTCTATCTCTCTTATATTCTCCTATTACACTAATACAGCACATATACTGCTGGAATAGATGTTAGCAATGTGGTGAACAATGCCACCACAACTGCGTTTCAACATGCAGCAATTAAGGCATTCCAAATTTGTTTTTGGGACACCATAAGCAACAATTAAGGCATCCCAAATTTGGTTTTGGGACACCATAAGCAGTAGTTAAAACGCCCCAAATATGTTTAAGTCTTTTTTTTAAAAAAAGAAAAAAAAAAAGACCCCAAACAGGTAAGGTTTAGGAGTCTGCCGGTGAGTTACGGCTGAAATGTTACAACCAATTCAAAGCAATAAGGCCAATTGCTTTCAGCTAGAGCTGTCATGAAAGTTTTGCAAAGAACAAAAAAACATCATCTTCACTTCACTCATTCGTAACATCATCATCGTCATTGTCATCGTAAGTTTTTTCTGTTTTTTTTTTAAAACAAAACCTAAAAGATCGTGTGAAGACAGAGGAAGAACCAAAACTCACTATAGAGCTAAATAACATAACACAGATCTAAAAATTCTAGAGCCAACAGATGCAGATATAAATCAAAAAATTAATCTAGGATTAGCAGATGCAGATAATACAGATCCAAAAATTTCAGAGCTAACAATCAGATTAACAAATCCAAAATTCTAGATCTAACAATCAGAAGAAAAGGGAAAAAAATCCAGATCTAAAAACGTTGGTGAGGGAGGAGCCACGATAATCAAAGCTGCGAGTGTTGGTTTAACTGAAGGAACTGCGAGAATCAAAGCCGCTAGACTTAGAACCTCGACGGCGTACAAGGACACGACAACCCCGATCTGTTGATTTCCAACCCTTCAGCGTGTTTTGCTGTCGGATCTGAGGAGAGCATACTTTTGCATTCTCGTCTCCTTCAGCCTGTTTCGCCGTCGGAGAGGAAGGCTGTGGCCGTCGTGGTGGAAGTCGTACCAAAGAGAGAGGCACTGGAGCATAAGAGGCTAAGGAAAAAAAGTCACGAATGGAGAAGGAGGGAATAAAATGAGAGGGAACATGTGCATGACAGTGACTTTGGCATCCCAAAAGTGTTTTAGGACACCAAAAATGTTGCTTTTGGTGTCCTAAATTGAATTTAAGTCGCTAAAAATGCCAAACATGGCCCCAAGTTTCACTTTTGATGTGCTAAATTTAAATTAGAATGCCAAAAGTCTCTTGTATAAGCGTCCCAATTTTAAAGTAGGACACCAAAACTTTCTTTTGGCATTCTTTTTTAAAGACACCAAAAGCCTCCACATAATTATGAAAGTACCACCGCTTTTATTTTTTACTTTATTTTTTCAAAAAGGGACGTCTTTTAGGGAAGTAAAAACCATTTTTTTGTAATAATATATCTAGTCATTACCTCAATCCTCTAATGAGGAGAATACAAATTACAAGTTAGAACCTCGAAAAGTTTATTTGTTAGAAGAGGCAAAAACTTTTTACACTGTAAGATTATATTTAGTTTAAGGGGGTAGGTAAAGGAAGGGGAGATGCTCGCATCCTATCATTTGGTTGAAAAATTTAACGGGGAGAGGAGTTCAAGCCCCAAGCCCCCCTTTCCCTAGCCCATTTTGGCTCCTTCAAAGGGGAGTCAAAACTTTATACTAACCAACCTTCATAATTTTTATAGTATTTATTGAGGGAAAAATACATTTAAATATCACTTCAACTATTAAAACTCAGAAAAGACCATTAAAACTTGTAAAGGACAGACTAAGGATGAGGTGAGAATCTTAGTTTTGATTTTTATATTTTGGCTTAAAGACCAAAAAGTCATTTCACATATTTTTTTTTAATACCTAACAATTTTGTCAAAGTCATTAGGATTTTTGTCAAAACCATTTCTATTTTGTGAGTTGTAATCAATTGAGTAATGAGATTGACTAAAACAGTAATGCTTTTAACAAAAATTGTAATGGTTTTGAGAAAATCGTTATGGTTTTGACAAAATTTTTAAGCACTGAAAAATAAGTGAAAGGAGTATTTTGGTCATTAAGCCAAAATGTGAAAAAATCATATTCTCACCGCATCTCTTCTCTGTTATTTGCAAGTTTTAATAGTCTTTTTTGGATTTTAGAAGTTGAAGTGGTATTTTAATATCTTTTTCCCTTTCATTAATGCCCATGAAAAAATTAAAAATAAACTCTCACTCAATCCAAACACGAATGGAAAATTAATTTCAAATAAAGATTTTCTTACTATTTTGTTCTCATTTTTATTATATTCTATTAAAAAAAACAAACTCATCACTCGTTCTTTTTTCTTTTTTTTTTTTTGATAACAATGAGACACCTAAACTAATCATCTAAAGGGAGAAATTCCCCATTACTATCCTGATTAACAATCCTTGCTAGAGCCTCAAACAGGTGGTAGACTTCATGGAGCCCGAATAGTAGATCTAACCTACCCTTTGCAAGGTGGTCCCCCGCGTACTTGCATGAGTGTTAAATCTTAGAAATTGACAACAATCCAGCACATTTTCTCTCCCCTTTTATCTATTTTTGGTTCAAAATGTGCATAGAAATGAAGTTATAGAGGAAAATGTGCATATCAAAGTATAAGGCAAATATCAAAGAAATCCTTGTTTGATCCTATAGAGTTTGTGATTTAATTGAGAATTGATAATTCCTTCCTCTTTTGTAGGAAGGTAAAGACAAGCTTTGAAGCTCCACAAGAATCAAGAAACAAGGAAAGAAAGAAAAGATGTGAAGCAGTGCAAAATTGGAAGAATCTGTGTAACTGGCCACAGCCAGTGTACAACTGGCCGCAGCAAGTTGTTCTCTGTATCACTAGCCGCAGCCAGTGGACCACTGGCCGCAGCCAGTCGTAAAAAAATGCTGAAAGTACAGCTACGCGTTTTCTCATTTCAGAAACAGAAAAACCCTATTTAACCCAAAGGGAAGGGCCGAAAAACACACTCTTGACCTAGGGAAACAAGTGGGCACACAAGGGAAGAGCTTGGGAGAGAGATTTGGACAATCTTGGAGGCTTGGGTGCTCATCCAAAAGGAGATTTTGGAGATTTCACCTTGGTTTTTCCTCTTTTCCTCTCCTTTCTTCTTAGTTTCTTCATGTATTCAGTTCCTTTGCTTAGAATCTCTTTGTATTTGAACATGAGTAGCTAAACCTTTCATTCTAGGGTTCTTTTACCCTTTTGTATGGATTAATACTTGAACTTTCCTCTCTTTTGGTAGATAAATATATATATGTGTTGATTTCAACCTTGGCTTAATGCTTCTAAGTGATTGGCCTCCATTTAGATGATTTATTCACTTGGGTTTTGACTCGAGAGAGCTAATCTAGGTGTAGAACTTGATTGAAATCATGCTTGTCTTGAAGTTTACTTGATAAATGGATGGTTTGTTGGTAAAATAGAGATATATTTACTAACCTTGCATTGTCACATTAGGGTTGTTGCTTAATTATTGATTCTTACTAATTGTAGCAAGAGATTGTGCATTTTAGTGAGAAGAGAAACTTGATTTTGACTTGAGAGAGCGTTTCAAGTGTTTTTGAACCCTAGACTAACACATATATGTATTGAAATGCTACTAGAGAGGAAGTTAACCAAGTTTTATGAAATGCAAAAGGGGAAGAAGAATCCTAGGCTCCATTTTTCTTGAAGTCAAAAGTCATTCTCCTTTAGCAATTTTTAGTTTTAGAAAAAGTCTTTAAAAATTCTCATTCTACATGAAAACTTTGTTCTAGCTCAACTAGATTGAATTCACTAAGCCTCTTGTTTGACCAATTTGTTAAACAAATCCTCGTGGGAACGATACTTTACTAATCACTTTATTACTTGCGAAACTCGTACACTTGCGAGGCGAACAATGAGCAAGGGACATACTTAACCTTTGTTGCCCAGTCCATTCTTAGCAATAGCCTAACTTCTTTAAGAAGACCAGAATTTCTGTGAGCTTCCGTACATCTATGAAGTACAAGGTCGAGGCACTCTATGGAATCTGTTTCTAGCCAAACTTTCTTAAAACCCATATTCCATGCCAATTTTAATCTAAGAAAGCACGCCCAGATTTCCATTGTCAATTCATCACCTCTATCAATAGGATTTATGAATCCTTTAATGAAATTCCCAACATTATTCCTGATCAAACCCCTATAAGTAGATTTCATGGATATAACTGAGAACGCGCCGTCAACATTGACCTTTACCTAGTCTGCTTTCGGTGGCTACCACGACTCACAACTTGAGGCTAGAGCAACACCTTGTACTTTCATCCCTACTAGATGATCTCACTAGTGCAAAAAAGGGGTTTTAAGACGGCCTCATTTAGACCGGACTATCGACGCCCCCATCTTAAAGGTATGACCAATGACAGTTTTGTAAATATAAAGAACTTTCTTATACCGGATCATTTTTTTCATAGGTCTTAAATATATTATTCAGACCCATTAAAAAAACAATCGGTCTTAAAAATGTTATTTAAAAAATTGAAATATCAATTACTTTATCGACAAATCTCATACAGCTGGACTAATATTTTCTACGATCCAAAAATAATAAGAAAAAATTTAAATATTAAGATATTAACGTTTTAAGACCGAACATATTTAATAGCCGATCCTAACAGTTATTCTTTTAAGACTGGACATAAAATGCGACTGGTACAAAATATAGAAAACAATTAAATAAAAAATTAATTACTTTTAAAACCTGATTTATATATGGACGATCTTAAAGGTTAACATTTAACACCGGGTATTAATTTGTTCGGTCTTAAAGTTAAATATTTTAAGACCGGACTTAAATTTTGGCTGGTACAACAATATTGAAGAAAATCAAACAAATAATGAATTAGTTTCATTTAATTACTAAAAAATTTGTCTAGACTTTTAGGACCGTATGTTTGTTAAACGTGTGGTCTTAAAAGTCCCAAGACTTTTAGGACTGTATATATATGAATTGTCTGCTCCTAAAAGTCTTGAATTTAAAAAAGACTTAAACTTTAGGACTGTGTAGTTGTAAATATCCGGTCTTTACAATCTTCCTTTAAATATCTGGCAAATCATCAATGTTCAAGACAATTGATAAAAGCCTTTTGTCATTAGCCTTAGGGTCCACAATCAACAATTAACCAAAGATTACGTATAGGCAAACCTTGGATCGTTCTCCCTTCTCGATGAGCCTTTTATTGAATCCTAAATAATCTAAATGTCATGCAAATGCAATGAAAACAAGGGGGGATTAAGTTTTGGATTTTTAAATTATAAACTAAAATATAAATGTAATTTAATTAAATGCTAACTAAAATGGAAATATAAAGGATAGATGCTCTTGGTAATGAAGAAGTGACTATCCTTGCTTAAAAAGTATGGGAGTTAAAAATCATTAAGTCTTAATTAGAAATACCTCAAGATATCACTTTAAGTCCAATATTCTCAATTAATAGTAGCTCGTACGATCGTAGCTAACTACTACCTCTTAAGAAATTGTTTAAAGCACTTAATGTGTAATTAAGATTGGAATAATGTAAATATGAGTCTTTTTGAAATTGAGTACCAATCAGTCCCTCAAATGTATAAATCAACCACATTAATTAGACAATATCATGCTAATCAACATAGTCTAATTGCAATCGCAAGACAATTTAAATACATATAATCATCACACTACATATTCAATCTCAATCACAAATATCAAACCAATAGAGACAATAATTATCAATCTCAGTTCCAGAATTATACACAACAATTCCTAAATCTAGACAATCAATATGTATAAATCTAGACTACAGAATGATAGTAAAAACTCCCCTATGTAGCTTTGGAACTCAAGTCAATATCCACCACCCAGAAAAAAAAAAAGAATCAGCCACACATGGTTTCAAATTCTTCTCCAACGAGCTCAAATTCTACAGCCATAGGAGATGAGTTGAAGTGACGATGGTGGTACTGAGAACAGTGGAAGAATGGTGGTGGTGGTGGTCGAAACTGATGGTGGTGTACAGTGGGTGAAGGAAGATGGAGATGAAGGGACGATGCTCGCCAACGACCGTGGAGAGGATGATAGCCGCCGGCGAGAGGAAAGGAGAGATGGTCGTGGGTCTACGTTTGGTTCAGCGTTTTCCCCCCTCCCTTTGCACCGCTGGTCCTCCATATTTAATAACCCATTAAATCTGTCGGGTTCTTCTCTAGATGTCGGGTCTGCAATTCATCAAACCTAACCTCAATGGTCAAAAGTCAAAACGCAGAGTTGCATCTGAGGGACCTAAGTGAAAAGAAATAAAACTGTTGCTTCAGGGACTTACATGAAAAGTTTATAACTTCAGTTCAAATTTTTATTTTCTAATTTGATCTAACCTTTTGAAGCATCTACAATGAAAAACAATTGATCTAATATCAAATACCTCAAAAAAATCAATGATTAAAAGTAATTACATTTTTTTTAACAATTTTGCCCTTTTTAGTCCTAATTTAATGTATTTACTCTTAATCTTAATTTATCACAAGAAAGACATTTTAGGCTCAATAACTATGATAAAGTGTATTAAAAATCCCAATTTAATTATAAAAAATCATGTAAAAGTATGGTTCAATCAACAATCGATACCATGCATTCACAAAGAAACACTACAAAGCATCAAATAACTTCCAAAAACATACAAAAGAGAAGGCATAGTCAGAAAGATGTAACCATTAGTGAACCTCTAGGATACTTATCAAGACACATTGTGAACTAGCTGTAACAAAATGAGCCACCAATCACTACTAACAAAAAGGGGTTTTTAGATCGCCTCATTTAGACCGGATTATAGAGGATCAAGTCTAAAACTTGAAAAAAAATTGAAATATCGATTACTCTTTAATAATAAAAATATATTATTTAGATTTGTTTCCCAAACATCCAGTCTAAAACTTGAAAAAAAAATTGAAATATCGATTACTCTTTAGAGTAAACTTTTAAAATTGAACGTAAATAATAGCCAGTCCAAAAGATAAGGAAAAAATAAAATAAAAATTTTATTACTTTTAAGACCGGATGTTTGTAAGTACCAGTCTAAAAGGTTAAATTTTAAGACTGTTTGTTAAGTATATGCGGTCTAAAATATTAGCATCAGAATAACACTCACTCACTATATCCTCTGTTCTTCGCGTTGAAACTTAAAGTTGCTTTCTCTTTCTCTCTCTTCCTCGCCCACCACCACTACCCTCTGTTACTCTCTCATTCACTCAGGCATTTGCCTCTCCCACCACCTCCCTCAACCTCTCTTCTTGTCGTGAAAATGAATGGAGAAAGCGAATCCAGTCCAAGCCAAGGTATGCCTGCTACTGTTGTGAATTAGAGCAAGTATGATTCATCTCAAAGTGAGCCTAGTAATCGGCCTTTACGGTGTGGTAGAAGAGCCACATGATTGGAAGAGTTTTCCCCAAGTCAAATTGCCGGCCAAAAGATCGGGATTTAGTTTATATATATTGGAAACCTATCGGCCCTAATGCAAGCCAGTATAGGAGTTATGTTGGCTGCTTAGCACACAACAAGCCTAACATCTTGATAGATGAGTAGAAAAATGTCGATCCAAAGATAAATAATAGGACTCTATCCGACTATGTAATACCCCCAAATTTCTAACAATTATAATAACTTAAAACTGCAATAATTTTTAAGATTAATTACTGAAAGCCAAAATAAACTATCTTGGGGAGTGTTACCGCCGCACTTGTACTGAGACAAGTGCAAGGCTACTTATTACAAATAAGGTAAATTCAAACTTAAACAAAATATGTTTTACTCCGAACAAAATAAAATAAAATAAAATAAGATGAAGTTGCTTCCTCACTTCTCACTGCTAGCCCCAACTCTTGGCACCTTTTTCACTGAAACTCTGCTCCCCCGAAGAATCATCGCAGCCCATGAACACAAACATCAGCAATTGCTAGGAATTCTAATAAAACACAATTTAAATGGTACAAATATAATAATCAAAGCGAATATATGTACATATATACACATAAATTATAAGGTAATTACATCAAACATTATTCGTTATCTCCTTTTAAATTTATTTAAACCCGGGAAACCCTACCAGTTTATTTAGTGGGAAGAGAACCATGGTAAACCCAGGAAACCCTGCCAGTTTACCCTGTGACCCGGGAAACCCTGCTAGTCACAATCATCAATTGGCCATAAACATATCTTCCTAGTGTGCACACCTCTTCCCAAATTTGCTACTAGTGTCCCGGGAAACTCTTCCAGACACCACTTTGGGAAAAACGGATACTATCTTTTCACATCGGTGGCATAAAGCCCAAAAGTTGTGTTCATCACTTGGGAGGTACCATCCCAAAGCTATCCTCCCACTGTTAAGTTATTTAAAATATACACACAATAAACTCCTAAATTATTTCTATTATTTAATTATCTTTTATATATTTTTCTATTATTTAATTAAATATAGGGTATAAGGATATTTTAATATGATCTACTCATATCCTATTTTATTGTGAGGAAATATTATATAAAGAAAGAATAAATCAAAGAAATATCAAATACTATCTGACACAATTAACATAATATAATATAGTATATTATATTATCTATAATGTGTGTGTGTGTGTATATATCGTAATTGATGAAAGAACACGCACAGAGCAACATGCATTCATCTTGAATAGGTTAAATTACTTTGCAAAAGAAATTAATGCGCAAACCACCAAGAAGAAGAAATCTACATATATTCAATCACTTAAATCAAAAACCCACAGCAAAGCAATGCAAGGCATCTTATATTCAATATCAAACCACTTTGCAGAAGGCTACTCAAGAAGAAGAAAAATCTATTTGTATACGATTCAATACTAATTCCTATTGTTTTAAGGATTAAGATTAACTATCAGGATTCATATAAAATTAACTTAAGATTTATGGGGATTAGGATTATATATAATATATTTCATATATAAGAACCCTATCAAAATTTGTATAAAACTATCCTAAGACTCATGGGGATTAGAATTACCTATCCATGCCTTTGCGGAACATCGAAGCTATTCTTTTATTTCTGTCATGCTAGGTTAAGTAATATAGTGGTGGAGACGCAACTCAAATTATAGAAATAGATGAGTAAGAGATTAAAGAGATAATAGAATTCTTTCACATATTTAAAATCAAATTAAAATGAAAGGTATTATCCTAAGACTCATGGGAATTAAAATTACCTATCAAAGTTTTCATAAATCTAACATAAAACTCATGAGGATTAGAATTACCTATCAGGATTTACATAAAACTAACCTAAGACTCATGAGAATTAGAATTACCTATCAAGATTCATATAAAATTAACCTAAGATTCATGGGGATTAGAATTACCATCAAGATTTACATAAAACTACTCATGGGGATTAGAATTACCTATCAAGATTTACATAAAACTACTCATGGGGATTAGAATTACCTATCAAGATTTACATAAAACTACTCATGGGGATTAGAATTACTTGGTCTCCGTTTTTGCTAGCCTCCTAGAAAATAATTTGATGAGAGTTCGGAAGGAGGATTTGAGAAAAAAAGGTAGCGGAGAAAAAAAACTATCGAGCGTTGCTAGGTTTATACGGCTAAACCTAAGTTTATAATTAAAATTTAGGGTTTAACTATGGGTAGAGCTTTTTTAACTACAATTAATTAATAAATTATAAAACAATACAATTAAATTCTAAATTTCTATTATTACTATAATAGTTTCCAATTAATAAACAAAAAAAAATAATACAAACATTATTAAATTCCAAATCTTTATTTACTACATTATTGTTGTTATTATTATTATCATCATCATCATCATCATCATCATCATTATTATTATTAGTAATCCGAGGTATTACGTTCTACCCTCCTTAAAACAAGTTCCGTCCTCGAAACTGAAATAAAATTCAATAATAAAATCTCGGGTATTACATTCTCCCCTCCTTAACATAAGTTTCGTCCCCGAAACTTAATTGCGTATCTTTTTCAAATAATTTTAAATATACAATTATCAACATTAACTATCACTTTTCTCATCACATTAAATCAATCATCAGACAATGCAATATAGATCAAACGATAAATCAATATAAATTCAAACGACAAATCAACATTTTATATTTAAAATTAAGAATTCTATCATTCTTCATTATTCAAAATAATTCACAAAATAAATTGTAATTACCCCTCTAACATCTCTTTCTAAATAAAATTCACAAGTCAATAATAATCACATAACGAATCACAAAATAATTTTAAATATACAATTATTAGAATTTCAAAGAAATAAATCATTTCTAAAAGACAAGGAAATAACCCTTCACTACCTATCTCTCACGTTTTAATTATTATTATTATTACTATTATTACTCATTTATTTACTTAGCTCTGGGATCTTTGATCCCTTGAGTTAGTATCAAAACCAAACCCAAGTCGAAACCTAGGGCTCTGATACAAAAAAAATAATAATAATACAAACATTATTAAATTCTAAATCTTTATTTACTACATTATTGTTATTATTATCATCATCATCATAATAATCCGGGGTATTACATTCTACCCTCCTTAAAACAAGTTTCGTCCTCAAAACTGAAATAAAATTCAATAATAAAATCTCGGGTATTACAGACTGACATACGATATTCTTAACAATGAGATGTTGAAACATAAGATATGGTCGTATTGTGCTCAATATTGGAGGAAGTTTAAGACAAACCTATCTAACAATAATGTTCATAATAGGGGCGGAACCAAGAATTGAAATCAGGGGGGTGAAAATTATAGAATAGAACCTAAGTGTTCATGAAATTACATTTAGCCCTATAAATGTTTCAATATTTTCATTTGAGTCCCTCTATAAAACTTTTAATGGGACTAAAGTGGAAAAATTGAAAGTTTTATGTGGTAAAAATACAATTTCCTAAATTTTTTTGGTTAATTTTTGTAATTTTAGGGGGGGCGAGGGCTACCACTAGCCCCCCATGTAGGTCCGTCCGTGGTTCATATAGAGGTTGATGATGGTAAGCCTCGTTCTAATCTTTACAGCAAGTATAAATTTCTTGATGAAAACTCTCGGCAACAATGTTTTCAGATGCGGACTACTTTAAAAGCTTTTGTAAGTTCATATTTAGTTTTCCCCCTTTTTTATTTGGTTAAGAACCTATGTAGATATGTATCAATGTGTGGACTACTCCATTTTTATCCTGTTAGTAAGATGGCTTGGTGTGTGAATAGAAGAAATATAAAATCTTTCTACTTGTTATTTCAAGCTTCATGCAATTATAGAATGTCATTTCCATCATTTGTCCTACATCAGAGTATGTCTTAGTTCTTATGTGAGTATGATTGTAGATGGAGTAATACAATAAAAGTTCGCCATTGTTCTATACAAGTCCTAAACTTGATAAAGTAAATTTGACTAGTGTTTAAGGTTTATATCAACAAAAGTTCTCTAATTTCTATTAGTGAGATGGTATGAAATTCATAATTAATATTTGTTTTGAATTCTTATTCACAGGAAAAAAAAAGGAAAAACACAAGAGATTGGTAGAAAAAATGATTGCCCTCATACAATGTCTCGTGGCGGCTATGAAAAGGCTGAAAAAGAGTTGATGACAGCTAAACAAAAGAGATTGGAAAAAGAAGCTCAATCCAATCCTTCTATGATATGTGATCCACCATCTCTAATACATCGCAAAAAGTCATTGTTGTATCCTCGTCAAAAGAGTAGCGAGTCTTATACGAGTGAACAAACTCGTACAATTGCTAAAAAAGTTGTAAATATCTTTATTGTTATTTTTAAGTTACTAAACAAGTTTTATTATTAAGCTTCTCATTATCTGGATCTTATAATATGAACTTAGAAAAATAGAAGCAAAGGGGTCATTTTTGTCGAACTGGAGGAATAATATTCTGACTGTTGCTAAGGGAAAACTCGATCATGCAAGGCGTGTCAATGGAATTTGAGGTAGGGTAGGCCAAGGCAATACTTTGGATCATCCAAAGGCCATTCTTCAAGGGTTGTTAAACGGAAGGAGAGGGATCATTTGTTGTCCACTGTGAGGGTAAAGACAAAAGCCTCAATGACTGCAATGTTTGAAGCCCAATTGAGCAAGATGAATGAGGAAATGGCGATGATGATTGAAAGCTCTTGTAAAGAGATCAGTGTTCCCATAACATATTCACCTGCACTTATGCAGCAGAGCACTAATGAGAGTTGTTGCATTATTGGATAATCAGAGGGTCTTGAACCTTGTGACATTTTTGTGGAGGATCTTGAGAGATGATTAGTTGCACATGGGAATGTCCACAAATTGGGATCAACTGTACACCACCAACAAATTCTAGATAATCAAGTCAGAGTGTAAGTTGAAAAGATGATCATTGTTGAGGCACCTGTCCTTATCCCAACTGGTGATCTGAAGATTATGAGTGATGTCAAGGGAACCTTCATCTTATGGCCAAAGAACCTTCTACATGTTTTTTATCGACATGAGGAAATCCTGACCAAAACCCCTCTTGTAGCTCCACCCCCTAAAGAAGTTGTGACGCCTAAGAGGAATGGTAAGGAAGAAATCATCCTTATGTCATACAATACATCTTTTGAATGTAGATCGTGGTCTATGGATGAAGTTGTAGGCAACTCATACCAACCGGTTTTAATTGATAGGGAAGATTTACTGTCTCTAATAGCTACTAAGCAAGAGCTTACTAATTCAATGGTGAAAATAGTTTTAAAGTAAGTATCTTCTTCTATGAGTATATAATTTAAAATATTATTAAGCCGTTATAATTTGTGTGCTTGCATTGTTTTAGGTACATGCATCATAGGTTGGTTTCCTCAGATAAAAGCAGTGATTTTGGATTCATGTGCTCAGACCAAATAACAAAATATAAGACCAATGTTTTGTTGAGACACGACTACTTATCACATAGGCTCGGTGAAACCAAGCTTGCATGTTACTTGGCACCATATGTGCATTGGTACATATCCTCTTTTCTTGTCTGCAATCTACTTAATTCTGCTACATATCATTGAGTTCTTGTCTGCTAAGAATTTTCAGTGGCCATTGGCAATTTGTGCTCTTGTGCAAGACAAATTATGGAGTGGTCCTCTTATGCTCCCTTCACAACCAACTAGGGGATGAATTGAAGGAGATCATGAACTCGTAAGCATGTGATTTTGATTGATTGGTGTGAATTGTCTGCTGTGAATTTTCAGTGACCATTATGGATGAATTTTTGGTTTTGATGATATGGCAATGAGACATTCCAAAACACGAAAGGAGCTAAGCATAGGCATAAGATCAAAGACCCTAAATAGATCATACCAAAGGTTAGTACATATTTAGAGATTACCTTATGAACCTGGTCAAAAAGATATATATGCTCTATTCGGTTTAAATTATGTCATGTTCTTTTTTAAACTCATAGGCAACCACCAGGATCAAACTTATGTGGCTATTATGTCTTGAGGCACATATATAACATTATCACGCAGGGCATGACTGAATTCGCTGAAGAGGTAAATGTATTTGATGTCACATATGATCTTCCTGGCAAAATTCAATTTCTAGCTTAGTGTTACATATACATATATACCTATTTTTGTTTGTACGTACGCAAATTAATTCAGTTTTTGGATTTGATGTTACAGATGTTTATACTTTCTGAGCCCTTTCCTGAAGATGATATTGAGTTCATCCGCAAAGGTGTTGTGAATTCATTTATGAGCTCATACAGTGTGTGATACATCCGGTCTTAAAAGTCGGATATTTTAGACTAACTATGTGATACTTCCAATTTTAAAAATTGGACTTTTTAAACCTAATATAACCAATGTCAGATTCATATAATCTGAATATTTAAACCTAATATTTTTAAACCAATTTAAAAATAATTGTTTAAGACCGGTCATGTATCCGGTCTTAAAAGTAGCTGACTTTTTAGATAACTTGTATCGAGACTGGTTCCAGATTCAGTTTAAGAGGCATTTTTTGTCAAGCCTAAAGAACTTTTTTTGTTCTAATGAATTAATATCAAGACATCAAAAATCAAAGCAAAACAGTTTCATCATTAAAAAAAAAAAAAAAAACTCACAATCTAGGAGGCAAAAGTTGCTTGTAAATTAATTAACCTCCTTAGTTTGGGCTTTTTGGGTTAATTTTATAACTCTTGCCGAGTTTGTAATGATATTGTTTTTTTTTTTTGGGGGGGGGGAGCATTTTTTTTTTGGTCAACCGGGGGGGGGGGGGGGGGGGGGGGGAAGCATTTTACCATATTACTACTTTAGTGATTCTTATTTTGTTAGATTTTACATGGTTAAGACTATAGTTAGACCATTTACTCGTGTCTCTTGAACCCTCCCTGTATTGACTGGCATAGTATAAATTGGTCTAGGTTTTTAATAATTCGGCTCAAATCAAATGGCCCTTAGTTTTAAAACAAGAAACAAAAAGAAATGGACCCTTACCACTTTAATCTTTATTATAAATCACTTATAACCCATTCATGCATACTAAAGGATCCATTAAATTGATTAAAAAAAATTTAAATTTATCTTTATTAAAGTTTTTCTCTCTATATGTTTACAAATTATTTTCATTTATCCTTCCTTCTTTCCAACTAGAATTAAGTAGAATTAAAACTGAAAAAAAAATATATATCCTATGAATGACTTATATTAGACAAAAAGTTCTTCATTCAAGTAACTTATAACAAAAATTAGAGTGATATTTTTATTTTGGGAATAAAAAGAAAATAGGGAACTGCATACAAATCTTAAAGAAGAGAAAAAATCACAAACATATCTTTTAAAATCATTAAACTAAAATTAGCCTCATGAAACATATGCTAGATTAATTCGAATTAAAAAATATATATATCAATTTGCTCTTGTTAATTTGAATAGTAGGGACGAGTCATGAAACAATCTGCAACAAGTTATTGACCAACCAATGACAAGCCTAAAGTCGTTGGTGTGGCACATTGACTTGTCATTGGTTACTCAATCACTAGTACAACAACGTTTTTAATATCGGACGAAAAATGCATCGTAAGACCAAATATGAGACCGGTCTCGATACAAGCGGTTTTTAAAAGTCTGTTACTTTTACGATTAGATATGCAATTGGTCTTTAAAAATAATTTTTAGACCGAACCTTTAAAATATGAGGTCTTAAAAATCAGACTTTTAAAATATTAGGTCTTAAAAATCCTTTTATATTGTTAAAAAAAGGAAGGGACTTTTAAGACCAGATGGGAAAACACATCCGGACTTAAAAATCCCTTTCTATCAACAAAAAAAAAAAATACTTTTAAAACTAGATGAGAAATCACATCGGGTCTTTAAAAAAAAAAAAATCAGACCAACGAAATGGCGTTTTTTCATTATGAATAATACTCAAATCCTCACCATCATAACAACACTGAATTCAGAATCAAAATTCTTAAGGAAAAAGAAACAAGAACTCAAATACTGTGTGATTTGTCTTTCCCCCCCCCCCCCCCCCTCTCCCTACTGTTGCTCCCAAAAGAATTCTAAAATTCAAAATCTCTCTCAACTGATTGAGATTTCCAGAAAAGGAAAGAGAAGAATCCAACAGCATCTCCCTTTCTTGCATCATGGCTGCTTCGCTGGTTTAGCAATCAATTGAAGATGGTGATTGAAGTGTTGGCTTGCTCGGTTCAGCAATGAAAAAAGGAAAAGGATGAACAGTGTTGGTTTGTGGTCACCTTTAATTCACGCGTTTGCCCGTTCCAGCAGAGGAGGAATGAAGATGATGTTGAATAGTCACTTGTGTGGATTCTCTTACTCCCACCCCCTTGAAAGCGACACAAACGGCCGCCTCTCTCCTGAGGGAAGTGGATTTTCTTAGAAGCATCGCCTCAGTATCTCTTAGAAGTAAGATCTTCAAAAATAAATCTAACGGTTAGAAATGGATCTTTAAAATTTTTATAAAAACCGCACACGGTAGTTTTTTACCGTGCGCGGTTTTTTGACATACATGAGGTATCTTTTTCTGAACGGTTGGATCAATTTGTGGACGGTCATGATTAAGAGATACTGAGAGATGCTGAGGAGGAGGGCTTTTGAGCAAAACCGAATCCCTCTCCTAAGTGAGGGTGAACACCCCTACTTTGAATGACATGAATATCTACAAAATAAAAAAGAAGCAAAAATAAAATAGATCGAAGAAGATAAAGTAGAAATTTGTGAGAGAGGTCTTTAAGATGAGGTTGAAGAGAGTGTAAAGCCAAACTTACAAAGTTAAAGAGAGGTTAAGAGAGCGAAATTCAATTTTCAGCGCAGGAAAACAGAAAATTCATTTTTTAGACCAGACTTTTTAAATATTTGGTCTTAAAAATAGACTTTTTAAGCCATAATTTTTAAACATCCGGTCTTAAAAGTAATATTTTTCTTATATTTACAAAACTTTCACTAATCATATTTTTTAGACCAAACTTGAAAAATATGAGTTCATATTTAATAAGTTCAGTCAAAAACGTTCTCTATATATTTAGGGAACTGTCATCGGTCATACTTTTTAAATCTAATCATCTATAATCTGATCTAATTTTTTTTTAATTATATTTACGAAACTACCACAAGTTATATTTTTTAGATCAGAGCCTCTATTTTTCGGTTTAAACGAGGCGGTCTTAGAAAAGCATTTTTTGTACTAGTTAATGAATTGTTATTAGTGGCATCTTGAATTGTCATTGGTTGCTTAATGACTTGATATTGGTGTCACCCTAACTTATCACTTGTTGTTCAAATTCATAAGGGTAAAGTGATATGTTCTTAATTCAAATTAATCTACATACTAGGTCTCATGAGATTGCAATGCAATTTAAAGATTTCAAGTGACCTACTTGTGACTTTTTCTCTTCTTTAGGAGGACTAGTATGTAATTTCCCAATAAAAAAAGCCCTCAAAATTACAGTTTTTAAGGAAAAAGTTCTTTTAAAAAATGGAACCGGGTCAAGTAGGATCCCTGCCTGAGGCCGAAAATAGGATTCGTGAAGGGAAGCTGGGCAAGCATCTCAGAAGCCGCTCGATACCCCAAGTTCACCGCCATTCTCAGCCTTCAGCTATCACACAAAGTCCTATTACTATATCTTCGTTCGACGGAGGCGTGCCGCAGTCTCAGCTCCGGCTTCGCCTCAGTTTCATATTTTTCGAGGAATCGTTTTCATATAAATCCACACAATTTAGGGTCCATCGAGCTTCCTAATCCCTACCATGTTAAACTCTAGGATAGCCAGAGCGGGTGCTTGGATGGTCAAGGAATTGTCCAGAAGTACGTATCTATCTTTTTCTCTTTGAAGGGGAAAGGAAAATCATCTTGGCTATTTTGTTAGCTCCTTTAGTTTGCTTCAGTTATTGCGTTTCATGAGATGCATGGTGAGAAGCTATAATTGCGTTGAATATTTGAACTCATTTTTCAGCTTCGTTTCATTTTCTTTGGCAGGAAAGTCTATATCTAATTATAGAGCAGGATATACTCAAAGGATTAATGGGCAGTATTTGCATCCCCCGGTTAGTTATTATTCAATACACTATTCTGTGAGCTTTATTTAAGCATTTTTTTCGTATTGAGTAAATGATAAATAATGGAACTTTTGGGGTTGTCAATTGGTGGAACTGTGCAACTTGATATTGAGATCACCTGTTTTCACCAATGTCGGCGGGAACTTTAATGTGGGAACATGGGAAGAGGGCAACCCTCCATCATGGCCAAAAAGCTGATCCAGTTTCTGTTTAAACCCAAGATAGGAGACATGGGAAAGCTATTACCGATTCTTATAAAATTCAAAATGCTTATGAACCTAGGATTGTGTTGTATTGGCGGCCTGTTTGATAGTGTAGATGTGGGTCCTAATGGGAGGGATATGATTAGCCCTAGTTTTCCCCAACCTGATTACAAAAACAACAGATATAGATGGAGAGATGAGCCCGATGGCTAAAATTTTGCTAGGGAGACTATAATTATGAAACTGAGTTTAATCATATAGATTTATGGATTATTCTTGAAATTGTTCGTTTGATTTTGTGCACATATGCTTCTATATCTTATAATTGAAGAAATAGCTTCAATTGGTTATTTTCTCTTTAAGCAATGGCTATCCTTTTAAATGTTTGACTTTTCTTTTTCTTTGAACAGTGGTCATCTACGAGATTGGGCCTGGGAGGCATGTTTCAAAAGCCTCAGTACCTTTCAACAGTGGCCACTAACAATACTTCTGAGGAAGGGAGTGAGCAGAAAACGTAAGTCTTATTTTGAGATAGAGTGAACAGGAAGATGATATTCTCTTGTAAATAAACCTCAATCAAAGTTTAGTAGTGGTGTATTATGGCATTGACTGCATTATGTATGCTATCTTTATTGTTTATGTTAAGTTTACTAGTACTTTCTGGAAAAGCCACTGTGTAGAGTAAACTCTTGTGAAACATTCTGCATACACGAGTTGGACATGATAAGGCCTTCACTAGAGATATCAACTGTCACACCGTCACTGAACATTAATCCCTTCTATCTGTTCTGTTCTCATATCAGATTAAATATTTTGTGTACTCGTCTAGACAGGGTTTTCCTTAATTTGTTAGTTGGTTAAGGTCCAGCTGAATAGAGTCTTGAACTTACTTAAATTACACTTTCTTCTCCATATACTTCAGCTTAACTATGCAGCTAAGAATGCATATGATTACCATTCTGAAAGTTGTTGGCAATTCTGTTGCCTGACAGAGAGTGGCATGTTAGCTTTACTATGGCATCACTGTGACTGGAGATAAATGGCAACAACAACAAGTGCTCTGATTCAATAATTGAGTGGGAAGGTTAGAGAAAGAGAAAAATAGAACGAGCTTGAAATTTAACTCTTTTCTTCTAATAATTAAATTTTGAAGGGTTCAGTGAACTTAAATATACCGAGACTTCTAATGCCCCATACTAATCCAGATTTCTTGTTGGCAATGGATGATATCTGGATAGGAGTTTGGTTAATCTCAAGATTTTGATGATTTAAACCAGAGCAAAAACTTATGACAATCCTTGAGCAGGGTTGTGGCTGCTGTGGGTCATGATTTCTTGAAATATCTTTCATTTCATGGCTTTGCCTGATAGCAAGAATCCAGCTATTTATTAATTGGGCTTACTCACATTTATCATTATTCCTTATTACCTGCCCTTAGGATGGCCGACACTCTGGCACTGTGACTTCCCAAATAAACATGTGTTCTGATGATGAATAAGACGAAGCCATTTGATCTAATTGTTGTTAAAAATGAATGAAAGAATGTCCTCAATGTAGTATATCAAGTCCCTAAATATCTTCGTGCTCCAGAGGAAAAGTTCACTGTTGTCCTGTTGTGATAAAAGAAGAAAAATATTAGACTACAACAGCAGAATTGAGGGTGGAATAAGCAAGATGAGACATTAACCAACCAAAGCTCACAATCTCTCTTCATATTCAAATTAGGGACCCCTTAAAAAGTAGTCATTAGCTGTCCTTCATTAAAAAAAAAAAAAAAAAAATTGGAGAAAAACACTTTATCTAATGAAAGAGGTAGGCATAAAAAATTTTCTGAAAATCCTGGTGTTCCTCTTTGACCATTTACACCAAATAACAGCTGATTTTGCCCAATGCAAAATGGATTTACGTAATTTGATCCTATTGAAACTTATGCCACAGTTGCAGAATTCTTATTCTGCTCCTTACGCATGCAATTCTGTGCAGGATATCTGTAACTTTTGTTGACAAGGATGGTGAGGAGAAGCAAATTAATGTCCCAATCGGAATGTCTATGCTAGAAGCTGCTCATGAGAATGACATTGAACTTGAAGGCAATAATTCTACTGTCATTGTGACATTCTGCTCCTTACGCATGCAAAATGTTTTATTTCCATAATGAAATTTATTTCTTCTTGTTACTGCTCTCTTTATATTTGGTTTTGTTGAAGTTCTTTATTTCCCCCCACGTCACCAGGCCCATTATTGGGTGTCTGCACCCACGATGGACAGCCCGATCCTTCTCATGTACCTGATTTTAATTAAGATGAGGGTCGTTTATCACAATATATTCATTTCCGACCCCTCTGTTCTGGGTCAATCTTTAAATTGACAAGTTATCTCTTAATTTAGCTTACATTTGCTGATTAAAGAAGTTGATATACTACTCGATGTTTTTGCAGGAGCTTGTGAAGGTTCACTTGCCTGTTCAACATGTCATGTTATTGTGATGGTACATTATGGATGATAAATATTAAATAGTGATTTCAATGATAATTTTGCTGTTGTCCCGAGTTTCTCTGCTTCCCATTAACAAGAGTCCCTTTTTTTTTTTTTTGAACTTTATGCAGGATGTAGAGCAGTATAATAAATTAGAAGACCCAACCGATGAAGAAAATGACATGTTGGATCTAGCTTTTGGACTAACTGAAACGTGAGTTCGTTTTTATGCCAATTGTGAACCGAACACTGTAATTCTTCACATTACACCAAGTCTGACTTTCTGAAATACCTTGCAGATCACGTCTGGGTTGTCAAGTGATTGCTAAACCAGAACTTGACGGAATTCGTTTAGCTATTCCTGCAGCCACGCGGAACTTTGCTGTTGATGGCCATGTGCCGAAGCCACACTAAGAGTTTTCAGCCGGCAACCACAATAGAGTCTAGTGATAGTACGAGCTGGCAAAATTTTTGGGTGCTAGTAAAAACACATAACTACCATAGTTTCTGTGGCTTCTTACCACTTAAACAAGTGAGCTTTAGTTCATCCTAGGCATTATTTTTGTAGTGATTATTGGTTATTTATTGTCTTTGGGGAGGTCCTGTTTCTGTCAAATAACGGAGATAGCACGGTGGCTGAGTTCAGCCAGCCTGCAATTGTTTGACTGTTGTACTGTATAATTTAATAGTATCAATTGCCTTCTGGCACGAAATGATATTGAGAAATGAATTCAAGCGATGCTAGTGAACTAATTTGGGGTTCTTTTTATTTACTGGCATCTCCTTTTATATGCTGTCAACAACTCTGAAGGCTGTGAGCTACACTGTATCCTGCTTCTTCACTTGCTCACTCATTATAGGCATGTTGCACAATTGATAAAAGGACAAAAACTTGATGTACATTTTAAATTTTTGATATCAATCTTTTTGGTCTTTGCAATTTGATTGAATTTTGATTTTAGTTCAAAGAGTTGGTTTTAGTCCTTTCATTAGGACTTGGTTTAAGTATAGTAACCAAAAAATAAAAGGGAAAATCAGAAGAAGAAAAAAACCACTTGAACTTTAAAATCTTAAATAGGTGATTTTCTACTAAAACAATTGTTAATTGTATTACTGTTTTTGTTAACCTCATTATTTTTGTGGGCAATAGGATTTTAAAGTTTAAATAGTATATTTATGTCATTTTCCTAAAGAAAAGAAGAAGAAAAGAAAAAAACTCATTAGAAATATAGGGACTGGGCTATTAAATTCAAACGAAGTTTTTTTAAAACTATAAAGATAAAAACCATTGATTTGATGGTACATGATTAAAATCAAAATTCGATTAATTGTAAGTACTAACAATAATATTAACCCAAAAATTATCCAAACAATGTATTAGGTATCATCCAATACTTTTTTATAGATTATGATTGATGCCACTTGATTCTTCTGCATCAGGACGGCAAGTGGGGCACAACTATAGAAGCCATGAATGTTTATGCAATTACTTGATATTAAAGCACCAAGATGGAGACTGATATAAAATTCAGTTCCCTAGTACCGCAGCGAATATGCTTTGTTAAAATGATATAATTTGCTGTGAGTGAAGAAAGATGAGCTAGTTTAATCAATTATCCAGAGCTTAAAATGATTCAATGAACCTTTGTTCATTTATAAATTGTAGTACGATCCCTATTTGCATATGTGGAAGCGAGACCAATATTAAAACTTAGTGGAATAAACTGTGCTATAAAACACTATCCACCTAATAAACTAATACCTTTGTTTTGTTAGTGAGCCAATTTGAACAATTCGACAAAATTAATTGTGAGTATCACCTTTGATCAGACTCATTGGTCTGAAATTTAGAGGAGAAAGACTGAAAACGACTTATGGGGAGGGTTCTTTTATTAGTCAGGTCAGCTTTTTCACAAGGCAAAAAAATGTGCTTAAACAAAAGGCTGAAGCCTGCAAATGCAAATCAATATCTGCAGAAAATGGAACCTGAAAGGCAGCACTTTGTCCAAATTGTGTATTATAATTTATAAAAGTACCAGTTTTGGCATTTTATTATATAATTGTTGGATCTTCGTAACATTTTGTTGGCTGCTATATCCATCCCTTGGAAAGACCATGTCTGTCATTCACTTCACCGAAAAATTTATTATGGTTTATATATTAATCAAACTGCGAAAAACCGACCATCCAAAATTTTACATTATTATACCTTATAGTCCAAAACACACTTCAATGATTGGACAAGACAAGCCTTTTTTCTTAAACTCTTTGCTATCTATTTTTAGTATTCACAAGTTCAGATGATGAAACACTATCGACAATCGGAAAACTTTTATCACTGTTGACCTTAACATACGATGTTAGAACAGATTTAAGGTATTCATGTGCATGATTTAGAATAAGAGGCCTTAATCTAATACAAATAATAGTAAACATAATATATTTAATGCTTCATAATTCGTCAATCCATTATATAGTTTGTTTTCTAATCACAGTGATCAGTCAAGAATAGTTAACACATTCGTACATATTAGGAATCTTTCTTTATTTTTCTTAGATAAAGACAAGTTTAGGTGAGTTAGTTTCTAGGCCGAGCTCATCAGGGTTTGGATACATCTTCAAACTCTAAAAGTGTTTACAAATATATAAATCACCTAATAACAAGGTTCTTATAACAGCAACAGAATTTAAACTCATAACTTTATGTTATGAGACACCTTCTTGCTAATTTAACCGAACTTAGTTGGTTAGGAATCTTTCTTATCAATAAGAGAATATGATGTTTCCAACATAATTCACACACACACACACCAAACCTTGTGCACTAAGTAGAAGAGTAGTATTATTGTTTAAGAGAAAGTGGTATATATTTTTGTTTAAGATCAGAGCTTATGCACGCACAACCATATTTATTTTAATTATTAATTTGGGTACATGTTTGGATCTTTCTCTTTTATTATCTCTCGCGTGACAACTCTGTTGATTATATATATATAATATTTGGCTTTATAGGGCTACATATCTATCCCTGATACTCACATATCTGATCTCTCTCGTCTGTATTGCCAAACACAAAAGAAGACGAAGAACCATATTACACTGATTGATATTTACTTATATATATATGAACACAAACACATTGATATATATAAACGCATATTCTTTTAATTAATTCTCACCAGTCACCACCTTGCAATGAGAAGGTGCATCTTGCTGTCAGCATGACATATTACGTGTGCCTTAATTAATCTCAATTAGCTTAAGATTCCAACTGTTTCACACCCAAGAGCCACCCATATGCACGATTTTAATTGCAATCGATTATTATCTGCTTTATTTAATGGCTTCATTGGGGCCCCCCCCCCTTACTAAACTGTTTATTTAAACAAATCTGGAAAATAAATTTTTTTTCCCATATCATTGTGATAGAATTTTAAAGTAAAATATAATAAGTATAAATAAATTTATAATAAAGTGATGAGTACATATTTAACTATATTATAAGTAATTTTAATTAAATACAATATAATCGTATAATTTAGTTATAAGATATATGAAAAATTTTAATTGATTTTTGTGTTTTTTGTTTCTTGGAATTTAATTCTTCTTCATCAACAACAGTACTGGGTCAATGATTTTAATTTTTTCACCTTATTTTGTGAGCCTTAAAAATGTTGATTTTACAGGAAAAGTTTGGTGCAACCTTAAAATTAAATATTTATATAAATTAAAACATGTGGTAATATCGACCATTTTTTTACCATGCTCAAATTGGCACTATAAGCCAATAATAATGTAACAAAATACATAAAACTGCTGAAGTGCCATCATAATTTTTTGGCAATTATCTTCTAAATCTATATATTTTTATATAGTATAAGAAATATAATAATCCATATTATTTGAGTTTTAAGTAATGAAAATAATTTCTCAATCCCCATATGCAATGGCTCACTCTAATTAATTAAGAGAGTAAAATACATTGATCACTGCTCTGTTTTACCTAAATAACAGAAACCTTCCATCTATTTTGAAAATGTTAATGAACCTCCTTTGAAATTATAATGTATGTTACAAAAACCTTCCTTGTATATTTGAGATTCTATTTCTATCTATTTAACGGCCTTTAGTTAACCATCAAAACTTGGTTCGGACTAAAATATCTCTCTTTCAAAGAAGGAATAAACATTTATATTCACCTAAAAAAAACTTTTTAACAACCAAAAAACATTTTTTTGCTACAACATTTACAAACCCATATAATTAAGTATATAATTATTAAGATAATTATTCATATTTTTAATTATACTTTTTATCTCTATATTAATTAAATTATTTTAGACTTTATCCCAATGCAATAAAAAAAAATAATTATAACTATGTGCAAAATTTTTTTAAAAAAAATTTGAAAAGGGAAAAATATTGAATCACATAAAAAATTTTAGCCAAAATTATGAAATTATTAATGATGAAGGGTAAATTAGTTTATAAAATTTATTTTCATATAAATGTTAATTTAAAAATACCTTTCTAAAAAATTCTTAATAGAGTGAACGGTTTAGACTTAAATGTATGTTTTCAAAACAAATGAAATGATTAAAGTAAACAAGTTAGATTATTTTATTCTAATTAATATTATAAAATTAGGGAGACTTCTTTTTTAATACCATACAAGTTCATAGCTTGATATAATTAATATAGACATATTTGAGTATAATTATTGTGTTTTTAGGAAATAAATAAATAAATGGTAAAAGCTCATCATTACTTGTCTTGCACTTACTGACTAAATTAACGTGGAAGTGAGCCAAAGAATGTACTTTCTAATGAAATCAAAAGAAATAATTGAGAGAATCACATGTAGCAAGACATAATCATAAATATACATGCACGTCTAAATGTGTGATTACTTACACTCTTATTTTATTTTATTTTTTTAATAGCTTTTATTAGTTCCAAACAATCACTCCTAACCATTCGGTAGGGCAGGGACAAAATAGTAAAAATTAAACAAAATTACCAAATGAATAAATAAATGAAACTACATATAAACTGCAAGCCATCATCACACCTGCATGTCTAAAAAATTATTTATCGGCGCTCTCTTTGACCTTTATTTTTACGCTCACTTTAACCTTTATTATTAATAATATTATTGTTTATGCTTTTTAGTTTAATCAGATTTTGGTTGTACAAGGACGTAACTAAATCAAACTAAAAAGATTCATCGTTAAACTCAAACTAAATCTTTATAAAATTATATGAATCAAGACTAATGATTTGAATCTATAAGGATTATGGCCAAAATCTGATCAAACTATAGAAGGGCTAATGACAATATTCACTCTATATATAAATAATCGAAAATTTCAATAGGGTATACGTACTATATATAGCAATTAACACACGAGATATTTGAAATGTTTCTAAACCATCTAAAATTTAACAATATACTCATATAGTCTTATTAATAAGGCACTTCAAGCATATTTCATATAGACAAAAAAAAAAAAACCTTCAATTTTATTTTTTCCATAAAATTTAACAACTTTCCAACTTTATCCCTATTTAATACTCCACTTGTTCAGCCTTTTAAAAAAAAAATCCTATTTATAAGGCGTCTTATTAAAGTTTGAGATGAATGCACAATTTTACCTTTCACTTATTATTATGTTGACTTTATTTCGTGTGGTATTATATATATCAAGTAAAGGTAGAGTTGGAAGATTATTAAATTTTATGGCAGAGTTAATCAAGTATAAAGGTTTTCCTTAGTGTGAGTAAAAAATGTTGAAAATGTCCTATAAATAGGAACAAAAAAGTATACATTATAACACATGATAACAAAGTTAACACAATAGAGATTAATTAAAATTGTACATTTATGTAAAAAAATTTAATGATATGACTTATAAATATGATTTTAAAAAAATATTTCTCTCTCTACCCTATAAATAATACCAGAAAAGTATCAAAAAATATATTATATATATACTACCAGAGGAATACTAAACAACTTGTTATCGCTATAATAGGCTAGCTGTATAAAACATATTTGAATATTTGATGAAATTATCAAAGTGAACCCACACTAGCTAATCATATGCATGTGAAAATTTTAGAGAAATCATTATGTTAGCTGTTTTGATATACATAGATATAATACTCGTTGTCTGGAGCTTCAAAAACACACACACACACACATATATTGTATGTATATGATCGAATAGATTACGTGAAATGAAGATGTGTGTATATTGTGTGTATATGATCAAATAGATTACGTGAAATGAAGATAAATGAAATGAATTCAAAGGAAGCACTCATGAGAGAAGGCAAAGTAATTGTGCATGAGTTGGTTGTGTTGTGAGTGTAAAGAGCAAAATAAGTGCAGAGAAGCCATAACTCCATTCATTCATTAAGCACTAAAGAAAAATGATGGAGAGAGAGATAGAGAAAGAGATGTGTTTCTAGAGAGAGGGCACTGTACACGTCATGACAGGGTGGGACTGATGTCATCATAATAATCTCCACTCACAACCCGCATTTTCTCTTCTTAGTGGTGCTTCTGCAGCTATCATCAATGGTTTGAATAGGGTTTCCTTCTTTTCAAACAAATAACAAAAAGGCAACAAAAAAAAAAATGTAGAAACTTTCAAACACAAAACGCAGAAAAAAAAATTAAATAATAATATATTTGTCACAAAAGATATGAAGAGTTGAAAAGCTCATTTACAAAGAATGGGGACAAAAGCAGACATGCGTGCGACCGAGAAAAGTGCCCCTAGAAAACAGCTTCTCTCTCTCTCTTCCCCTTTCTCTCTCTACAAGAACCAAAATTTAGGTTTAGACAGATCCTCACAGGTTTTTAACCTCATGATATTCAATAAAGCATAATCACATGTCAAGTAGTAAGCTCATTAACTAAACTACTCAAGTTCACCTGTCTAAATGTAGGGCAAATGTAACTAATTTACGCTTCTTAAGAAATGGTAGTTTTAATCTTATAAAAAAGCCAATCTTTTCAGCTTCGTCCTTCAATAGACAACGAATGATCAGAATTTAAGTGCTGCCTTGGAAATAAAAACAAGCCAATATTAGCTTGATGTAATTAAAATTCTAAATTCAAACCAACAATAAATAATGAAATGGTAAGATTGACAAAAAAATGTAAACATTACATGTTGCTCTATATTGTACTGTGGACCAATAACTTTTTTCCAATCAATTGGCATACATTAAGTTATAAGGTCATTAACCTATATAAACAAGATTTTCAAAAGATGTCATGTATCTAAGACAGAAAAGAATATATTGCTCATATTTGACCTACTCTTTCCCATCTAAAGTATAAATCAATTCCAATCAAATCTCACAGGAATTAAGGAAGAGTAGTTAACACATTAAATCTTTCATTTTTTTTGGGGGGGTTAAAAATCAAAGTTGCCTCAATATTCAAATTTGTCTCACATCTCTCCTCTTTTATACAACTGATAATAAATGGGGATAAATGTGAAAAAAATGATACTCTCTTTGATCCTTAATATAAGACTCATTTGATTTTTTGAAGAGATTAAAAAAGATAAATTAGTTAATTATCACATATGTTGTATATGATTAGAATATCCATAAGATTATAAGTCAGGTGCAAATGAGTTTGGTGTAAAAAAGTCAACTATAAATACTTTAATTTAATTTATTTAGTTTATTTAATCTGATATTTCTAAAAAAAGTCCAAGGGTCTCAGAATAGATATTAAAGAGAGGAGGTAGTGATTGACAATTGTTCAGGTGATAGAAAAAAGCTCAGTGGGAAGGTGTTTGAGTTATCTTATGAGTGAATGAGCTTCTCCAAAAAAAAGCTCTTTTTTCACAAGAGCTGTTCAGTCGAGCATTGGCGGAGCGCTACGGGGCGTTGGCCTAATGTTTAGCATTTAATGGGAAATTAAAATTCTCACACCTTCTCATCAAACTCTCCCTCTTCGGCATGATTTTCGGTGACGCCGATCCTTTGGTTTTAGATGACGGTACCAATCTCATCGAATTCTCCCTCTCCAACGATTTTATGTGATCTAGAGATTTTTGGTTCGGACAAAAGCATCAATCCAGTTGACTTTTTCTAGCTTTTTTTGGCCAAATGGATCTCAGGAAGTAGTAGAAGAAGAAGAAGAAGAATACAAAAAGGAAGGAAAGAAAACAGAGAAAAACATAGAGTGAGAAGGAAGGAAAGAAGCCATACAAGGTATAAGAACAAGGGAATAGTGAGAAGGAAGGAGAGGAGCAAAGAAGATGCCTTTTTTAATAAATTTTTTTAACTTTTTTTAAAATCAAATTTAACTTTTGATAATTTAATTCTTCATTATAATTTTTATATAATAATTTAACTTTTTTTTATCAAATTTAAATTTACATTTTTATCATCAATAATCACAATCAAGGTTGTCAAACTTGCGAGTTTAAGCAAACTCGTGATAGTGACGTGAACTCGTATCGTGAACTCGAATCGTAAACTCGTAAGAGTTTACTTTTATTATTAAATAGGTATTCCTAGACAAAGAAGATGCCTTTTTTAATAACTTTTTTTTAATCAAATTTAACTTTTGATAATTTAATTCTTCATTATAATTTTTATATAATAATTTCACTTTTTTATCAAATTTAAATTTACATTTTTATCATCAATAATTACAATATATACAATTAATGTATTTATGTGTGTATATATATATGTATATCAATATATATATATATATATATATATATATATATATATACTGATATACATATATACATATATGTGTGTGTATGAGTAGTATTTAATAAGATTCATGTTTTTTTCAATAATTTTTCATCTCAACTGACTTTTTAAATAATTATCCAAACACGTTTCAATTTAGAAAAAAACAACTTTTGTCACCGTCAGTCTAAACACAAATCACATCTACAATTTAACTTTTATCACATCTTACTTTTGTAAAAGTCAAATTAAAAGTAAGTCATTTTTCTCACCACAAACCGCTAATAGCTTAGTCTATAAATTCATTTTTACTAGTAACCTTTTAGATAATCCTATAGATATTTTTGTGTTGAAGAACTCTAGAAGTAATGAAACTTATTTAAGTTTTGATGAAGAATTAAAGTTAATAAAGAGAGTTATATATATTTTAAAAAAAAGTTAATAAAGATAGAGGCTTTGAATATGGTGAGGCATGTAGATAGAAATAGTAAACCCATAGAGAAATAGGAGGAAACAGAGGTAGGTGACTGACCTAATGAAGAAAAAGAAGGTAGTCCGTACCAAAAGGGAATAGGATGAGGATGGGGTAAGAGGGGACAGTGGTAATGAGCTATCTGTGTACTTGACACATTTGTTCTTGGATTTCATCCA
This sequence comes from Acacia crassicarpa, assembly GCA_034222035.1. Taxonomy (NCBI): domain Eukaryota; kingdom Viridiplantae; phylum Streptophyta; class Magnoliopsida; order Fabales; family Fabaceae; genus Acacia; species Acacia crassicarpa. Next base: position 29,171,307 of record JAWXYG010000010.1, on the reverse strand, counting down.
CCTTACGTTACTTATGATGCTTTAATGTTGGTCTCATTCCCCTCTGAACCCACCTTAATTAAAGCTAAAAATCTGTCAGCATTGTGTCCAATTTTAGGGGTACCTTCTAGATTTATAAAGAACACATCTTTATAGTTAAGACCTTTTGCTTTTCATCTTTGTTCATACCTATAGTAATAGTAAAAATAAGTCATATTTGACCTCTTGATCTCCGCAATGCTAGATAGAAAGTGTGTGCTTTATTTAAAAGAAAAATGGGAGAATCACTATATATGGCGTTTCAGTGAAGGAACGTACTCCCACCTGTCTCTTTATAAAGAATAATTACCAACATCGCGCAATTTAATTGAAATTTTAGTTAAAAACAATACTCTTTCCTATCTCTTTATAAGGAATAATTATCAAAATCACGTGGTTTAATTAAAATATTAGTTAAAAATAATAGATGTATAAGATTTATACTTTTTTTTCCAATTACATCCTTTTTTATAAAGAGAGTACTTCAGAAATAAATAGTGATAATTTATTATAGAGATAATGAATATCATATATTTAATAAGAGTGAAAATGGAAATATTAGTTTAAAATTTCAAACAAAAAAGATTTATTTTTTATATTTAGAGCCACCTCCATGAGAGACGATATTGCTCTTTATAAAAAGGAACTGAGAGAGTAATTACCAAAAATCTCATAATAACAAGTATGCATCATTTAATTACAAGTTTTGATATATGAAAAGGACAACAAGTTCATGTTTCTCACTTATTAGTAAGATTTTATTGTTATTATACATTTTTTCGTAGGAACTCATAGCGATTGTCTGAAAGATCACATTAATTGGACCAACTTGTGTTGCTTATGATGAATTGAGAAGAACTAACTCTATTGAAAAAAAAAAAAAAAGGAAGACTTTGAAACTAGATCGGATAGTCAGAAAAAAAAAACTGTAATTGTGAATTATAGGGTTGAAATTTGTGAGTAGGCTTTAATGATTTTTTTTTACTTTAGATGAACATGCATGTATGGTGCTTAATTATGAAACCATCTAGTTATCTTGCAGGCTTGCCAAGTGTGAGTGCATCTAACTTGCCTTTGAAGTCTAGTTAGACTTAATTAGGTCAATATTACACATGCAATTATATCTAAAGATAGTATCAGTGTTTTTAATCAATTCTAAGAAGCAAAACAATATCATTGGTCAAATTCTACATCCCACACGCGCGCACACATATATATTCACTAAATAATATATAATTAAAAGGGGAATCAACTTTAATCTCAACTCTTTTACAGATGAATGAAAATTATATTATTTTTCTTTGGACTAACATTGTTAGTTTTTTAAAATGAATATATATATATATATATATATATATATATAGACACACATACACACATACTTTTTTACCATGTTATGAACGGCCTTCTTGGTTAGTTTTTAGGGTAATTTTAGTTGTATAACATGTTTTCTTAGCGTCATAATCAAAATTACTCCTATATGATAGGTTTTATTCATATAGGACAACTATCATTATAATCAATTTCAACCTTTGCGTGGACCAATGAAGGAGAGGCAATTAACCACTAATTATAATGGCTCAAGAGATAGAGATGTAAAGGTTGAGGAAAATACCTATATAGTCATATTATCTGTACTCTGACTAATTAAAAAATGTAGCAATTCATCTTATTCTAATCCTACATGACATATGAGTCACACGGAAAAATTCAAGTTTTATAATTCTTAAAAAATAAACTTTATAATTTAGAAAAACAGAAGATGCAATATTCCCTTTTCATGGGGGGACAATGGGGCACATGTCCAAGAAGTAGTTTGAAACATTTATCATCCTCCTTTATTTCTGCTCTACGTTGCCCTCCCATTTTCTTGTCTACTTGGTATGGGAAAAATGAAGGGAATGGGAAGTGGAAGTATAGAAATTAATATGATGTTGAAGTTTAGTATAGTTAATAAGCATAATAATAAAATCATGTGAATTTTATGAAAAATTTAATGCTTTTTATTATTTTTATTGCTAAGCATTCATGAATTAGTTAGAAAAATACTTTATTGTTAAAATATACCTAGTCTAGTATTAGTGGATTAGGGCCCAATCCAGTACTAGTGGATATGCTTTTATTCCTTTACTTATGTTTAGGACCATTGTGATATGCCATATATATTCTTTCCTTGCCTTCATCCCTATGCATATTGCCTTTAAATTTTTTCATATTTAATATATATGCATGGGATCAATATTTTATAAACACTACTAACTTTCTATAAATCTTAGGGTTAAAATGCAGTTTTGTTTCAAAAGCGCTTTTCTTTTTGGGAAAATTAGAATAAAGGACTTAGAGGAAAAAATATTTTTTAAGAATAACCATAAAATTGTAATTACTTAAAAATTTAAATGTAAAAATATAAAATTAAAAGTACTAAACTACCCCTAAGAAAACCTTCTTCATTCCCTTCCACACCTTATATTTAAAACTAACTAATACAAAATTTTAAATTTCACTAAATTAAATAAAAGTTTTCTCCAGTTTTATTTTTCACAACTTGCATAGATATCTATGGAAAAAAAACACACAATCTTCAATTTCGTCAAAAGTATAATTTGTTAAAATTCAATAAAGTTTTAAATAAAAATATAATTATATGATTTTAATAAAACACAAAGTCTTTTATAATTTAGTATATATGTTAGACCAAAAAATTTTATATGATTTATTTTTATATTAGAAGAAATTTATGTGGTTTAAAAAATTCATTTAATGTTAATAAAATTAAAAAATCTACAAAATCTATTATATCCTGAAAAAAACTGAAAGGGATTTTTTTTTTTCATAAAAAGTGTTTAATTAATATGCGTTTGAATTAGGTAATTAAATATATATTGATTTTACATAAGTTTGAAGCCTGGTGAAAAATAAATATTAAAAAAGATACGGTGATACATATATGAATGGAGGTGGTTTTACTTTTAAATTTAATTATTTTTTAATTATGAATACAATAGGTTATTTGGGAGGTTTGATTAAGAATAATTTTGTAATTTTAAATTTATATTATAATATTTGGTCCTTATAAGTAATTATAATTTTTATGATCCTTTTTAATAAATATATTTTCTTCCAAGTCCTTCATTCTTTTTTTTTTTTTTTTGAAGAGCTATGGGTACTTGCTCAAAGCTTATTTTGTACTCCCCCTATTCCTTTTTATAAGAGACAATTTTTAGATATGACACGTTTCCTTCTATCAAAGGCATAGTTGTCTCAAGTTTTTTTTTTTTTTGGTTAATTTCTCATTTTCACCTCCATTTAATTACTCATATTACTTGTGTCATTATATTTAATTCTCATACTTTAATTTTTTTCCTCTGCTGCACATTCTCTTTCTCCCACATAAATTGGGGTATTTTTTAGAAATTTTTTCTTTCATTTTTATTGTCTCAAAACTAATTCTAATTAACTTTTCGAATAAGATGATCAGTTAATTGTTTTCTTAAAAAAAAGCTTAGGAGTAGAATGTAACTATAGTGGCTTGTATAAGTAGCTGCAAATGAAGCCCCATACATGTTTTGAGTGTGTTGTGTTTGCTAAAGGTAGTTGCTTTTTTAGCTTTAAAAAGAAAATGAAGAGATTAAAAAAATTAGTTAAATTAGTTATCTTTTAAAAAAAGTGTGGCTGTTTTAATATCCCTTTTAATTATTTGCATTGGAAACTTCTTACTCCTATCCTAAATAAAAGTCACTTTCAACAACCACATCAAAATTAAGGAAAAGTGGTTAATTCATTAAATTTGTCTTAAATTGGGAGAAAAAATCAACTTTACCTCCATTAAAGAAAGTTTTAAAAGAGAAAAATATCTGATGAGCCACATTTAGGCATTAATGATAAGGTCAAAATTGACAAGTAAGCATTAACTACTTTTTAAGTAATTAACATATACTCCCTCTAGTCCTTTTTATAAGAGCCGGATATTCTAATTACATGGTTTAATAAAACAATCAAAATTAGTTAAAAATAACAAATATGTAAGAAATGATTTTTTCCCCCCAAATATGTCCTTATTTATAAATAACAAGTAAGAGAGAGAAATATAGTAGTAATGTGATAAAGTATGAAACATAATACAGTATTTATTTATATGGAAATATAACAAAATTAATTAGGGACAACAGTACGTGGTAAAAACCTATTAAATTCTCGGACAACCTCCAATAGAATCTTGTTCAAATAGCTAAGACAATTTAAATTTCAAACTCTTAAAAGGAACGGGAGGAAGTATTGTGGATTGAAGATTTTTTTTTGGAATGTCACTTATTTTTAGATGGGGGAGTTCTTCATTTATGGAAGAAGACACCCTTAACATGTGCAATCAAAAAGAAAAGTTTGGGGAAAAATTATAAAATTTGTAGGAAAAATTAACTGAAGTATTATGTTTATAATTAGGGTTAAGGTGCAAAAACACACATGTGTTTTTCTCCGAGGAGCGCCCAGTAGCAAATACTTTTTTTGGGTGCAAAAGTGCACACGTGGTTACAAATTAGGTGCAAAAATACCGTTTGACCTTTAAGTTTGACTTTAACCGATGACGTGACATTTCAAAGGTACAAAAATACACATGTGATTTGTCAAGAAGAGCGCCCAACAACAATTTTTTTTAATTTAATAATTTTATTTTAAGATCATAAAATAATTTTTCAAGATTATGAAGTATTTTTTTTTAGTATCAGTCAGTATCCTTTTAGTACCGGTCAATACTTGAAATATTTTTTCAAAATCCTAAAATAATTTTTCAAGATTATGAATTATTTTTTCTGTACCAGTCAGTATCCTGAAAGTACTTTTAGTACCAATCAATACCCTGAAATATTTTGTCAGTATCAGTCAGTATCCTTTTAGTACCGGTCAATACTTGAAATATTTTTTCAAGATCCTAAAATAATTTTTCATGATTATGAAGTATTTTTTTTTGTACCAGTCAGTATCCTGAAAGTACTTTTTAGTACTAGTCAGTACCCTAAAATATTTTTTCCAGATACTGACTAGTACAGAAAAAATAATTCATAATCTTGAAAAATTAGTTTAGGATCTTGAAAAAATATTTCAAGTATTGACCGGTACTAAAAGGACACTGACTGATACTGAAAATATACTTCATAATCTTGAAAAATTATTTTAGGATCTTGAAAAAATATTTCAAGTGTTTACCGGTAGTAAAAGGATACTGAAAAAAATATTTCAGGGTGCTGACTGGTACTAAAAAGTACTTTCAGGATACTGACTGGTACAGAAAAAATACTTCAAAGTATCTTTTTAGTACCAGTTAGTACCCTGAAATATTTTTTTCAGATCTAAAAATAATTTTCAAGATTATGAAGTATTTTTTCAGTACGGGTCAGTATTCTAAATATCTTTTTAGCACCCAGTAGTAATTAAAATTAAATTATTAAATTAAAAATTTTTTTTGTTAGGCGCTCTTCTTGACAAATCACATGTGTATTTTTGCACCTTTGAAATGCCACGTCATCGGTCAAAGTCAAACTTAACGGTCAAACGATATTTTTACACTTAATTTGTAACCACATGTGCATTTTTGCACCCAAAAAAAGCACTTGCTACTGGGAGCTCCTCGGAGAAAAATATATGTGTATTTTTACACCTTAACCCTTACAATTAACACAAACTGTTCCACAAACCTTTAAGCCTGAAGAGAGTACTTAGATTTATTCGCTGGTTTAGAAATGTGTACCAATGTTTATTGAGGAATACTTACATACTCTAGGAAAATATACTTTAACTAATTAAAATACAACAATTTTTCTTATTTTAATCTCAAATACTGATGAGTTATATAGAGAAATAACAACTCAATGGAGGGATTTTTTCCCCCCCTAAATTATCAAGTTTATACTTTTTAAAATCATAAAATCTGAATTTCTCTAGATGAGTCATTAGTCATGTGAGATCAAAATAAGATGATTTGTTATTTTTTAATTAGTTGAAGTACACCGACGTTCCTAGAGTTATAAGTATTTCTCATGTTTATTAATATGCATAAGCGCACTTGTTGATTTAAAATATGTAAAATCCATCCACCCACAACTTGTGATGCATACTTTTGGAGAATTTTATGTTATTCTTTTGGCTTATTCTATATGAAGCAAGAATTTGAGTCATGAACCCACCTTATTGCTCCCTCATGCTCTCCCCTATAACTTTGTGTCCTTTTCTTTCTTTTACTTCAACAAAGCAGACAAAGACAATATACCTTAAAATTATAAGTTAGGAAGCAACCAAGAAGATCATATATGTGTGTGTGTGTATTCTCATATGTGAGTGTGTGGTAGAGAGAGAGGGAGGGAGGGGTTAGGTATTATTCTAACGAATATTTTATAGATATCGACAAGGCATGAGTATTTTATCAGACATTCTATAGATAAGGCAAATGCAACTGCGAGTTGATGATATGACTAATAACCAATTACGAAAGACAAAAAAAGGATAAAACTTACAAATATTAAAGATATTGAATGAAAGAAAAGAACAGAAAAACAAAAACAATTACTGTACTATTGTTGTTTTAAAAAAAATAAACACTTAAGTTTCAAATACGAATCGTTTCTTCTACAAAAAGAAATCATGACCTATCTAGATTTTTTTTCACCTAAAGAATTATATATTTAAACTTGTAAGGGCCAAAAAAAAAAGCCATATATATGAGTATTGTATGATAATGTAATGGTTCAAAAGGGTCTAATTAATAAAATTATGAACCATCATCCTAACTATAGATGAAAAAAGTTATTGCAATGAAATTTTCAAAACACATCAGACATGTCATTATAAATATGATATGTAAGGATTATGTTATATATATATACATATGTACTTTTCAAAACAACCATAACCATAATCATCACAATTACAATTCACTGTTGACCTCAAAATTGATCCAATTAAGCTAAGATTCAAATACTGCTGCCATTGTGAATACTTTATTGGTAGGCGATCTGCAATTATTTGTACAAGTGCTTTTTGAGTTTGCTGTTATACACTGACCTTATTGCGCCCCATTAATTTAACTCACCTAAACTTTTCATGCAAAAAGAACTGAACAATTTTACCTCATGATGGGAGAAAACAACCTAATCGATCATCAGCAATTTTTGTTGTGAAGAATATATAAATAATTTGATAATATTTGATATAATTTTTTCTTGTAATCAACTAAAGAGATATAAAGGGGGTCAAAGTATATAGTACATAGAATCGTGTAATAATACAGATACTTTCAGCAGAGTTCATGAACTGAAATGATGAATGAAATCGCTATTATAATAATAGCGAAAAAAATCATAAATTTTGATGGAAGCTTGAAGCTTAAGCAGTACTTGATTTTTATACAGCAGGCACATTAATGCATGTCCACGTAAAGATGAAGGCAAAGCAATATATATACTGCACACTCTCTCTCTTTCTCCCCTCTGATTGTGCTCTTCTAATGTTCCATCAAAACATAGAAATTCAAAGCATTGTCTAATGTCTTGTCCTTAATCAATAGAAAACATCCACTAAGTAGCCATCTAGGAAAAAATTATCATTAAACATCATATGTGCTATATAATATATAATTAAATTTTTATATATAGAGAGAGCTTCCAAAAGGACAGGGGTAATGAGAGCCATGAATATATATTGCACCTAGATATAACTGAAACCAAGACACTCATGGAAATAAGAGAGAGAAAGTAAAAGAACATGCACTTTGTAGAGAGAGAGAGAGGTGGAGGAGGAGTATGTTTCAAGATTCAATCATTACATGGTCTTGGGGAAGCAGAAAGGGTTTGGGTGGAAATAGGCCAAGAGTATGGAAGAACGTGGCTTGACCAAGGTATGAGAGAGAGCGCGCCAAAATAAAGCCTAAAGGCTAAAAAGATGAACTCCCTTTAGAATATAAAAATATTATGAGAGCTAAATACAAATTATATATATATGTATGTATGTATATATAATATAGAAAAAGGTTTAAGCTAGGGCTAAGCCTTTTATCATGATGATACTATCAGCCTTTTTGGTCCTTGGTCGGTCGACAATGTTGGTGTTGTGTGTTCACTCTCTGTTTGTGTTGTGCTTGTGTTTCCCATTCCCTCTCTCTCTCTCTTCCCCCCAAGTCCCATCATTCACATAGTGTCATAATACACTTTGAACCAATCACAAGTTTAAAATATTTACACGATATATATATATAATTATATATACGATTATCATACATATTTTGTATATTAATAAATCTTTCCCATAAAGATCCCTACTTCACCGTTCCTGAGAATTATTCCGCCGTAAGAAGAAAATAATAATATATAGAGTGTGTGTAGAGGGAGGTGGTGGGGTTCAGAGAAGAAGACTACGAAAAAAACAAAAAAATAAACCCCAAAAAGTTAGCAACAAAGCGAAAAAGAAAGGAGGAAATTTGTGTTCAAAGATCAAAGCTCAGGATAAAAAGGGTCGTTCTCACTTCCTCTTTCCCTCACAGAAAAACCTACCAAGTCTCTGATAGATAGAGATTTGAGAGATCCACATCGATCTTCTTCTTCATCTTCATCGTCATCACACACACACACGCACACCTAAACAATCTTGTAAGGCCAGTGTTCTATTCTCTTCTCTTTCTCTTATTATTTATATTATCTTCTCTTTTCTGGGCCTTTACAAGAACCAACCTTTACCTCCAAAACTCGAAGCTGATCACTAGGGTGTGCGCATATATATAACATTTGATCATATATATATTGGAGGATGAAAAGAGAGGAAGATTATGGGCAGTGTTCTTCACAAGCCATAAACAACTATCACACCTATCAAGAGCAGCTATTTATGCAACAGATGCAGCAACAGAACACTATGTTTCCAGAAGTTTCTCCCTGGAATATCCCTCCGGTTCACTCCTTCAACCAGCCGGTTCACCATCACTTTTCCAATCCGGTTAGAGTCGATCATGACCCGTTTCTTCTTCCTCCTCCGCCGCCACCTCATCCGTCCGGAGGTGGACCCTATGGTGGTTTGTTTAACAGGAGGGTTCCTAATTCTCTGCAGTTCGCCGCCTACGACGGTTGTTCGCCTTCGGACCATCTTCGGCTCTTGTCGGAGGCTCTTGGACCCATGGTTCAACCCGGTTCTGCTCCGTTCGGACTCCAAGCCGAGCTGGGAAAGATGACGGCTCAGGAGATTATGGATGCTAAGGCTCTTGCAGCGTCTAAGAGCCATAGTGAAGCTGAAAGGAGACGTAGAGAGAGAATCAATAACCACCTTGCCAAGCTTCGTAGCTTATTGCCCAGCACAACCAAAGTAAGTTCTAATTCCACCAAAATTCAATTCCATCCAAAAAAGTTAACCGCAAGTTTTAATTTTTAATCAGAAAAACATGTTTTATATATAATATATACTAGTGTTTTTTGTTGAACCCTTTTTGGGTGTTTCGTGGTTATAATATAGTGTTTTGCTTTTTGGTTTGGGAAGTAATTATCAGATATTGAGATGTAAAAAATCATTGTGCAAGATTGTAATCTGAGTTTGGTCGGATAACAAGAAGATGGGAAATCCCAAAAGGACCTTTTTAAGAAAATGAGGTGCAAAAATAGTCACACTTTAACTACCAACTTTTTAACCCTTTTCCTTTTTGGCTTTGCTAGTTCTGGTTAATTGTGTGTGGTGTAGTTACATTGAGTGTGGTAGTTCCAAGGAGAAGGAGAAAGTTAGAGGAGAGAAGAGAGAAGAGAAAAGTGTGTATTAGCGATAATGTTGCTTAGTTGATATGATAAAGAGGAACCAAAGAGCAGTTGAAAAGCCACACATTGAAATTACATGCTGGACAACATTAACGATCAGTCAAACTCAGTTCGTGAATTAAATCCAAAAACTCTCTCTCACACACACACCAGACAAAGCTATATACCTATTTCTGCATCCCTATTCCTCTCCTCAAAATCCCACCAACCTTTGACACAATATATACACACAGACACTCATGAATGTTCTTCATTCATTCTTTGTTTTATAGTTACTTGACTCTATCAGATTGAGTATGGATTACCCAATTGAGGGTGGCTCTCGTAAATATGTTTTCTGTATCCACACAGACACAAACTTCAGATACCTTATGTTATTTATTCTTTAAGCATCTCTGGCTACTCATTAAGAGCCATTCACTGATTATACATGTAAAACATGATGGATTAAGTGGTCCAGTATATATATATCTTCATGTTACTTTGTACATGCTTTAGTACATGTATGTTTCTTCTTTACGCAAAGTCCCCACTATTGAAGACCCCTTCTTTTTTATTATTTGTAGACGGATAAAGCATCATTGCTGGCAGAAGTGATTCAGCATGTGAAGGAACTGAAGAGGCAGACATCGTTAATAGCGGAAACAAGCCCGGTGCCGACCGAGGTGGACGAGCTGACGGTGGACACGGCGGACGACGACGACATGGACGGCAAGTTCGTGATCAAGGCCTCATTCTGCTGCGAGGACAGGTCGGATCTCTTGCCGGAGCTCATCAAGACACTGAAGGCACTAAAGCTAAGAACCCTCAAGGCAGAGATCACCACACTCGGCGGCCGAGTCAAGAACGTGTTATTCATCACCGGCGAAGAAGACGGAGGCAGCGACTCGCAAAGTAGTGGCGAGCTCCATCATCACCAGAACCAGATGATGCAGCAGCAACTATATTGTATAAACTCTATACAAGAAGCTCTAAGGGCTGTGATGGAGAAAGGTGGTGGTGGGGATGAGACAACAAATGGGGCTGTTAAGAGACAAAGGACTAATAACCTTAATATTCTCGAACACAGGTCTTTATAAGATCTCTCTTACTAGCTAATAGCTACCTTTTATATTATTACTATCACACTAAAATTATCTCTTGCCCTCTTTTTCTTTTCTTTTCTTTTTTTTTGTCCTTTTTCCTTTTTTTTCACCTTCCTTTCGTCTATTTTTTTTCGGGTGTGGTTTTTTGTGGTGTGCCGGAAAAAAAGTGTCATCTACAATATATAATGAAGTATGATATAATGTGTGGTTTTCATGTACTTTGTGTTGACCGAGAATTTAAAGTTACATGTGAGTGCAGATTTACAAAATGATACGGATTAATTGTAATATCATATTGGTAAAATAAATGCATGTATTAAGTACAACATTAATATCCAAAAATTACGCTATTTTTATCACATTCTATATAATACATGAAGATTATGTCATTAGACTTCTACATATACTTTGTTAGCTATTAGTATAATATATATTAATAATATGATCAACAAATTAGCTCCAGCTAATTTAAATAGATGAAGATTGATGACATTTAATATGTGTGTGTATATGCACTAGCTAGAGCCCTTTTATATTTTATTTGATTTCCCAGTTTTTTTTTTTTTTTAAAAGTAGCCAGACACAACAAAGGTCTCGATTCAATTATGATCACACACACGCACCCTCATCATCAGTACCATTAATATATCAATCATTATAAAATACGATCTCTTCAGTTTATATGAAAACGTCATTTTCCTTATAACTTAATGACATGCTAACCTGAATCTATTAGTACTTATTCCTCTAATTTTTTTTTTTGGGGGGTTAAAAAAAGCCCTTTTCCGTCAACTTTATCTTTAATGTAAGGTCCCTTGAAATTGGTCTACAACGTTCTCCATCCCTTGAAAAATTAAAACGTGTTTAGTTCTCACTTCTCACCATCGTCTTCAACTGCGGCCTTCTTTCGTACCTAGACAACGACCATGCATTTTGTAGGAACAACTCTGCAAATTCAATTTAACGGAGCTGCTGGTTAGCCCCTAATATCATATATAGCAAAGCAATGTTCAAATGAATAGTGTTCACATGTAGTGTCTGATCGTACTTACAACATGATTGTCTTAAATAGGAAGATATATATGTCATACATGCTCTTTCATAGAGTCACAAAAGAGCCACAGGATGTCATGAAACGTTCACTAAATCAAAGAAATGCTACTTACCTAAATTATTTCCTACAAAATAGTTCATATCACATGTATATATCAATCTAATGTTATATTACTCCCTCCAGTCAATTATTAGGATACATTTACCAGATTTTAGAAAGATTAATGATAGTAGTTAAATTAGTTAATTATATTTATTTTCCTAAAATACCCTTGTTTAACTAAGCTTTATGATTTTAAAAGTTGAGAAAACAAACGAGGAAGCTCCCCAGTAAATCCGAAACCCTTGGACAATGTGCGATGGTCGAGTCTATGAGATTAATTTTGTTCATCATCATTCCACCATAATTCTTTTGGGTTTAATAGATAAAAAAAATCATTTCTAAATTTATTTTTCTCTCATTCCAGTCATATTTTAATTTTATTTTAAAAAAAATAGTAGAATTAAGGTGTATATGACATTAATGAGTTATAAGTATTACTTACTTTATAGAATATATAAGGGCATTATTAAATTATTATTATTGTGTTTAATTATATTGAGAGAATATCAATAGGGGTATTTTAGAAAGAAATTGATAAAAATTAGAATTTTGTCCTATAATTAGAATTAAAACAAACTCCTAAATGTTGTTCCATAATTAGAACCAGAGGGAGTAATATCTTTATCTTTTGGAATGTAATACATTTAGCTTATAATAGCTAGACTTTAAACGTTTTAATTTAAATATTTATTCTCAACCTCACCCAAAACCTCTTACACGAAAGAAATTAAAAGAGATATAAATCGATTTCAAGATATGTTAAAACATTATACTAAAACCCAACATATTAGAAATTGCTTTTACTTTCAGCTGTTTCTTTAGTGGGTTTTTAATTTTTCTTTTTGTAGTTTTGAAATGAATGAAGCCCAATAAAATGTTTTGGACACTAACCCAATATATGTTGACAAAAAACCCGCGTATGTCAGGCCCAGTTCAAGGCGTACTTCGTTATTAAAGCCCATCTTACCTCGCCGAAAGAACCCATCATGGAAAAACGATTCGTTTATTTACCCAAAAAAAACGTGTAAGAAAAAAAAAAAACGATTCGTTTAGCAAGGAATGGGAAAAAAAGGATTACATTTGGCCCATGCAGGTCTCGAACCTGCGACCTTCGCGTTATTAGCACGACGCTCTAACCAACTGAGCTAATAGGCCATTGGTAATAAAAATTGGACTTTATAATAGTTATTACTAATATTTTTGTTATCGCCAATGTAAATTGACATAGATGGTAAGGGATCCAGGATTAGGCCCTAAGGTCGTGGGTTCGATCCCCTCTTCCGTCGCTGGGACTCCTTCGGTAGGCGATCTCGTAAGTTTCCAGTAAGTGCTCATAGAGCCCGGGGCTATGCCCTGACCTTGGTAGGGGGACTGATGCCGAACCTTCCAAAACTTTTTTTTAGCAAAATAATAATAATAATAATAATATTTTTGTTATCATGTATTATTTCCATTAATAATTATTCTAAGTAAACCATACCTATAATTTATGAAATTTATCACATTATTAAAATTATCCTTATTTTTATAGTAAAATAATCTAATTACTCATCATTTTTATCATAATTACACGGAACTCTCCTCCATTATGAAAAACCTCCATTAAAGTTAACATGTATGTTACACAATGCCTACTTATGTATTTAAGATTCAACTGTCATCCACTTAGCTCACCATTAAATTTAATTTTTGAATTTTCATTTGACCAAAATATCTATACTTAAAATAAAAATAAAAATTTTAATGAACCAAAAAAATACTTCTAATACTTATATTTTCAAGCTTTCTAATATGTTATAAATTTTTTTAATTCTAATTAAATTTCAAAATTTTATTTTTCATTACATGTTAAAATTTATTTTATTTTTTTCTCCCCAGTTTAACTCAAAACATATTTTACGAAATTTGCAGAAGTTTAAAAACCCAGCTGGAGCGTGCTAAAAATATCTTACAATTTATAAAGATTGTGTGTTTTGAATCTCTCACTCATATGAAGCCACTTGAGCCTTTGATTTTTTTTTTTTTTTTTAGATATGAATTTTAATTAAAGAGATATATTCTTAACGTGTTAATAATTTGGACGTAAGTATATATTTTAAAATTAGATAAGTTCTCAATGTAATTAAAATAAAGAGTAAAGGTGTAAAAATACACATGTGCTTTGTCCCCAGGAACGCCCAATACCATATGCTTTTTTTAGGTGTAAAAATACACATATGGTTATAAAACAAGTGTGAAAGTCAAGCTCACTGTTAAATACAAAACGTTGACCGTTAATTTAACCCAAGATGGTTAAATTATGAATATATATAAATATGTATACACACACATGTATATATATATGTGTGTGTTTATATATGTACACATACACATATATATTGACAACACACACTCACAGATATATATGTGTGTGTATGTGTTTATATATGTGTGTGTATATACGTATATATATTTGTGTATAGACACACATATAAAAACACAAACAAATATATATCTCTGTGTATGAATATATATGTATATATGTGTGTGTCTATATATATATATATAGTGGCAAATTAATAACAATTGATCAATAAACAGATTGAAAATCTAACAATTTAAAAGTTTCAATTATTGAAAGAGTATACACATCCACATACATATAATCACATTCACCAAAAACCAAACACACTTGAGAGAATAAAATAAGGGTTTTTTAGGAAGAAATTGACAAAAATTAGAATGTTGTCCTATAATTAGAACCAAAACTAACTCTCAAATATTGTCTTAATTAGGACCGGAGGGAGTATTTATTTTACAAATTGTTATTATTATTTATTTTGTTCAGTTAATGTCTGCACGTGATCCTAGTTTGAAGCCATGAATTATTACGTGGTACTAGTGGAGTCCTAAATTGATGTTAGTGGTGTCATTTGTTCCTCCCATTTATGGAGAGTAATTTGTGTAATGAAAGCAGAGAAGAGATCACTTTGTTTAATTCAGTTTATTTTAGTTAATTTCTCAAGCTTTGGCCCTTTTTGCCTAAAAGGTCCTATCATTTTGGTGTTTTCATTGAGAGTAAAAAAACTCTGCCTCCTCCCATGGCTGAAGACACTCATTTCAAGAAGTTTGAAGAACTCTTAACCAAGACTAATGACCGGTTGGAGACACGTCTGCAAGAGGTATCCACTCAGGGCAACACTCGAATGGACTACCTATCTGACCAAACCACCCTCATCACTGACCAACTCCAGACTCTCACCACAAATATCAATGCACTGGCTGAGCAACTTAACCAAGCCCCTCGCCCACCACCACTACCACTACCACCATTAGGCATGTCCATGGACCAGACCAGACCGGGTTGAGGGTCAACCCGGGGTCTGGTCCAGGAGGGACCTTGGGCTGGAATATCCAGCCTGAGGTCTGGTCTGGTCCAGCTCGGGCTGGACCAGACCGGTCCAGGGGCACTGCCTGGACCAGTCCAGGCAGTCCAGGACTAGTTTTTTTTTTTTAAAAAAAAAAATTTGCCACTTCCAAAACAATAATTAAATCAATGAACCACCTATGGGACAATAAATAAACATGCAAACATCTTAAATCCAATCCTAAACCCAAAATAATCTCCAACAACATGTCATTGAACAAAAATACAATATAAAATATAGGTAATGTTTTTTTTTTAAAAAAAACATTTTCGGGCCAGACCGGACCAGTCCATAGGATCTGAATCCCTGGACCGAAGTCCAGTCCAGCCCGACCAGACCAGACCAGACTGGTCTGGGTGAATGGTCTTGGACCGGACCGGGTCAGACCAGGCTGGGCCGGGCCACCTGGACTGCCGGATTTTTTGGACATCCCTAACCACCACCACCCAACAACCCATTGTCGCCACCACCCCAACCGCGCCCCTTCAAGCTTGATTTCCCACGCTTTGATGGAAACGACCCACGAGGTTGGATTTTCAAGGCCACACAATTTTTCAATTTCCACCAAACCTCACCTCCTCAACGCCTACAGATAGCATCCTTCCATATGGATGGCCTGGCTCTGGCTCGATACCAATGGACTTTTCACAATACCCCATTTCATACTTGGGATGCATTTACACGAAGCTTGGAAAATCGATTTGGGGACTCACCATACACAAGCCATATGGGTGCCCTTGCCAAGCTCACCCAAACCTCAATTGTATCAGCCTATGTGATCGAATATGAGGCCTTAGCCAACCGTACCGCCAACCTTCCGACACCTTTCCTCTTGCACAACTTCATCTTCGGCCTCCAACCTCACATATGCCGAGAAGTTCAAGCCCTCTGCCCCACAATGATTATTGAGGCTCAAGGACTAGCTAAGCTCCAGGAAGAAAAACTAGTTGACGCACTTCCTTTCCCCGCCCCAACCCCACAGCCGTACTCCCCACAATCCCGGCTTGCCCTTCCCTTGCCACCGCCATCCCACCAACCACTTTTATTACCAACCCCACCTTCTCATACACCTCCCACCTCACATAACCAGCTCCCAACCAGTAACCGCAACCCCAAAAGCACACGACGACTCACAGCCGATGAGATGCAAAGACGATGAGAACTGGGACTTTGCTTCAATTGCGAGCCCTTTACCCGTACTCACAGATGCAAAACCCCAGCCACCCTCCTCTTTTTGAGCGACATCACCACCACCACTCCTGATCTTGACCCATCTCCAGAAAATCCAAACCACCAGTCTGACCCCTGAATCACCTGGACCATTACCCGATTTAGTGCCCAGCAATGATGACGGTATCCCGAACCTTGAGGACAAGGTTTGTTTTCCCAACGGGTGGGAAAATGATACAGCCACTTCATGCCTCCAAGTAATATGGGAGAACGTGGTTGTAGCTAGAGAAAGTGGGAAACCTCCTCCTGATTTGCAGCTTGTTATTCTTTTCCTATTTTGTAGTAGTTTGTTATTTATTTTGCAGATTGTTATTATTATTTATTTTGTTCAGTTAATGTCTACACGTGATCCTAGTTTGAAGCCATGAATTATTACGTGGTACTAGTGGAGTCTTAGTGGAGTCCTAAATTGATGTTAGTGGTGTCATTTGTTCCTCCTATTTATGGAGAGTAATTTGTGTAATGAAAGCAGAGAAGAGATCAGTTTGTTTAATTTAGTTTATTTTAGTTAATTCCCCAAGCTTTGGCTCTTTTTACCTAAAAGTTCCTATCAAGATAGTATAAGAGTTAATATAATGTGTTTTAACTGCAGTTACTACATTAGTACTGTTGGCCAGTAAGAAATTAATAATCAATATATTGAACAACAAGAAGTTGTGCTCGGTTTAAGTGGTGATTCAGACTGGGGTAAGTCTGATTAGCTAAAGTGGTTCAGTGTCTTGAGTTCACATTTCTTGAAAGAAAGAAAAAAAAAAGTCATTTCTATAAGTTGCTAGAACTCTGAAAAAACATCATAACAGTCCCTCTATCTTGTTGCAGCTAACTTGCTCTCCATCATCTGCAGGTGATGAAGCTGCACTAGGCTGGTGGGAAAAATTTAAATTCTTTGGGTATAGTACACATATGTGATCATAAGACTGATAGTATCCGGATTTCCCTGTTTTATAAATTTCTTTTATCCTTTTGCAGTGTTGGAGAGAGCATTGCCATTTTTCTTTCTACAAAGTGGCACAATCCAAGAATTCATGGGAATGATGAGATTACTGAATCATCGTCATTATTAATGAGAAACCAGGACCTGGGTAGCAGCTTAGAGAGTCAGCAAAGTGGGTCAAGCAATCTAGAGAACATCGGTGGGCACATTACGAAGATTCCTATCATTGCTTTCCAAATTCTGCTGATTATGCGTCTAGAGGTATGAAATTAAAGATGGTAAGAAATGGAAGATTAATTAAAAAATCATTTTCAGAGTTTTTTCTTTCCTCATTTCTTGTCCTGTATGCTTTTTTAAGGGAACGACTGCCAGTGCCAGAAATATGCCGTTTCAGACTGTGTTTTCTCCTCTTTTTATATTGCAAGGAGCTGTTGTTTTATTTGATGCTTTCAGATTAGTGGAAAATCTAGTACCTAAACTTCAAGTGGAGAACTGCAACATTCTTGGCTGTTTCATCAAAAGCCCGCTATTTCCTTGGTTTCATAGATCGTGGGTCAAGGTATTCGCATAATGCTTATTGGATACTCTGGCAAAATATATTTATTTATTTATATATTAATGGATACATAAACTGAATATCTTCAGCTGGTTCTCTTCATTTTCCCCATTAACAGGTGGCTGGGTTGGTGGTCGATAGATGAAACAAGCAGAGAGGAAGAAGCTAGAATGTACTACGATGGGAGTTCAAAGTCAGTATTTTATTCCACACATTGCTCTAGCATTCTATCTAGATAATTAGTACTCCTCCGGTTCTAAATACAAAATAGAGTTTATTTTTTTAGAGAGATGAAAAAAATTAATTGAATTACTTTAGATTTTTTCCCCCAAAGTAATTAGTTTAACTAAGAAACTTATATATAATTGGGAAAATCCATTTCAGAGCCCAAACTAGTAAAAAAAGTCAAAAAAGGCCCAAAAAAGTCATATATCAAAAAAGGCCCCAGGACCTGTTCTGGTTTTATTTCATAAAACGTTAATTTTAACCGAGATTGATTTAGTTGTTAATGATACTAACTTGTTGTCAGGAAATTGTTATTAATGCTACTAATTTAGTTGTTAACAGGGTACTGATTTAATTGTTAATGGGACTGATTTAGTTGTTAACGTTTATGAAATAATACCAGAAAAGGCCCTAGGGCCTTTGTTGACATGTAACTTTTTCTTAGGCCTTTTTTGACATTTTTTAACTACTTTGGGCCCTGAGATAGATTTTCCCTATATAATTTAAGGATACACAACATATGATATGATTAAATAACTTATTTAGTTTCCTTAATCTCTAAAAAAAAATCAACTCTATCTTATATTTAAGAATCGTTAGCTTGGAAGGCTAGGTGTTATAGTCAATGTTGATTCATCATTTTTAATGTCTCTAATTCAAAACCGAACCTGAAACTTTGATATGGGAAGTTCCAATAAGTAGTTGAGCATGAAAGCCAAATGAATTGAAAGATTCATGTTTGGTTTGGGAAGAGATCATGGAAGTTTTGAAATGGATGGAAAAATAATCTACTTTCATTAAGTGATTTATTAGATAATCGAAAACAGAGAATCTTGAAGATGGAAATGGTAAAGATCTTCGGCGCAAGAAAAGGGGTTGATTTGTATCATCTTGACTTAGTTCTGATTTCTCTATTTTTTTAAGAATATCAAGTCGGCTTCTTCTCCTACCTATATTGTATAAAACATGATGGAGTACAAGACAATGGTCAAATTTTCTCTCCACTAATATATATAATTCAATTTACAAATTAGGTATAATAGTTTCTCCACTGATAAGGTGAAGAAAATGCCTCATGAAGCTCTTGTTGAGGAGGTAAAGGCCTTGTTCTTGCAGCTATAACATCATCTTCTCCTCATGTTCAAAAGAATTTGTTGAACCAGTAACTTATTTTTACTTCCAGATTCTTGGACTTCACGGTGCATTGACTGTGCAGACCAATGCTGCAAAATCTAGCCAGCAGGAGTATGAAAGACTCCTAAATCTAATATTTTCTTGGGCCTTTATTGATCTTTACTTTCTGCATTTTAAATATGCAAATCATACAATTTTGGTTGTAAGCATATCATCAGCTTTTTCCTTTTTTTTGGTCGAAGATCACTAATCTTCAAATTTGTCATTCAGTGGAGAAGAGCTCGAATGTGTGGCCTTTTTTATTTATTCATTTAGTTCTTCGATGGTTATTTAATTGAAGACATGATTTTGTCTTCTTCACAATGTGGTGGACATTATAAACAGATTATGAAACAAAGTTGACACTGACACAAATGGCTGCAATGAAAAGCTGTCATTTTGGCCTCATCACCAACAAAATTGTTGCAGTTTTTTACCAGTACTCTCGGAGCCCACAAAGGTTGTTCTCTTTTGTGGCCTAAGGGTACCCCACAAAGTTATTGGAGGCCTACCTACCGTATAAACAGTAGATCCGTGATTTGGAAATCCTTATCCAACTGATTTTTTTTTTTTTTTGGTCAAACTTATCCAACTGATTGATGTATGCTTTGGCTTACTTTTTTTGCAATTTAAAATTATGTATAAATTCATGCTCTCTTTTATTAGTTAGGGTAACACAGGTGTGGAGATGGATATATGGTCATATGAGAAAAAAGATAAGATTTGAAGTGATCATATCAAGAACAGTAGGCGTGACACTAATTGAAGAGAAAATGATATAACATAGTTTGAGCTATTGAGGTGGTTTGGACATATACGAAGAAGTTTGTTGAAGGCGCAAGTGAAGTAATTAAAAACATTTTGGTTAACTGTTTTTCTAAATATTTGATTGTAGATAGAACATAATGTTATTGTGTCATCTATAGAACCAACTCCACTTAGTGGCATTAAGCTGCTTGTTGTTGTTGTATTATTATTGGAAACCACGGATTCCCCCCCCCCCTCCCAATTATGCTTAAATGGGATCTATTTCACTGTTAACGTAGTACTTCCTCAAGTCCTTATTATAAAGCACCAACTAACAATTTTCACAAACCAATAAAAACATTTAAAGTTAGCCTACAATTTAAGTAACTCCCAATATTACCCCTATTAATTACACTAAACTCTAATATCATATTAATTATTACTCTCATACACTACTTTTATTTATTATGAGCATACATGGAAAAGAATGATTAATGCTCCTTAGGAATAAGCAAGTGCCTTATAAAAAGAACCAAATAAATTTGTTAGTTTATGACTTATAATAAGGACCCGAGGAGTAGTTGATTAATTTATGGCACTGTTATCGAAGCAACTGATTACTCTATCAGGAAGTGATTCTATGCAGAGTTTGCTTTGATATGCAGATAAATGTGATTCTTCTTCCTTGCAGGCACCATACCATTTGCAGGTAAGTACTGCCGTTGATTCGATCTTCTCGCTCTGACTCGCAGCCATTTTGTTGTTCTTTAATAATTTCTCTTTTAACCTTAGGACCAGAGTAAGAAATTCTTGGATAGATCAAGTTAATCATGAAATATAAATAAATATATATAGCATGCTCAATATAGCTTACTTTACTAGTCTTAGATAGATAAGGAGTTGAAGAAATTTGACCATGCTGTGTTTATCTTCTTCCCAACTTGTATGTCAAGATGTAAAACAGAAGCCAGAAGATAAACAATACTTGCACTATTCTCCAATTTAACAAATATATCATCTTTTAACAAGTGAAATTTCAGCTGCTGCTATCCTTTTTTGAAGAATGATTTTCTTTTTAACTGACATGCATACCATAACCATCATTGCCCCTGTTGTGACTATATTCCATCGTGGATAACAGCAATTGCCGCGAAAAATGTTTGCCGTGTCCCCATTGAAGATGTAATTCCTGTATAAAGATTTGTAGATTCCATGTTCTTCACTGGTAGACGATGTTTTTATTTCCTCCGATAAGTTTTCATGTGTTTTCAGATTAGGCCATTACTGAGAAACCCACAAGTGTGGTTCCTCTGCTCATAGAACAAGTGCATATAATTTTAGACAGTTTCAAGGAATAGACAATCCAATTCCCTTCCTGGATCATGTAATCCAGTGATCACTTACTGAATCAGACTGGATGGCTCTCTCTCTCCCCCCCCCCCCCCCCCTCTCTCTTCATTGCTAATAGACAATCCAATTCCCTTCCTGGATCATGTAATCCAGTTATCACTTATTGAATCAGACTGGATGACTCTCTCTCTCCCCCCTCTCTCTCTCTTCATTGCTAATAGACAGAGACGGGATTTGATTTGGGTCCTATACCCTTACCATCCTTTTCCCTCCTTTTCTATTTTTTACCGTTGGATTAAGATCTCAACGGTCTAGATTTACCATCATTTTCCCTCCTTTTTCCTTATAATAATATTTTTATCATATGGTAAATCTGAACTGTTGAGATCTTAATCCAACGATAAAAAAAAGAAAAGGAGGGAAAAGGATGGTAAGGGGTATAGGACCCAAACCAAATCGAGACGGGAATTCCCTTCCTGGATCATGTAATCCAGTTATCACTTAGGGCCCGTTTGGTACGCGGAAGATTGTAGATCTTCCATCACCGAACACGTTTAGTAGCACTGCCTTTCGGGAAACTGCCTTCCGAGAATCTTCGATCTTCCTTCATTCATGGGAAAACCACTTCCCTCAATTTTCGGTGGGAAAGTTGATCTTCCTTAGGGAAGAAATTCCAAATGACCATCTTCTCCTCCTTCAATCATCTATCTTCTTTGCAATTGCTGTCGACGCCGACGCCGACGTCGCCTCCTCCTCCCTCTACAAATCTCGACACCAACATTGCAAGGATGAAAAAGAAATCTGAAACTCTTTTTTTTTTTTGTTGGTTCTGTCGTCGGGACGTCGGGGATCAAGAAGGAGGGATAGCATAAATCTTGGGTACCCTACAGCTCGACGAAACTAAAATTGAAGATAGGAGCTGAACGACGGACTCTCACCTGAAATCGGCGACGGAGCAGTTGGAGACGCATCACAAGGATAACGCAGGTTTGAAGATAAAAGGAAGTGAAGGAAGAAGGAAGAAGATGCGGAAAATGAAGTGAACACAAGGTTAATGAGAGGGTCCACGCTAAGAATTCTTTAAAATGAATTCCCGAGAATTCATTTAAATTCTCGAGAATTCAAATATGAATTCTTTGAGAATTCATCAATCTCGAGAATTCATTTGATG
Organism: Acacia crassicarpa; assembly: GCA_034222035.1. Lineage (NCBI taxonomy): Eukaryota > Viridiplantae > Streptophyta > Magnoliopsida > Fabales > Fabaceae > Acacia > Acacia crassicarpa. Next base: position 29,148,476 of record JAWXYG010000010.1, on the reverse strand, counting down.
AATTCTCGAGAATTCTTGTCGGGTCTGATTGTTTTTTTAATAAAATTGTGTCACATACAACAGTTGAAGCTGACGACGGTGGCGACGTCCAAGACGACAGGTGTGGCGTCGACGGTGGCAGGATTGGCGTCCAAGGCGGGGGAGTGGCAGCGATGCGGTGGGTCGACGTCGAATAAGACGCACTGGGTGAACTTGTTTTTTTAATTTAGGGGTATTTTTGGTATTTCACCTCATATTCCCACTTAACTAACACCCAATTCTTCATACCAAACCATTCATTTTCCCTCAACTTAAGTTACTTTCCCATGTCTACCAAACAGCTTAACTTTTTAATTTCCCACACAATCTTCCCTTCCATTCCTTTCTCTCCTTTAAATTCATTTCCCCCTTTAAATCTTCCGCGTACCAAACGGGCCCTTACTGAAATCAGACTGGATGACTCTCTCTCTCTCCCCCTCATTCTCTCTCTCTTCATTGATAATTAGCTCATTGTCTTTATGTTCAGAGTATGCAATAAATGTTCCAAACCTAAAGAGTAGGTGAGTATATTTAATATACTACCTATTGGTCTTTGCTAGTTGAGAGTTAGATTTGAATTTGATGTTTAACTAATGAGAAGAATATTCTTTTTTATTTAGAGTATATTTTAGGAATATTAAAAATTATCTATGGGTAAATTTTATAAAGATAAGGCAAAAAATTTCTCTCTCAACTTTCCCTCCCACTCTCTTCCCTCAAACAAAACATTCTTTTTTGGAAAGATTAAAGAAGTTAATTAAATTATTTTAGAGTATTTTTATTTTTATTTTTTTTCCAGACTAATTACAGAAACACAATATCTGATATAATTAATCAATTTATTTAGCTTTCTGTATCTCTCCAAAAAAAGTCAACTCAACCTTATAATTAGGACCGATAATATTTTAGAAAAACACACATATTGTATTTGTTACAAATAACTAACATAACTAATTGACTTAATTTAAACAAATTGGTCAACTAGCCTTATATTAAGCACCGAAAGTAGTATATATAGATAATGATATTCATTGTCCGAAAAAAAGAAAAGATAATTATGTTCTGCTACAGAGCAACTCCAGGAGAGAGCAGCCGGAATTTACAGCAGCTCTGATAGACATGTTTTGAGATTACAGATAAAAATTTAAATGGCCTCACTGATGCATACATAAAACATTAAGGTGCATACATGACATTTTTTACCTATTTATTGTTTTAACAAATCTTAGATACTTCTGCTTCAAATTATTATTAATTCATGAGCAAGGCAGTGCCGGGAACACAAACTTGCGGCTCAAGGCTCCAGCTTTTCTCTATATGAATCTTGTCGTCGTCCCGAACCATTCTGGCGAAATCCTCGTAGCAATCCTCCAAGCTCCTGAATGTTTCATCAGGGTAGAGAGTTCCGATGTCGGCGTCGCCAGGTCCCTCCGTGGGGAAGTTCAGTTGACAACCTTTAATGAAGATATCATGAGTGAAGGCTGCTACAACACTCTCTGGGATGCGATTCTCTGCGGAGTTACACAAAAAACAAAAGAAACGTTAAAATGTAATACATATGTTGCAGTGTCTGCTTTTGAACTGTGTCTCTTATCTTTAGATTTTTGCTTAGAGGTTTAGAGTTTAGGGTAGATGACGTAAATTGAATGTAATGGGATTGGAGGGAAACTAAAGGAACCTGCAGCTGCAGCAAGAAGATCATCTCCAGAGACGGTGACTCTGGGAATTTTCCGTCCGACTTTAGATTCCCACAAAGAAGCGAGCTCGTTGATGCAATAAAAATTGTTTGGAGGGCGAAAATGGACGTTCTTGTTCAGAGTTCTGAGATCATCTGCTGCTTTAATGGTGAACTTTCCAATATCCGCACCATCAACGAAGTAAGCTGTCCGCAAACAATCAAACAATTTTCCTTTTCTTCATAATATGCACTTATTACTTCCATACAGGACTCCAACTAACAACTATCTTCAAGGTGGTAATGGATCATATAGAAGTTGGTTTTCTAACATGACTTACGATTTACGATTTACGAGATAAATGTATAAAAAAAGTTGTGTGTTGTTCGTGTGGACGTAATTTCCACATACTAACCCAGAGAGACACTTCAAACAGATACTTAATATATCATTAGGTTATATAGCCCACCAAGAGGTGAAAAGGAATGTGTTTGACGTTAGTTGTGTCAAATGATTCCAACCTATAAAATGGTTTTAAAAGATTATCTTTACCAAAATGTGATATACAGTGGACGGCCAGTGATATTCATTACTTGAGGTTGAAACCAACTAGATTTTAAAATTAGGGTTGATGAGTAATTTGGCCAACGAATTTTTATCTTAGGAGCGCCTAACATAAATAACTTTTAAATGGATTAAAAATATCAAAAAAAATTTTTAAAAAATGTACAGTCAGCACAAAAAAACTTTTAAAAATATAAAGTAAACACAATTAGAAAAAAAAACGTCTATTATTTAAAGTACATATTGGCCAACGAATTTTTACTCTAGAAGTGCCCAACATAAAAAAAATTTTACTTCAGGAGAGACAAATACAAAAAAATTCCATATGCAATTTACTCAAAATCTAACTATTGCAAATCCTTGTCCGAATCCCCCACTCATGTGCATTGGGTTAGAAAGAGTAAAGCAATAAAAATATTACAAATGTAACGAGTAGATTTTATTTTGAGTAAGGATGGTCAGTTTTTGAACTTGCCTGGGCAAATCCATGAGCAATCCACCTAAAATCCGACTGTTGCAAATCCTTGCCTGGACCCCCAACTATATGCATTAGGGTTAGGAAAAGTGAATATAACAAAAAAAATTACAAATATACGAATAGATTTCATTTTGAGTAAGGGTTGTGAGTTTTTAAACTTGTCCAGTACAGGTGTAGATTGTGATATTTAAGTAGACTTAAAATACTTACTCGCTACCTTTATGATTTTTTTTGTTGCATTCACTCTTTCTAACCCCATGCACATAGTTGGAGGGTCCAGATAAAAATTTGCAACAATCAGATTTTGAGTGGATTGTAAATGAAATTTTTTGTGATGGGCACTCCTGAAGTAAAAATTAGTTGGTCAATCTGCACCTTAGATAACAAACGCTATTTTTCTTTTTTAACGGCATTGTACTTACTTTACATTTTTAAAAGTTTCTTTTACTATTTTTGATCCACTTAAAAATTCCTTATACTAGACGATCTTAAGGTAAAAATTCGTTAACCCTTAAAATTAACTAGAATGATCAAAGTTGTTTGTTGCCAAAATATTAGAAAAAAAAAATTACTAGAATAATGAGGACGTCATTATTATGATTCATTTAGATGGAACGTGGGTTTGGTGCTTAAAAAAAATCCATACAATAAATAAAAAAAAGTGATGATGAAAAATGTGTTGTATTTCTTTATATCATATGTAATTAATAAAAGTAGAAAATGCAATAAAAAAATTATTATTGAGCAATAATAATTAGTTTACCTTTGACAGTTCCATCACCGTAGATGGGCAAAACATCCAACGGTGGAGGGCTAGCGGCAGGATGACAATCATCATAATATGGCCAAGAGACAATAGAATTACAGCAAATGTAGGTGTAGGGGATCCCTGTCTCCTCTATCATCCTCCGCACCTTCCGCTTCTCTACATACATTCGGAGCCCCGGTTCCACTGGATCCGCCCGGTCTACGTCATGGCCAAACTCCGATGGCAAAAATCTCTGCAACCCCAGTTTTATATTAATATAATACCAAAAAAACCCTTTTCTTATTTTATGTTTAATTTGGGAAACAATTCTCTTCATAACACAAAAAAACAGAAGCTCCCTCGCAAAAAGAAAGGTTTTGGTAGATTCGAGTATAAGTATTTTAAGCGAATTAGGTGAAAAGTCCAAAGCTATTGCCGTTTCTTAAAAATAATTAGTATATATTTTAAATAAGGGTCTAATATTTATGTTTTTACCACAGAAATATTTTTTTTTTCACCTTATTCACATAAGACCAAGTTGACTTTATTTAAAGATGTTAATAAAGTTAATTATATTACTTAATTATAATATATATAATATATCTTTAAATTATATATCAATTTATAAGTCATACTAACTAATTAATTTAGGAAAGAAAGGTAAATTTAAATACTCTAAAAAAAAATTAACTAACTTTTATATTTAGCAAAAAAGTAGTACCCTCTCATCAGAAATCTTTTTGTCTTCATTTATTTAATTGTCAATGTCCTCTTCATATTATGAAATAGACAGGAAATGGTCAGTCATGTGACATGGGTCTGTGTATATTATATATATTTTATATATCTGTGTGTGCGCATGTGTGTGTGTATATATATATATGCACCTTAATAGTTTTGACAGATTTCATGGCGTCCACAAGAGTGAGCTGATCAAGAACAGCTTCGCCTCCTACGACTGAGATTACTATCTCTATTTCATTCTCTTTCAATATCTTCTCCATCACTTCCTTCTCATTAATCGATCCCTGCATCAATATTTTTTTATTAAAAAAAGAAAAGGAAAAAAAAACGATTTTTGAGTATTTCTGTATAAAAAAAATAAGGTCGGGAATAACATTGTACTCACCTCAACGATAGTGGCCCCTTTCTTGCGAAAAGATCTGACAAGGGCGGCCTTGGTGGGGTCGAGGGGTTCGCCGCGAACCAGCAGGAAGGTGGGGTGGCCGGCAGCGAGGCTGGACCCCGCCACGAACCGACCCATGAAACCCATTGCTCCGACGATGAGCACCGGCCTGGCGGAGGCGGCGACAGGAGGGCTAGTAACCGGTGGCACCGTCATTTCCAACCTCGCACTAATGCTCTCTCCTGATAGATGTTTTAATATTTTTAATTAGATTCTGGGGACAATATTCTCCTTAAGTGGGTGTCGTTTATATAGGAATCAAGTCCGAACTACAATTTTCACCTACTCTTCCACTAGCACGTGCCAAAATTCCAACCATTTTTATATTGACTTCTTATTACAAAGGTTTAATAATAACAATAATGAACGACATTTTTGCCATAACTGAAGAGTTCCTTTTGTTTTTATAACACTATTTTATATTTACTATAAATTAAAAAATGTAACTAATAGTACTTTTTATATTCTTAAGATGCCCTAATATGTGTTGGTGAGATATGCACTTAATTTTTTTTAATAATCAAAATTGTTTTGAATTTTTTCCCCTGCTTTATGGGAATTAGAGCTCTGTATGCTGTATCTTTATGTGTACATATAGTCTTGTCTTATGTGAGGTTCATGTGGCTTTTTGAAATTTTTGAAAATTAATGAATATAAAAAAAAAAACTATAACTAAAAAATAATAATGAACATTGTCTTTGCCTAAAAAGACAAATAAATAAAAATAACTCCTTTTAAATAAATAATATTTAAAAAAAAATTAATTGAATAATGCTTCTGGTTGACAGAACTCCATGAATTTAAAATTTGTCCAGATAACTCCCATGCTATCAGTTATTATTCATATTTCACTAACGGAGTAAAATATATGTTACTCAAATTTAATTATAAATATATAACTCTTCTGCAAATTTAAATCATGCCAAAGAAACCCATATCATATTATACTCTTTTAAGGAAAAACAAATTGGATAGCATTAATGATAGGTGAGTTATTTTCACAAATATGAAAATTAAGATGTAATTATGATCATTGTTGTCAAACTTACGAGTTCTCTCTCCGAGTTTAGATTTTTACATTTTTAGTTCGCAAAATCGAGTTGAGCCATTAATAAACTTGTGGTTGTTACAAACTCAGTTAAACTCACGAGTTTATATATTGAGTTTAATGTTTTTTTATCGTTTCCAGTATATAAAATCGTGTTAACTCATTCTTAAACTTATGTTAACTTCTTTGATTTAATCATGTTCAACGACTTTAAATATAAATTTTATCGAAATTTCTCTATTAAATATAATAAATTAAAAATGTTGATTGATTTGATTTTAATTATTTGGATTTAAAAAATATTTAAATCAAATTATTTTTATTTTTATATTTTAATTATTTAATTATAAAAGTAAACTCTTACGAATTTATGACTCGAGTTCACGATATGAGTTTAGCTTACTAGTTTGTTTAAACTCGTAAGTTTGCTTAAACACACGAATTTGACAACCTTAATTATGATAGATGAGTTAGTTATCCACACACTTGATTCAAAGTTTAAGGAGATTATGGATAATTTATTTTTTCTTAATTAATAAATTTTAAACTCCTAACCATTGTTGTCAAACTCGTGAGTTGACTCTCCGTTTTATATTTCTAGCTTACAAAATCGAGTCGAGTCACTGGTAAACTCGTGATCGTTGTAAATTCAGTTAAACTCACGAGTTTATATATCGAGTTTACCGTTTTTATGTTTTCAACTTACAAAACCGTGTCTACTCATCCTTAGACTCGTGTTAACTTCTTCAATTTGATCATGCTCAGCAGATTTAAATGTAAATTTTATAGAAATTTCTTTGTTAAATATAATAAATTATGGATGTTGATTGGATTTAATTTCAATTATTTGGATTTAAAAAATATTTAAATCAAATTGTTATTATTTTTTATATCTTAATTATTTAATTATATACTATTAATATATATTTAACGGCAAAATAGACTCTTACGAGTTTACAATTCGAGTTCAAGATGCCAGTTTCGTAAGTTTGACAATCTTACTCCTAACCTACATCACGCCAGCAAAAGAAAGCTAATAACTTATATTTAAGATGTATTAAATTTCTGATAAATGTATTCATTTACAATAATTAAATGAAAATAATTAACTACCATTAATAATTATTATGTTGAAGCGTAGCTGTAACGTTGTACTCAGCTTTCCAATTTTTGACTGATGGTTGGGGGAGGCATTATCAATCAACAAGTTCAAATGGAAAAAATCATGAATTTCAATTGGGAAATAATTTGATAGCTACGTAAATCGTATTGACATTTCCAAGCCCCATCATCTTCGGGCCTACGAATCAACAATCCAAACTAAAAAGAAAGTATTTTTTTTTTTTTTTAAAAAAAGAGCAGATAGATATCATAGAGGTTAGGCTGTATATATTTTAAGGAGAGGAGAGGAAATGAGAGGAAAAGACGCAGACGGTGTTTGAGAGTGATAGTGAAGAGAAAAGAGGAAGGTTCAGAAAATAATGGGTTTTATATATATATATATATATATATATATATGAGAGAAAAGTACTTCTCATGTTGTAGGAAAAGTGTTTTATCATGTCACACACACATAAAATGGTGGGACCCCTATATATATATAATTAGCATTATTTATATATGGGTCATACTATTTCATGTGTCTAGGAATCTTCTTCCTTTCATGCAACATAAGAAATTTAATCCCTTATATTTATATATATATATATATATATATATAGAAAAATACTTCTCATGTTATAGAAGAAGTGTTTTCTCATGTCGCACACATATAAAATGGTGGTACCCACATACACACACACACACATATATATAATTAGCATTATATATAGATATATGTGGGTCCTACTATTTCATATGTCTTGGAATCTTTTTCTTCTCATACAATATAAGAAGTTTAAACCCTATATATATATTATATATATATATATATATATATATATATATAATTTATCTTATAAGGTCATTTTGGTAGTTAAATTAATTTCTTTTTAATAAATTTCCTCCATGAAAGTTGTTCCACATATTTTTGTTCGTTAGTGAAAATTTTGAGGTTATGATTTTGGAAAAGTTGAGTTTTGATCAAAGTTCTGAAAATCGGACCGGTTACTGAACCAGTGGAAGCACTGGGTTAAGGATCAGTGGATCAGACCGGAATTAAACTGGTATTAATTAAAAATATAATTTAATTAAAATTGGAAAACATATTCATATTTTAATAATATATTAAAATTTTATGGTTAAAATATGGAGGATGCAATGTGACTAAACACTATTGGAAGATGTGAAATATTGTACCAGTGTGGATATTTTTTGTACTAGTATTGATTTAAAGCAGAGGTTTTTGGGAAGATGATTTTTTCCTCTTCCCTCTCTCTCGGCTCGGAAATTTAAAGCAGAGATCAAAGATGACCTTCCATGTTTTGCCCAGTTTTCGTTTTTATCACTACCGTTCCATCTTTGTCCCTTACACGTGTCACACTCACTTGAATAGAGACATTGAACAGAAGGGACAAACCCATCAATTTCACAATTTTGTATGTCCAAAATCGTCCTACAATCTTAGCATTGGAAAGTGACGCGCCAACCTAGACGACTCATGTTGTCAAATCCTAAGTGCTCTTTAGCACGAACCAATGACCCATTCTTACTATCCCACATATTAATGAATCGTGTCCATCAATTTAGTAATTTTCAAATATCAACGGCTTTGATCTCTTAATGTGACACACTGCAGGCATTTTCACTTCAAAGAGTTACTTCATCATTTGACAGAGTCCTCGCGAGATGATAAGATATTTTTTAAACCTTACCTTCACATGAACTACCGATATGTGCTTTGAAAAATTATGCGTATATCTGAATATGGAATTGTTTCAGTGAAGTAGTGTATTTTCCAAATTCCTCCTTAGTCCAACCCATCGCAAATACAAGTACCATTATAATTATATTTATTAAAAATGAAGTATATTAAAATAAACTTCCATTTATATAAAATATCATCACAAGATAAACCAAACATCTTATAAAATCTCATCGGACCAATTTATCATTCTTGAAATTCGAAGGGCTAAGCTGTCATTTTTTAATTTGGGACAAAACTGTAATTTTTGAAATTAAGGGCAAAACTGTAATTTTTGCTGGGTATAAAATGGTAATTTTCATAGGTACAAAATTGTAATTTTTGTGGGTACAAAATTGTAATTTTAATTAGGCTCAAACTGTAATTTTCGACTTTTGTTATAATAAAAGGGATAGGATATTGTCACTACCAATTTTATGTCACCACCAAGTCACTACCACTTTTTCACCGTTGGATCAGAATCTCATCTAGTTTTATCATTTCTTTCTTATATTGAGATTTTGATCTAACAGTGAAAAAGTGATAGTGATATAAAATTGGTAGTGACAACATCCTATCCCATAATAAAATTATAGTATATATGCATATAATTCAGTCCATAAAACAAAATAATTCATAATCGTACACAATTTACAAGTATATGGAAGAATATTCAGAGTTACATATTACTCGCTAATTCCCAAGTAATCACTAAAAAGCTATTACCAATTTCCCCAAATAATTATCTCTACGCTTTCCCTCTCCCTTTCTTTATCTCCTCTCTTTATTTTTCTAACGCTTGGTTGCTCTGCCAGAATACACACCTGAAGGTGCATATTTATAGTGGTTGGGGAGGGGGTAATCAAGGTGAAATTGGGGAGTGAAAATGGGGGTTAGTTGGGGTAAATTTATATGATAATAAATTATTACTAATATTAGAAAGTTTTACTCCTATACTAAATTTTCTTGGCAAATTAATTATTATTAATCTATCCTATCATTTTTCTAAATAAATTTCAGGAGATTATATATACCACTATTGATGTATATATCCCCTTATATATCTGGACTCGGCATGCATTTCATGAAAGTTGCAAAAGTCCACATGTCACTAATAATGCTTGTGAATCTTTCAATGAGTGGATTAATGACATGAGAAATATGAACGTATTGAATTTGTTAGATAGGTTAAGGTAAAAAACAATGACGAGATTTTACAAAAAGTTTCATTCTACTACATCTTGGCAACAAAATGTTGGTGCAAAAAATGGTGAATGAAACAAACAAGATCGTGAGGGATAGAAGACATTGTAAAGTAGAGATAACCGGTAATAATCTATTTGAATTATGTGATGGGTTTATAAGATTTCTTGTGAACTTAAATTCTCATACTTGTGAATGTAAAGTATCTTAGTGAACTGCCTTGCAAACATGGTGCTACTATCATTGCATATATGAGGGCAAAAGTAGAAGACTATTGTGATGCTTATTAGAGCAAAACAAATTACATGATCACATATTCTAGTACAATTAGCTCTTTAATAGATTTAAGTACATTAGAAAAAATAGATATTCTTTCATGTCATTACGCAGATGTTTAGGAAGGCCTAGAGTTAGTAGGAAAAAAGATGAAGTTGCACCATCAAATGTAAGACGACGATTGTCAATTGTCAAGTGTGCTAATTGTGGAGGGTTATAACACAATAAAAGGACTTATCAAAGAACTCCCGTTACAGTTAAAAAAGTAGACAAGTAATATATTACCTTAATTTTCATGAATAACTGCATATAATATTTTATATTTTTGTTTAATCATTTTTGTTTACATGAAGGTTCAATAAGTGCATCACAAACTTCAATTAAAGAAGTAACTCAAGAGCATCCTTCAATGCAAGCAAGAGCAAAGTCAAAAATCAAAGCAAGAAGAATAATGAAGGTATGTGTCAATTTGTCACATTCAATGTCTTTTGTTAAATATTTTATACTCCCTCTGGTCCTAATTATAAAAACACTTTTGTAAATATAAATTACGCTATCAAAGTGTTCCTATAATTAGGACCGGAGGTAGTAGTATTTTAATAGACTTTTTTTAAAAAAAGATTATCAGGTTCAACAATGCTCCTAAGTGTAATATCCTAATTTTTATATTAGGATTTAATTATAAATAAAAAAAATTAATTAATCATGATACTTGAATTTATTAGGTATTTGTCTAAATAAAAGTTTTCATATAAAATATCAATTATGATGGTAAAAGAAATTAGTAGAATAAGGATGTAAAAATAATAAATAAACTAATAATATTTTATTATTATTTTTTAAAAAAAAGTGGAAGAAAAAGAAAATAAATAATTTGTAATATAATATATAATATTATAATAATAATAATAATAATAATAATAATAATAATAATAATAATAATAATAATAATAATAAATTAATTTTTTAAAAAGAAAAAAAAAGAAAAAAGTGGCAGCCATGCTGCCACTTGGAGGGGTGAGATTAATAACCACCGCCTCATCTTTCTTCAATTAATATATATATATATGTGTGCGCGCGCGCTACATGTGTGTATGTGCTTTTGTGTGTGTGCGTGAGTTGTGAGCATTTGGGCAAGAGTGAGGCGGTTGAGTCATGGAGAGCTGACGAGATTGAGAGAAAAAGAGATCTGTTTGAATTTATAAGGTACTTTATTTATTTTATAAGATTATTTTGAAAGTTAAATTAATTTCTTTTTAATAAACTTTCTTAATGGAAGTTGTTCTATGCATTTTTCTTTTTGTAATGAGAGTAATATAGTATTGATTATTGAAAGTTTTGGGATTTGAATATTGGCAAAGTTTTAAGTTTTGATAATAGAAGATTGTATATATGTTAAGTATGATTAATAAATAACTTTAATCGGTTTAGATTTGTTAGTTTGTTGCTGTGGGAATTTAAAGTTACTTTCTTTCTAAAGAATTTAGGATTTATATTATATAGGATATTTTTATCAATTAAATGAGAGTTTAAGCATTTAGTTGGATTACTGGAGGTATTATTTAAGGTTTAATCGGTTATTTTTGCTAAATCTTGAAATATATGAAATTATGAATTAGGATTTGAGATTTCAAATTATAGTTGATATGGTTCTGAGTATGTGGAGATTTGGAGATTGCTTAATAAATTGGGTTATATTTATAAAAATTAGGATTCGGTTAAAAATGGAGGGATAGATAAATTGTTATTTTTCTAGGAAAACTAAGATGAAATAATAGTTTAATTAATTATTTAATTATGATATTAGTGATTATTGTTAATTCCATTAACATATAATTATATATTTATTTTTAAGAGGACTGATTTCTCTTACGCTTAATGTCATGTCAAGAACTTGAGGTAACCACTTTCCACTCATTGTACTTGCTTGTATGATGTTTGTGAGTGATTTTTAATCTATGGAAACTATGTTTTTGATAAAGTTGTCTCGTGGGATTTTATTTTAATAATATATCAATGAGTAATTTGAAATGGTTATTGAGACGGTGTATTATTTTATAAACCATGTTTGGAATCTTATATATACATGTCAAGATTAAGATGATGTGGAGTAGTGATGGGAGTTATTGTGTATATAATACCACGTGGTATGCCACCACTCGATGCATAGTGGATGATTTTGATATTTTCAGGGCCCTTGATATCACCCTTTTCCTTTGGCCGGGATAAGGGTCAGCCTTTGGGACAGTGCCACATTTCCATATTCGAAGGAAAGGGAACCCATGGTCCAATATGAGTTATGTAATCTTTGGCCGGGCTAAACCTCATCATCGGAGAGCTTGGTGCAGTCTTGTCACAGTGACTAAACCTATTATATTACAACCCATGGATTCTGTTAACGGTTATAAGGATGGGGGGTGATAAGGATTGTCAGGGTATCGATCCGTAGCTTGGTATGTTATATATGTGATTCATGATATAAAATTTGATTCAGAAATTTTGATACAAAGATTGTGATTTAGTAAATTTGTAGATTATATATCTAATACTTTGTTATATAAAATGTTCCACTTGGCACCTCACGATCACATATTTACATTTGTTCTGTATGAAGAACACAGAGATTGGACTTGACTAGGGTGTCAAGCCTAGAGCCTACGTACCCTCGAAGGGATCAAAGTCCACGTAGTTCGCGACAAACTTGAAGGCACGTAGCCAGGGGAGTAGGGTGTGTGCTCTGTGTGGCAGAAAGTAACAAGAGCATAAGATAGAACGTGTGCACCTGTTTAGGGTTTCCTTCTATTTATAGAGGAGCTTGGTGCCCGTATCGCCCTATTAAAGAGGGATATCTATGATTGAGCCGTCAAGGGCTGATTGGCTGGTGCCATGATTGCGTGAGGATCTCCATTAATGAGTTCCTAAATATAGGGGATCTCGAATCCCTTCCCAATATAGCGCGGATTCCCTTATAGGCTTACTGGGCCGAGGTCCGGCCTTGGGCCTATTGGGCCGGTCCGTAACAGTTGCCCCCCAGCTTGGTCGTTCAGGCTTCTGGATGGCCGAGATGCTTAGTGACCTGGTCCCGTTGTGGCCGAGGTCCCCTTGTGCGGACTGGGTCGGCTTTCGGATGCCGTGGCCCTTAGCTCGGCTTGGGACTGTGGTCGGCTCAATAGGTTCTCGTCCTGCCTAGAACGTCGGGTTTGTTTATGTCCGGGCGGTTTTTATCCTGCCCGGGTCCCCACGCTTTCTCTTGCCTTTTGGGACTCTCCGTACGCTTCGGTTTTCCCCCTTCGTGAGCCATCATTGTGGTTTTACAGCTGTCAGATCCTTAGTGGAGAGAGTCTGCAACCGTCACGCCTTTTCGTTTCTCGAGGCTAATGCGCATTTATTGCGCTGGCGTTGTGCTGCGCCAATCCCGTCACGTTGGTACGGGAAAATACCGTTGTATCCTTCTTGTGTTAGGATTTCGGTTTAAATAACCTGCCCTGTGCTTCTTTTCCACTTTTCCCGCTAATTCATTCTCTTGCTCAGATTACTCTCTGGTTTCTCTAGAGCTTCAGAGGGGATTCTTTGTACCCGGAACTTTCGCCGTCTTCCAGCGTTCTAGTTCCTTCCTTTTTCACAGAACAGGTATCGTGCCACTTTTCTGTCATTTTGTCTGGTATTTCCTTTTCTTTTACCGTTTATTCTTCGTTGATCGACATTTGCATCATTGCTCTTCCCTTCTTCCGGGTTTCCTGGGTTTCTTTAGGATCAGTATACCCGAAATTCGTCCCATCATTACCTTAAACACTGTTCTTAGCGCTTTTAGGTTTCTGACCATGGTGAGGGGCAGAAGTATTCCCGGTTCAGAGGGTTCATTGACGCCGGAGGAGGAAATGCTCCTTCGGGCGCGTCTCCCGCGGGCTACTTACTGGGTTCTTGGGGGTGAGCCACCTGCTTCGGGAATCCTGGATCTTTCACGCCGAGGTGGCGCCGTGCGTCCGGGGCGAGGTGGGGCTCGCCCGTCTTCGGGAAGGGTTTCTATTCCCCTTCCTCGTCATCCCTTCCGGCCGCTTGCCCGAGCTTTTCCCCTTGAATTGCCTGGTGGGGCCTGGGCTGGTTCCTCTTCCAACACCGAGGCTCCGGTGGTGATGGCTCGACCCCTAAATGTTTACGAGGGTCCTTCTGCTGCACGCCAGACGTCCGCCCCAGAGGGTTATGCCGGCCCCTGCTGGGACTGCCTGGCGGAGGCTTCCGTATTGATGGCGGGTGATGGAGATGCCGAGGCCTCATCTATCCTGGGCTCCTGCCGGCATTGGTCTGTTCCGGCTGTTCCCTCTCGTGTCCCTATTCGTCCTAGTCGGCCTTCTTTAGTACCTGCTGTTATGCCTGTGCCAGGTATTTCTGCTTCTTTGCTAACACCGGCTTTGTTTATTTTCATATAGGCTTATTTATGGCTCCCAAGTCGGGATCTTCAAAAAAGCGTTTGGAGGCTGGTGGTTCGGACTCACCCAGTCCGTCCGAAGCCCTGATTCGCCGATACGGCTGGGTATCACACGACGTGCTGGCCACAACGTCGCTGATGTCGGAGGTAGACATAGCACGGCTGGAGGTCCCGGCCGTGCCCGGATGCGTCCTTAGGCGTTCGGGGCCTGAGGAGCCTGTATGTGCTGCTCGGTCCGAGGGTCAGCTGGACTTTTTCTTCTTTTACCGGGACTACTTGACTCAGGTCTAGGTTTCTCTTCCTTTCTCCCCCTTCCAGATGGAGGCGTTGCGGCATCTTCGTCTCGCCCCGTCCCAACTCCATCCGAACGGGTGGGCCTATCTTGTGGCCTTCGAGAGGCTTTGTAGCCATTTCTCGCCTCCCCTAGCTTGCTCGTCCAACCTTTTCTTTTACTTCTTCGGGCCTTTTACCCCTAGCTCGCCGAAGTGGGGTGACAAACTTAGGGGGTTGGTGTCCCTACGGCTTAATCCGGAGCGCAAGCTGATGACGCCCTTTTCTGATTCCTTCAAGCGTTTCAAGGGGGCGTTTTTCAAGGTTGAGACCATACCAGGGGAGGAGCCGTGGTTCCTGGAAGAGGGCGGTCGCTTCCCTTTGTACTGGGAGGAGGGCCATTATAAAGCCAAAGCCCTATCCTTTCAAGTGCCGCGCAAAAGTCTTCTTCCGGAATCAGCTTCTGCAGTGCCCCGGATTGAGGCTTTGGTGGCCGAGATCGGTGTGCAGCCGGCTGGCTTCTATATATCTGCCGAGCCGCTGCCTCCTGCCTGTAGGGTTTTTAGCAGTGTATTGTTTTTGTTTCAGTATTGGTCTGTTGAATTTAGTGGTTTTGACCTACTCTGTTTGCCTTTGTTTGCAGCTAGAGCTATGGACGCCCTGCCGCTGTATGCCCGGCTGTCGCGTGCCGCCGCTGCTCCTTCCAGTCGCCAGAAGAAGAGGGCGGCTTCAGCTGACGCCGGTACTTCTGCTGCACCGGCTTCGAAGAAGACGAAGGGTCCTGTTGCCGAGGTTCCTTCTTTGGCCGCGGCTCCCAAGTCGGCCCCTGTGGTGGAGATTCCAGCTCTGGGGAGTCAAGAGGTCACTGTTGGTGCTGGTCCCTTCTCGGTCGTTGAAGCCTCAGCTTCTGAGCGGGAAGAAGTTGTCGCCGTATCTCCGAGTCCCAAGGGGAAGGACCTTGTCATAACTGATGAGGAGATTGACCGTCTGTTTTCTCCTGCTGGCTCGCCGTCACCATCGTCTTCTCCGGTGCACCTTCCCCCTCCTCCACCTCTACCAACCGGGCCTTCCTTGGTTCTGCCCCGCAGCTTTTTGTGGGACAACGGGGTGGTCCCGGAGGTTGACGTGGCTTTCCTACCGCCCCGGCACTTTCTGGAGGGCGGCCGCGCTTTATCCCCTGATGCCGAGGACCGTCTACAGGTGGCCCAGAAGGAGCTTATTAGGTCAGTGGGCTATCTTCAGGCTTTGAGGATGGTCCGGAACCTTTATGCTCGGGCGGAGGGCGAGGTTGTTAGGCTGAAGAAAGTGGAGGCCGAGCTGAAGCCCCAGGCTGCGGCTGCTGCGGAACTGAAGAAGGAACTGGCCGATGTCAGAGCGAGGGCCAGTTCCTCTGAGGACGAGCTAATTGCGGCCTGGGCGGAGCGTGATGAGGCTCGGGCCGGGCTGGGGGCGGCGAAGGCTGAGCTGACTGAGGCTCAGGCTGAGCGGGATGCGGCCAGGGCGGAACGGGATGCCGCCAAGACCTCGGCGGTGAAGGCTGACCGAGAGCTTCAGCTATCTCGGGAGCGTGCTGACTCGATGGCCGAGGAGTGTGCTCGGGCGCGACAAGAGATGTCTGAGAGCCTGGCTGCGGCCAAGGCTTTGGAGGAGCAGCTCGCTACTCTGGCCGCCGAGAAGGAGGCGCTCGAGAAGGCCGTCGCGGCAGAGAAGGAGACTTCCCAGGAGCTTTCTGATGCCCTGGTACAGACCGCTGAGGCGTGCTTTAAGCAGGCTCTTCTCCAAATCCGGCATTTCAATCCTGGGGCCGAGCTCAAGGTAGATGGGTACGACCACCGCGCCTTTGTGCTGGAAGACGGGTCCTTCCTTCCATTTGAGCCGCCAGCTGCCGAGGATCTTGCCGAGGATGAGGTGGAAGACACCGCCGATACTGTGGGCCTCGAAGCGAAGAATGCCGACGTCGGACCTGACCCCCAGCTCTAGCTTTGTTTTTGTTGTTGTTGTTCCTTTTGGGGCGTTGGTGCCCTTGTAACTTTGAAGTATTCTGGCCTTGGTGCCATTCTTGTACAGACTTGAACAATTAATGACAATATTTTTCTTGCCTTGTGCCGCGATCTGTACTTGTTTTAATTTTTACCTTCACTTTTGTCTGGATTCGACAATGAACGATTTAACTTCGTATCATCCTTTTTCGTCAGTCGGCCGTGTGGGCGTTTAGATAACTTAGACAATGGGTGAGCTTATCTCTCTTTTGTCTAAGTTTGGGTGTTCTTTCGGCTGTATGGTTGCAGGCCGTCTGGATGCTCTAGACAATGGATTTTGCAATCCTTTTGTCTGAGCTTAAGAGTCGGTCGGCCGGGTGGGTACGGGCCGTGTAGATAACTTAGGCAATGGATAATTTTATCGTTCTTTTGCCCAAGCTTTAGTGTTTGTCGGCTGCATATGTACAGGCCGTTGTTTCTCTACCACACTTAGTGTGTGGGAGGTTGGGGCAAGGTTGTCTTGTTTCAACCTCGTCAGGCATAACTAACCATACTGCCTCGGCCCGGCTTTCAAGTAGCCGAGCTCCAACTTTCTTTTAGTTGGATCAAGTTGTACCGGCGTAAGGGCGGGACTACCACGTGTCAAACCGAGGCTTCGTCTGCCTGGAATCGGACATTTTGACCTGATCAGGGTCGGCATGGCAGGCTGCTTGCTTAGCCGGGCGAGCGTTGACGCGTCAATTTCGCAAAGGGCCGTGTTCGATTCCTTTGCCGAGCTCTAACCAATGCCTGTCGGAATACGACGGCTGGTTTTCGTACATCTAGATGTTTTTGGTTCCGGCCGGGTTTGTGACCTCAGGGCCGTCTACCGGTGCCGGGGTTAATAGCCCCGGCTTTCGGTTCCTTAGCCGGGCTTCATTGCCTTGGCCTTGTTGCTTTTGGCCGAGCTAAGCGGCTCAGGCTTCATGCTTAAGCTTTGTACGTATTGGTAAATATCCCCAGTGGGATCCTTTATTGATGAAAAGAAATAGCCCTACGGGGCCTTACAAAGCATCATTACAAGAAATGACATAACTTGGACTCAAGATGAAAGGAAAACAAATGCGAGGAAAGGAATAATCGTAAAAGCTAACAGACGCTGCCGAGAAAGGGTCTAGCTATAGTAGATCTTCAGCTTGTCGGCATTCCACGTCCTTTTGATTGGCTTTCGTGCCAAAGTCTCGAGGATATATGCTCCTCCGTCAAGCTTTTCCTTAATCCGGTAGGGCCCTTCCCAGTTTGCCGCCAGCTTCCCGTCCTTGGCATTCTTGTTGCCTATATCGGCCCGTCGGAGTACTAGGTTGCCTCGGTTGAAAGACCGGGGTCTGACCTTTCTGTTGTACTTCACCGCGAGTAGCTGCTTGGCGGCTAGTTCCCGGCAGTGCGCTGTAACCCGGATTTCATCAATGATGTCCAAGTCAGTCTTCAAAGCGTCGTCATTCGATCCCTGCCCCTCTTGCCCGGCTCTCACCTTTCTCCAGGATGGCTGTCCGATTTCAACCGGGATCATTGCCTCACATCCATAGGTCAGCCTGTACGGGGTTTCTTGAGTCGAAGACTGTACGCTCGTGCGGTATCCCCAGAGGACACTGTGGAGCTGTTCGGTCCAGTTGGTCTCGGCTTGCAACATTCGCCTCTTTAGCCCGTCCAGGACGATTTTGTTGGCGGCTTCAGCCTGACCGTTGGTCTGGGGGTGTTCGACGGACGAGAAGTGCTGCTTAATGTCCAAGTCGGACATTAGTGCTTGGAAACGATGGTCCATGAATTGGGTCCCATTGTCCGTGACGACCTCGGCTGGTATGCCGAAGCGAGAGACGATGTTGTGCCTGAAGAATTTCATCACTCTGGCCGACGTTATTGTGGCGAGTGGCTCTGCTTCGATCCATTTAGTGAAGTAATCGACGGCGACGATAAGCCATCTACACTGCCCTTGCGCCGGCCTAAATGGTCCGAGGATGTCCATGCCCCACTTGTAGAAGGGCCATGGGGCTGGCATTCCTTTAAGTTCAGAAGGTGGTGGCCATATGACCCTGGCGTGCTTCTGGCAACTGTCGCATGTCTTGGCCTTCTCCATGGCGTCCTGACTCATAGTGGGCCAGTAGTAGTCGGCGCGCAACGCTTTCCGGGCTAATGCCTTGCCCCCCATCTGGTGGCCGTTAGCGCCTTCGTGTAGCTCGGCCAGCACATATTTGGCTTCGGAATCTCCAAGGCATCGCATCATTGGGCAATAGAGTCCCTTCCTGTATAGTTGGTCATCGACCATAGCATAGAGGGCGGCTTCTCTGATCAACTTTTTTGCGTTTGTCGGGTCGGTGGGGATAATTCCCCTCTCGAGGTAGTCTTCAATAGGCTTTCTCTAGTCGGCCCCTCCAAAAATGGCCATGATGCACCTAGGCTCGGCCAGGTTCTGTTGTATCACGGTCCTATGGTTGTCCGGCCCCTTAGTGCTTGCCAACTTAGAGAGGATGTCGGCTCTTGCGTTCTCCTCTCTTGGGATATGGGACACTGTGACCTCCTCGAATTCGGCCATCAGCTCTTTGGCTTTATTTAGGTACTTTGCCATGAGCGGGCCCTTCGCCTGGTAGGTGCCGTTTATCTGAGCCGCGACGAGCTGCGAGTCGGTTAAGACCTTTACTCGCTGGGCGCCATTATCCTTTGCCTGGAGTAGTCCGGCCAGTAGGGCCTCATATTCGGCCTAGTTATTAGAAGTCTGGAATTCTAACTGAAGAGAGTGTTCGGTGGCTACTCCCTGTGGGCTTTCCACGATGACTCCAGCACCGCTGCCCTTTGCGTTGGATGATCCATCCACATAGACTTTCCACGTCCCGTCACTGACTATGGCCGGGGTGAGTTCCCTAATGAAGTCTGCGAGTGCCTGGGACTTGATCGCCTGTCGGGCTTCGAAAGCGATGTCAAACTCTGATAGCTCTATGGCCCAATTGGTCATCCTCCCTGCCAGGTCCGGCTTATGCAGAATTTGCCAGATCGGCTGGCTGGTTCGTACGACAATCCGGTGTCCCTGGAAATACGACCGGAGTCTTCTCGCGGCTGTGAGTAGAGCAGAAGCTACCTTCTCCAGCTTCTGGTACCTGATTTCAGAGCTTTGCAAGGCCCTGCTGGTGAAGTATATTGGTGTCTGTCCTGCCTCGGACTCCCTTACTAGGGCGGCGCTCACGGCTTCATTGCCGATTGATAGGTAGAGGAATAAGGTCTCTCCTGGGTCCGGCTTCGTGAGCACCGGAGGGGATGCCAGACATCTCTTAATTTCTTCGAATGCTGCGTCACAGTCCGGGCTCCATCCGCCCCGGGTTTCTTTCTTTAGCAGCTTGAAAAGAGGCAGGGCTTTCTCGGCCGACTTCGGCAAGAAGCGCGTCAATGCGGCTAGTCGGCCCGTCAGCTGCTGTACCTCCTTTTTAGACCCCGGGGGCTGCATGTCGAGCACGGCTTTGCATTTGTCCGGGTTGACCTCTATCCCTCGGTTCGTTAACATGAAGCCTAGAAATTTCCCTGCTGGGACCCCGAAGGCACACTTGGCCGGGTTCAACCTGATTCGATGTCTTCTTAACTTCTCAAACGTCTGTTCTAGGTCCCGGATGTGATCTTCTAGGAGTTTTGACTTGACGATCATGTCGTCTTTGTAAACTTCTATGTTACGCCCGATCTAATCCTCGAAAACTCGGTTCATCATCCTTTGGTAGGTGGCCCCGGCATTCTTCAGTCCAAAGGGCATGACGTTGTAGCAATAGTTCGCCTTATCAGTTATAAAGGCGGTCTTTTCTTGGTCCTCGGGATGCATGGCGATCTGGTTGTAGCCGGAGTAGGCGTCCATGAAGGAGAGGAGTTGGTACCCGGCCGAGTTGTCCACGAGCTTATCTATGTTCGGCATCGGGTAGGAATCCTTAGGACAGGCTTTGTTGAGGTTGGAGTAATCGATGCACACTCTCCATTTGCCGCTGGGCTTGAGGACCATGACTACGTTGGAGAGCCAAGTGGTGTATTGTACCTCTCGAATGAAGCCGGCCGCTAGGAGTTCCTCAATGTGGTCCTCCAGGGCCTTCTGCCTATTGTCCGCGATGTTCCTCTTCTTTTGTGCCACGGGTCTAGATCCCGGCCATATGCCGAGCTTGTGACAGCAGAAGTGGGGGTCAATGCCGGGCACTTCGGCCGAGGTCCATGTGAAGACGTCACGGTTCTGCCTTAAAAAGCGTATCATGAGGTCCCTCAGGCCGTGGTCCATATCACGGCCAATTTTGGCAGTTTTGGATGGGTCCTCGCCTAGCACTATCTCCTCCAGCTCTCCTTCTGGTTCGGGCCTCGGATTGTCCAGCTCCCGGAGGTCCAACTCGACCATGTTGACCTGCTACCGCGGGCGCTCACCTGGGACGGCTTCGGCTACTCGCTCATTAAATCCGAGCCGGGGTGGAGACGTTGGTCCTCCTTCCTCGACCCGGAGAGCTTCGTAGTAGCATTGCCTCGACTCTTTCTGGTCTCCAGAGACCACAACTATCTGGTTTTTATTATTGACCATCTTCAGCTTCTGGTGCTTGGTGGATACTAGTATATCCAAGTTGTGGATCGTTGGCCGGCCCAGGATGATGTTGTAAGGGGACCGGAAATCAGCGACTACGAATCGTACCCGCTCCGATTTGAAGGCTTCTTTGGTGCCCAGAGTTAACCGGAGGTCGATGAAGCCTTTTGGGAAGGATTGCTCGCCATTGAAACCCACCAAGGTGGTTTTGCAAGGCTTAAGGTCCTCTTTGTCGAGGTGCATCCTTTTGTAGGCATCCCAACTTATGATGTCCGTTGAACTTCCTGCATCCACAAAAATCCTTTTAACACGACAGTTTATCAGGGTTCCGGTGATTACCAGTCCGTCCAGATGTCCGGGTATGACGTCTTCCAACTCTTCCTCGGTGAAGGTTAGGGCAGGGGGCCGAGGCCTCTTTGGGTCTTCCTTGAATTTAGGGGGGTCTCGGACGGTCAATACTTCGCGGAGATACTTCTTTCGCTGGCTTATTGTGTCTCCTCCTCCCCCAAATCCTCCACTGACGACGTTGCACTGGAAATCGACGTCGGGAAATTCGTCGTCCGAGGCCACCTTCTGCTTTTTTCCCGGAGTTCGGGATTCCTTGGGTGGACTTCTGGAGCGGGCGCGGTCGTTGCGTTTCCCGTTCGTCCTTCCCTGAGTATTGATCACGTACTGACGCAGTTTCCCATCCCTTACGAACTTCTCGATTGCGTCGCGGAGGTCATAGCACTCGTCGGTGGTGTGGCCGTTGCAGTCGTGGAACTTGCAGAACTTGGAACGGTCCGTGCTGGAGCGTCCTCTGATCGGCTTTGGCCTGTCCACCCGCTTCATCTCGGTCTGGGCTACCTCCTTCCATACCTGGGACCGAGGGACGTTCAGCGGGGTGTAACTGTCGTACTTGGTCTTCTGGTCGGCCCGGTCAGACTTTGTCCGGCTGTCCCGGCTGCGCTGTCTCGGGTCGGTCGTCGTCCTTCTCGGGCGTTCCTCGTCGCTGGGCGGGCTCTTCTTAGTTCGGTCAGGTTCATCGGCATTGGCCGCCTCCATCTGCTCCATTTCCAGGTACTTCTTCGCCTCGGTATAGAATTCGGTCAAGGTGTACGCTGGATTCTTGCATAGGTGACGAGCCAGCCGGGATGCTGGATCCAGTCCATTGACCAGGCAGTGTACGTGGACATCCTCGGGCAATGACCGTACTTGCATGGCCACGTCTCGGAACCGATCCAGATACTTCTGCAAGGCCTCACCCTTCTTCTGACGTACTTTGCTCAAGGTGAACGTAGTCTTCGGCTGCTTTTTGCTGGTGGCGAAGTGCAGCTCGAATTTTCGTCCAAGGTCTTCATAGTCTCGGATAGAGTTGTCCGGAAGAGACGTCAGCCACCTGTGTGCCGGCCCGTCCAGAGTAGCCGCAAAAAGGCGCTGAATGACCGGACC
The DNA here is from genome assembly GCA_034222035.1 of Acacia crassicarpa. Lineage (NCBI taxonomy): Eukaryota > Viridiplantae > Streptophyta > Magnoliopsida > Fabales > Fabaceae > Acacia > Acacia crassicarpa. The sequence goes on along the minus strand of JAWXYG010000010.1, from coordinate 29,125,764 downwards.
GCTGATCTGTCGGACCCACATGAGCTTCTCAAAGGTAACCAAGTGGTTCCGGGGGTCTTGGCTCCCATCGTACTTCGGCAGGCTGCTTAAATCAAAGCGTTTTGGGAAACGGGCTGTTGCCGCCTCCCTCGAGAACGGGGATCTCCCCGTCTCTGATAGGTACGTCACACGATATTCCCGAGGTGATCCGTGGCGAGGCCGGGGAGTTCTTTCTTCGGCCCGGGTTTCTTCTTGATCACGGTATTCCCTTTCATGCCGATTGGTGCGGTTAGGACCGGCACCGTGGTTTCCTCTGTCTCCCGGGGACCGTGGTCCGCCGTGGCCTGCAATCGGGCGCCGCCTCGGTTCGCCGTCATCGCGGCGTGGGTTCCTCAGCTCAGAATTGCTCGAGGAGCTGCTGTCGCCTGCCGAGGCTCTCCTTGTATGACCGCGACCCCTGTTGCGGCCTCTTACGCGGCGGTCATTCTCGAGCGCTTCTTGGATCATCTTTCCGATAGCTTCGAAGTCAGCCCGCCTTTGCAGGTCGTCGTGCTTTTCCTTGTTCTCCAGGCGGCGCATGAACGATTCCTGAGTCCTCCTCATCATGCGGACGTCGGCATCAACTGCCCGGACATCACGCGTTGGAGATGGCGCGAGTGCTTCTTCTGGATGCCGGTCTTCATGCCGCGGCTGCTCGTCATGGAGCGGCTGTCCCCTGTCCGGGGAGGAAGTCACCGTATCAGTAACATGTCCTTCTTGGGTGTTTCCTCTCCGAGGTGGTGCCGGCGGCTGGTCTGGCGGCGGGCGGCTGGCTTGTGGGTCTCCTCCCACCGGTTGGGGATTTCTGCTGTGGCTTCTAGTGCTCACCATTAGTAGTCACGGGGATTGAAGTTTACGGTCCCCACGGTCGGCGCCAATGTTCTGTATGAAGAACACAGAGATTGGACTTGACTAGGGTGTCAAGCCTAGAGCCTACGTACCCTCGAAGGGATCAAAGTCCACGTAGTTCGCAACAAACTTGAAGGCACGTAGCCAGGGGAGTGGGGTGTGTGCTCTGTGTGGCAGAAAGTAACAAGAGCATAAGATAGAACGTGTGCACCTGTTTAGGGTTTCCTTCTATTTATAGAGGAGCTTGGTGCCCGTATCGCCCTATTAAAGAGGGATATCTATGATTGAGCCGTCAAGGGCTGATTGGCTGGTGCCATGATTGCGTGAGGATCTCCATTAATGAGTTCCTAAATATAGGGGATCTCGGATCCCTTCCCAATATAGCGCGGATTCCCTTATAGGCTTACTGGGCCGAGGTCCGGCCTTGGGCCTATTGGGCCGGTCCGTAACAACATTTATAATGAGTTGGATTGATGGTTACAAATATTTTCCAAGTGATAGCTCTCTTATGTGAGTCAATCAAAGAAGGCTTCGGAAGCTTAAACTACTTTTGATAACGGTAGTCCTTCCACTATTTTGGTACATGTTGAATTATTGTATATTGCCACATTAGAGCTCACTTGGCATACTCTAGTATATTTTGAATATTTGGCAAATTTTGAAGTATTATTTAGTTAAAAAAGTATGGGTCTAGTAAAATCTAAAGCTCAACTGTATGTTCAAACATTTTAATGAATAGTTTAATTAAGTTAATTATTTATAATTGTCCTTTAAAATGGAGGATGTTACACTAAGAATCCTTATTCAACTACTTTTTTAACGGCTCCGGTTCCTCCTTCAGAATAGGATTAAAATCACACTTTGTTGTTTTTCCTTTGTAATAATATCAAATTTATTGGATGGTCTATAAAAACTTACACATGGTTGGTATATTTATTTTGTCTTGCACATTTTGACTAAAATTGTTTTAAAGAATTGAAGAGTTTTTTATCTGTTCCTTAATTTCTATTTTTTTCCTTTGCAAAAATTTCTTTTTTTTTCTTTGTAAATAGTTATTTGTTTGATGATTTTATCATTGTTTAATATAAATATTACAAATGTTGAATATTCAAGTAAGTTTTTAAATAAACATGTGCTTATCAAATGTATTTAGAAATATTTATGAAAAAATATTAAACTATAAATATAAATGACACATACAATCTCAAACTTATATATTTTATTATATTTGATGAAAAGAATATATGTGTTTAACATATATTTTAAATCAAAATTAATAAATTTTTTAACAAATCAAAAAGTTAGAAAATCTATTAAAATAAATTTTTATTAGCCCACGTGTGTGTGTTTTCTTTTGGGGGGGGATTTTGGTCCCAAAAAAAATTTAAAAGTCAAACTTAACTGTTAATTAACGATTTGAGTGAATATAAGTAGAATCTTAAAATATGAGAGAGGTTTATATAATATACATTTTATTTTTAAAAAAAGTTTATATAAGTTTCTAAAATTTTTTAAAAAAAAAAAGCTCTATGTAATTAAGGTAAAACAAGAGATAATTAAAGTATTTTACTTTAAAGGATATGTGACGGAAACTTTTAGAGTACACTAATACGTTACCTATGAACAATCTAAAACAAAGGCTATATTGTGAAATTTTTTATTAATTGATTTTCTTCTAGAATTCAAAACATTATAAGATACTCCCTCCGGTCCTAATTATAAGACATAGTTGACTTTTTTGGAGAAATTAAGGAAGCTAATTAAATTATTTTAGACTATTTTTATTTTTATTTTTTTCTTCAAACTAATTAGTTTAACTAATAAACTAATATATAATCTAAAGATGTACAACATAAGAAATGATTAAGTAACTTATTTAGCTTCCTTAATATCTCCAAAGAAAGTCAACTATGTCTTATAATTAGGACCGGAGGTAGTAATGTTTTATTGTATTAGTCTCTAAGTTATTAATTTCTTTTAAATTATACGATGTTTATATATAATGTATTGAATTTGAGTCCTAAAATATATGTTTTCTAAGTAATATTATTATCTTGTTATTATCAATGATTAATCGTTAACTAACGATTTGGGTAAATGTAAATAGAATCTCAAAATATAAGAGGGGTTTATATAATATACATTATAGTTTTAAAGGAAGTTTATATAAGTTTCTAAAATAGAAATAAGGTCTATGTAATTAAGGCAAAACAAGAAAATAGTTAAAATATTTTACTCTAAAGGATATATGACGAAAACTTTTAGATACGCTGCTACGTCACCTATGAACAATCTACAACAAAGGCTATATTATGAAATTTTTTATTAATTGACTTTCTTTTAGAATTCAAAACATTATAAGATAATGTTTTATTGTATTAGTGTCTAAGTTATTAATTTCTTTTAAGTTGTACGATGTTTATATATAATGTATTGAATTTTGAATCCTAAAATATAAGTTTTCTATGTAATATTATTATCTTTTTATTATCAATAATTATATTGTGTTTTATATAATAAATATTAATAGTAAAAGTAAATAAAAATAAAAATAAAAATAACTATATTAAAAAAAAAGGAAAACTCCCAATTAAATCTAGAAGAAATGATGATATCCAAATTCAGGCCGGTAGTTGAAAAAATATTATTAAAAGACCAGAATACCCCTCTGTAGTTGAAAAATGATTATATTGCCCCTTCCACGTGGTCTCTCATATGGGATGATTATTTTTTGTAACTTTTATTTTCACGTTGTAAATATTTATTTTTGAGATGTTAAAATATTTTATTTCAATAAAGATTCAACATTAAGTTCTTATAATTCACGTTTCCGGGTTGAATTTTTCCACATTGCTCAAACAAATAAAACTCACCTATTTTTCTATTTTTTTAAAAAGAAAACCTCACCTATTTTAAATTAGTAATTTTTATTAAATATGTTAAAAATAATTAATTTTAGTATGTTTATTTTTATGTCATAAATTAAAATATTATTTATTTATTATATTATAATGGAGAAAGAAATATTTATTTTAAGCATTAACAATATTCTAATTATAATAATTAGATTCATTGACACATGGATAATAATATCAATTTTGATTATACAAGTTATTATTTTGTACTAACTTATACAACTGTGTTAATTGCTATGATTTTTTTTCCCCCTGTATTGCTATATGAAAATATTGGCCTTACCTTGATTAGATTAAGGAACAGATTCTCCTTCATACTCTGCACAGGGGAAGTTCTGCTAGGTGATGAAGGAACGGAGACAAGTATTGTAATTCTTTTTAAATAGTTTTAGTTGCTGATGATAATAGAACTCTACTTGATCACTTTTGTAATAGGTCACTCTTTATGCTTAATACTTGAGATAATACCCTACATTTTAGCAAATAACTCTCACATAATTATCATTAAATCTAGCTAAAACAATCAAAATATAAATCAGGCCTAAATCCACCTTCAATTTTCCTTTTAAACCAAAGATGGGCATTCTAGTCTCTTAACAGCATTAACAAATTCCTAATTAGGCCGATAAGGAATTAGATAAAGGGAAAATTCATATAAGGCCCCTTTTTACAAGAAAAAAAAATCCCAAAAAAGCCCTAAGAATGGCCTTTTCTGGGATTTTTAGAATCTAGGGAGTTGTTAACAGGGCTAATATAGTTGTTAATGGGGTACTAATATAGTAGTTAACAGGGATGATTTAGTTATTAGCAAATTGTTGTTAATGGGGCTGATTTAGTTGTTAATGACCTACCCGTTAACAACTATATCAGTCCCGTTAACAACTCATGTAGATTCTGAAAATCCCAGAAAAAGCCATTGGGCCTTTTGGGTCTTTTCTGGGATTTTCAGAATTTAAGGGTCTTTTTTAGAATTTTTTCTGTAAAAAGGGCCCTTGACTATTGAATTGATCAACTTTTGTATCATTTTTGCCCCAGAAATTTACAAAATTTGCTCCTAAAAAAATCTTCCGGGGCAAATTTGCTTTTAAAAAAAACTTTCGGGGCATATGTGCTACTTTTTGTAAACTTCTAAGGCAAAAATGATACTAAAAAAACTTTAGGGTGTTAAATGCCCTTTAGCCAATACTTCTATATGGCAAAAATGGTATTTAACCCAAAAATAAAGCCAATACATTATGATTACGTGGAGCATATTTAGTGCACACATATATAACAGTTCGGAACTTTTATATATGGTCGAGTATAACTACAATAAGAGTGCTTTTTATTATTGGTATTATGGTATATATGCCTTAAAAAATTTGATTGTTTGATGAGTGAAAATTTTCTGTCTGCGTTGGTATTCATAGTAAATTAGATAGTTTAATCTATGCGTAGGAGATTTTTTTTTTTAAAAAAAACAATAGCATAGTTTTGAAGATGGAGCAAAATCAGCAAGAGGGGGTGAATTGGGGATTTTTAAAACTTTTGAAAAATTATTTTGTTTTAGAATAACGAAAACAGAGATGAACAGAGTGAAGGAGAGAAGATCAAGACACAAGGAATTATACTGATTCGGTCTAACCTCTTGACCTACGTCTAGTTCCCAGAATCTCTGAGATTTCCACTAACTCAATTGATTATACACTTTACACTCAAGAGTAATTCTTTCTTCTAGAACTTACTCCCCCATACAAGTTGTAATCAATAAACCCAATCACTAAGTCCTCTGACTTGTGATTCTTTACAATAAATGATTTACAATAAAAAAAAACTCTCTCTAAGAGTAGATAATGATAACCACTGAAGCACAATGTATCAGAAAATACTTTACTATTGAAAACTGAAGAAAATAAATGTAGACTTGAATGCAATTCGTTTTCAGCAGATGTGTTAATTGAGAAGACTTGAATGCAGCTCTGTTTATATCAAGAGAGCATTAAATGACCATTGGATTCTTCAATATAACCGTTGCCTTCATTAGACAAGGTTTTGGTTAAACTTTGGTTTTCTTCTCTCACTAATATTCACTTAATCCAGCTGTATAGAAGTTCAAAGTTGACTTTTGGCAAATTAATCCGTTGGAAAAGCAGTTACTGGATGTAGGAAGCAATCTTTAATTCTTTCTAGACGTGTGCAGAAGGATTACTCAAAAGAATGCAACTTTCTGGGTTTTGCATTTAATGTGCTGACGTCACTTTTTGCTTTTGCTTTAAACCTTCAATAAACATTCTCTAAAACATCTGAAACTCACTAACAAAGTGGTTAAACATAGCTAGGAATATTAGAGAATGATAATAGGAAGTGTTAAGATCAAACAAGAAGGTTTTCCAAATTCGTCAAATTTGAATTTCAAACTTAGCTATAAAAACTCGAGTTTTGTTTCTCAAAACTCGAGTTTTGGACTTGAACATGAAATATCGATCTTAGTCCAAAACATCAAAATTGGAGGTTTTCAGGCAAAACTGGCAGTTTCAAATCATTAAAACATCAAGGCTCTCTACTTGGTCAAAACTCAAGTTTTCATTTTATCATGAAAACTTAGAAAATACTGTGTAAAACCAAAACCGGAGGTTTTCTCTAAAACTGGTGGTTTTGAAAACTGGTTAAAATATGAATCCTCTCTGCCAATTTAAAACTCGAGTTTTCAAGCAAAACTTGAGTTTTCCCAAATCTGAGGAAAACTTAGGGTCTGTTTGGTTTTAGGGGACCGGAGGGGAAGGGAGGAGGATGGAGGGATTTTTGGCCCCCTTCCCTCGTTTGGCTAATGATATTTTTTAGGAGGGGAGGGGAAATTTTTTTAAATTTTCCCCCCTCTCCCCTCAAAAAGCTCACCCCCAAATCGGACGGATTTGAAGAGATTATAAAAATTGTTGCTTCAATGGACTAAGATGCCCCTAATCTTTTTCTATTATTCCCAAAATACCCAGTGCCCCTCTCAATTGAAAAAGACATTCTTGATTTTTGGTCTCTCTCCCCCTACTCTGGCTCTTCATCTTGGACAGGACCAACTCTTCGACTCTCCTCTAAAAAAGTAAGCATCAGTTTAATCACAACTGGTGGAACGTGGGCTTGAATTCGACAATATGCCTAACGAGTTCGGCGTCAATATTTTGATGCGATGGTCCAGGGAGGATCCAATGAGGGCTGTGTAAAGAGTTTGCATGGCAGGGATGAGGGTGCTGATTAGAAGTTTGTTTGCTGTGGATATGACTTAGTTGTTAACTAGGATCCGCATGAGGTCAGTGTTGGCAACAAAAGGTTGCACAGTGGTGTTCAGCCATTGTTGGGCAAATGTCAGGTTAGTAAGGTGGGGGATTTGATCATTAGGGACTGTAATGGAAATTTCAATCACTATATGAGCAAATGGTTGTAACATTTCTGGGTTAGCATCGAAGAGTCTCACAGGGTTGATGATGGTGGATTCTAAGAGGAACTTTGCAACTTGGGATGGTGAAGATTATCTGCTACCGTGCCATAATTAACCCCAATTCCTTGCAATCCTAAAAAACATGGATCACTATATTTTTATATTTTGTATAGAAGCTAAAATTCTAGAAGGGAAGTATCTATGCATTATGCATACCTTGGAGAAGAGACAAAGAAAGTTGAAGTAGACATCCTTTGAGTATAGAAGCAAAATATGCTCCAACAACCTTCTCCATGGTTGTAGGTAATGAAGATGATGAATGGTGGTGAATTCAAGGATGACCCTGATGAAGTAACCCCGAGATACATTGCTTTTTGACGAGGAGGAATTCTTGCTGTTGAGGATCTTATTTGGTTGAGATTATGTGAAAGCTTCCTGTTTGTGCTTGCTTAAATGAATTAAATTGCCACCATCATTAGCTTTTTGGGCTGTTTTTTTTTTTAATATAATAATTACTAGCATTAACCATGAATCCATAATCATCTATTCTAGCTTGGTCAATGCTTACTGCTGGTTCCATCAGAGACTAAATAATACGAAAGCACAAGATCAGAAATGACTTTCAGTTGGCCGGATAGAAGAACAACATGTCAACATTTCCTTCCCACGATGGGTAAGGTATTATTACAAATCTTTAGAAAAAAGAAAAGGACATCTGTAAATATTCTGCCTAGAATGCAAAGTCATGTTGCTGCATTTCAACCCTACCGTCTTGGCGAAATTTGCTCAATTCATGTACATTTGTCTTGCATTGATTTTTCTCCCTCCTCACCTAAATCAAATAAGGTAATATTTGTTAGTTCTCTATTTTTATGATGTTTTGATGATAATAAATATAATGTAAATAAGTTAGTAGATTCAAAGTTAAATCATGTTAACTTGAATCTATATTGGTTAGAAAGTTTTGCCTTTGGTTGCCTCGGGTTTTAGCTCTATACGTGTCAAGTCATGTGTTATTGTTTAAAAGGAAAAATGTTTTTGATCTGATGTGTAAGAGTTAATAAGTTGAATTTTTACATGCCTCAAGTTAAATCCAGGGATATTTCAAGTTAAACGATGGAAATGTTTTAAACAAACTTTGTCAAATGTGTTTATGCCTTGAGTAATTTATTTGTTGTTTGGACCAATTTGTTTTTAATTCTTGATATCAAGTCGATGACTCAAGTCAATCACTTTTTAACTCAAGTTAAGGTTTCTTTGGCCATTTGTTTTGAAGGTTATCGGGTTTAACTTGATAAATATCAAGTTAGTGACTCAAGTCACTAACTCAAGTCAAGTCACTTTCTAACTCAAGTTAAGGTTTCTTTTGGCCATGTGTTTTGAAAGTCATCGGGTTTAACTTGATATATATCAAGTTAGTGACTCAAGTCACTAACTCAAATCAATTATTTTTAACTCAAGTTGGGTTTTCATTCAGTCATTTGTTCTGAAAACATCGACTTTAACTTTTGAAATATCAAGTCATTGACTCAAGTTGGTAACTCAAGTTATTCACTTATTGACTCAAGTCAAGTGTTGATTTGCCCATTCATTTCGAAAACATCGGGTTTAACTTTTTACACATCAAGTTGATGACTCAAGTCATCAACTCAAGGCAACTACTTTTATATCTCAAGTTAAGAGTTCAACTTACATCTTTTCAAAGCCATCGACTTTAACTCTTGAATATCAAGTTAATGACTCAAGTCATTAACTCAAGGCATGACTTTCACACTTCAAGTTAAAAGATTAAACTTGTGCATTTCAAATGGAATTGCTCTTGACTTTTACTTATCAAGTCATTGCCTCTAGTCACCAACTCAAGTTAATCAGTTTTACCTCCAGTCAAGTTGTTCCTTTAACTTGCGTTTTTAACTTGTGAAAAACGAATTTGGCTCTAGTCAAAGTTTCAAGTTAATTTCTTCTAAACTTTAATTCTCTTATAAAATTAACTTGCCTCGAGTCATTTATTTGCTTGCCTCAAGTCATTGACTTAAGGCAATTAATATTTGACTTTAAGTTAAAGTTTTCATGTGCATTTCAAAGAGAAAGTCATTGACTCTTTTGCATATCAAGTGAACACCTCAAGTCATCAACTCAAGTCAATTATTTCTCAACTCAAGTCATAGACATCTTTCATCCTGTAATGTGATTTCTTCAATTGCCACGAGTCAAGTAGTTTACTACCTCAAGTCATTGACTCAAGTTAACCTTATTTTAACTTGAAGTTAACATGTTTTAAAATCACCGTGTTCGGAAATTCAAAATCATTCGGTGTGATTTCATTACCTCATATCTTAACTCATTACTATTCCTAAATGCTTTTAATCAGTTTGCTAATGAGTTCCAGATGATTATATGGAGAATTAACATCAAACTTGATGGAAGCCAAAATCTGTCAGAGGCATGAAGATGAAGTTTGCTGCATATATTCCGAAATGACAGAGAATATCAAATTCAACAAGGACTTGAAGAAACAAAGTTGAATACTCAACTATAATGTTCCTCAATGAATTAAAATGCTCAATTTGTTCATCAGCTTCAAATGCTATGACTTGAATATCCCAACGGTAATATTTTCCAACGATCATATACACTTACAATGGTCATATTCAAAATCTGGAAGAATTGCTCAATGATCTTCATTAGCTATAAAAGAAGAAGCATTCAAACAAGAAAGGAGAGACAAGAGCTTACACTGTCGAAATACCAACATTATGAATCCAACGCCCAACTCATATACTCTCTGTTTCACAATGGTTATATAGTTTTCAGTAGAGAGTGAGATGATTGATTATGCACTTCAGTGTTTAATACTGTATCTACTCGTGAGGAGTTCATAAACATTTACTTCATTATCAGTTGAATCTTAAGGTTGAGGAACCTTAAGAGAGGGTGTATCAATTACAACTTGTAAGGGGGAGTGGAGTCTGAGAGTGAGAGGACCATCCTTCGTTTAATGAGTGTGTAATTGTATCCTTACAGTGTGTAAGGGGAAACTTGCAGGATTGTAGTGGTTCTCAAGCACCCGATTAAAGCTTGAGGGAGATAGTGGATTGAAATCTCAGGAGGAACCTGAGGACTGGACGTAGGTCATCATGGATTGGGCCGAACCAGTATAAATCATAGTTTGCATATTCTCTTCCCTCATCTCTTATATTTCCAGCATATATGTTTGAATGACTAACTATCGCTTTATAAATTATTACTGTCATATAAACTGCTTTCAATAAGTTTTGAAAAGATTTTCAAAGTTTCGAAAATTTTATCGAACACCCAATTCACCCCCCTCTTGGGTAATGGCAAGGTCTAACAAAATTAAAATCCTTCTTATAACATAAGGGTGAAGTTGTCAATATGAGAAAAAGTTCCCTCCCCTTCTCTCCTGAACCAAACAAGGTAACATTAAAATCTCTCTCCTCCCTTTCCTTCTAATCAATCCAAACAAGGTAATATTAAAATTTCTCATATCCCCTCCCCTCTATTAAAATCCCCCCTTTCCCCTCCCCTTCCCTCCCCTCCGTTGAACCAAACAGACCCTTAGAGAATTCATGTTAAATTGAAAACTAGAGGTTTTGAGCAAAACTGGAGGTTTTCAAATGTTCAAAACTTTAGGGACTCTCTGTATGACTAAAACTCGAGTTTTCAAATCCAAACCTCGAGTTTTGCATTTTTCAAAAAATATTTAGAAGTCTCTATTTGGTGAAAACTAGAGGTTTTTTTGAAAACTGGAGGTTTTACTTAGTTCAGAAAACTTGAGCTTTTCTTTGTAAGGTCAAAACTCGAATTTTCTTTTGATAGCAATTTTTTCAACTTATCAAGGAAAAACTCTACACTTTGTTTACAATTGTTAGTAATCATCAAAACCCATAGAGAACTAACATTCTCCCCCTTTTTGATGATGACAACACTTGTAAGACGAAGTTCTAAGAATTTGAGAGGATTTGCAATTTGAAATGGGATTGTTCAAAAACCAACAGTTAGAGTTTCAGAAGTTTGACAAAATTGAAATTTTGAGGTTCTCTTATTCATTTGAAATTAATTTTGCACATTTGATAAAGCATAATACATAAGCAAATCAGAGGTAAGCAACAGAAGCAATATGTAAATGAATAGTTTTCATTCATTCAGTTGCAAAATTTAACAGGAATTCAAAATGCACAAACTGAAAAATGAAACATCGGACATTACAGACACTATCTAAATTCTTCAAACTCTCAAATTCTACCATTTGTCTTGGCCTTTCTCTCCTTCTTTGTCATCTTCAAAATTAAGGGTGACCAACGGTGTAGAGGGAGGTGAATCATGGTGAAGGACTTCAGTAGCTGGGGTAGTGGGTGATGGTAGGACCTCTGTGGCTGGTGTAGGTGCAGGAACTGGGGAAGGAAAGATAGGAGTAGATGGATGTGGTGAAAAGGTGGGAATCTGGGGACTTGTAAAGGTGAAAGAAGGAGATGAGGAGCCAGAAGCAGGACCAGAGCCACTTGGACCAGCAGAGGACTGAAGATTCAGATGCTTCAATATCTTGTCCACTTTGTCACTGAGATCCAGATTTGAGACTATATGAGTGGAAAGCTTGGCATCTAGATCCTCAACCTTGTCCTTAAGTGCAACTGTCTCTCCAGAAATCCCATCAAGTTGCTCCTTCATGGCATCTTGAGCATCCACCATGAGATTGTTTCCTCAAGTCACTTCAGCCACCATCTTTCCAATTTCAAATTCCAAATGAATAGACAAAGAAGCAATTGCCTTATCCACAATGTTCTTCACCCTTGACTCAAAATCAGCATGTAGTGATGTCTGGGGAGGTGGAGGAGCTGACTGAGCCTCTTGTGCTTGAGAATGGACTCGAGCTTGTGGTGCTCTTGGCTGTGACCTTGAAGGTGCTCGAGACTGTCCAGACCCTTCTACCCTGAAAGTAATCCTCATCAGATTAAGTTGTGCCTTTCCAAAGAAAGGAGGATACTTTAGTGTATCTGCTGCTCCAAAATACCATATCTTGTGGTAAAAGAGGATGACAGAAATCAAAGAGGGAAAGGGTATGTGTACAAGCTTTCTAGGAGTGAATCTAAACTTGATCATCTCCTGGAAGATACAGTGACCAAGATTAAAAGGCACCTTTTTCACAAAAGCAGTAAACAAGGGGTAGTCTTTTTATGCAAAATGGGTGTAATTTCCACCCTTCTGAATGAAATTTCGAGAATACACATACCACAGAACTCTATTGATATCGGACATTGAGCCAGGATTAAATGAAAGCATATGGTGTTGGTTTTGAGGAAAGGGCTCATCTGGTCTGAGAGTTTCAAAAATCTCCTGGTTACTGTAACTAAATGTAGGGACAGGAGGAAGGTTGTCAATTTTCAAAATTTTATTTAGGATTGAGGCAGACAAGGTAATTTTGACACCCTTAACAGATGTGGAGATTCATTCCTCAATCAAATCTCCATTTGGGCTTAGAATATTATCATACTCCATGTTGAAATTGAAAAGACGAACTAAATTTGGAGTATATGGAGCAGATATGGAAATGAAATTTTCATAGGAAGCTAACCCAGGAGACATATTTAAATGACATTCCTTATGAAAATCTTCTAAGATTATGGCTACAACAGGACAGAAATCCTGTTTCATATATTGTTATTTGAATTTGTCGTTTTGCTCAGAAGTAGGAGTGGAAGAATTGATTACGAAACCTCGAGGAAGAGAGGGATGGTGGTAGATATCTGACACTGCATTAGCCATAATTGGAGGAGCTTGGTCTAGCTGATTCTGCGTAGAAGCAATAGCATGAGAGGATGCTTGACCTTGCACAGCAGGATTTGACCTAGAGGCAGTAGCCCTCTTCATCCTCACAGGCTTGGACTTCGTTGCCTTCTTCTCCACAGGTTTAGAAGCCTCAGATGCCTTCTTCTTTCCTTTCCCTTCTGGTTCAAGTTGTTTTCTCTTCTTTAAAGGTGACTCAGCTGGCTCATTGATAGTGACCCCCTTCATTTTGGGGTTAGGAGAAGGAACCGCCTCTTTACTTTTTGATGGAGGCGAATTAGACGAGGGAATATCTTTGTTAATACCTCTAATCCGTCGATCCACGTCATGGTGAAAGCGATTTGGGACAGTTTTTATTCTCACCAGTCGAGGAGGAGGTGACCACGATTTCGACCCTTCCTGGTCATAATAAGTGTCGTGAATGTTTTGGGGGTTTGATTTTGAAGCCATTACTGAGTTTTGAAAGAGGGTTTAAGTCGAGAGATGAGAGAATCAGAAAGAAGAGAGAAAAACCTAGGACAGAATTTGAGTTTTAGGACGAGTTTTGAAGAACTTAAACAATGACACATATATATAGGCGCGACAAAACTCGAGTTTTCATTCCAAAACTCGAGTTTTGATGAATGGTTACTAACCTGGACTTCAAAGGTGTACTGTGAACCTTTGAAACGTCAGCGACCAAAACTCAAGGTTTGCTCCAAAACTCGAGGTTTTACCATTCTTCAAAACTGAACTACTCTCGATCTGATGAAAACTCAAGGTTCCACTTGAAAACTCAAGGTTTTAATTTCTCCAGAAATCTTAGTTGTTCTCTGACCTCGATAGATCAAGATCAAAACTCGAGTTTTACTCCAAAACTTGAGTTTTCTCCTCTTGTCAACAAAAACTCATAATTTTAAGCATCTTGTATAAAACACAACTAGATACTCCGATGCTTAAATTAGTAACTTTCAATCATCAAAACCATACCTAACATTGAGTATGAAATACTTAAAACTCATTGGGATTTACCATTCCCAATTCTCTTCTTATAAAATTGAACTGCTCTTTAGCCAATGGTTTGGTGAAGATGTCAGCAAGTTGAAGATGAGTTGTGATGAACATAACTTTGACATCTTTCTTTTGAACGTGATCTCTTATGAAATGACGCCTCACATCAATATTCTTAGTCCGAGTATGTTGAACTGGATTCTTTGCCAAGCTTATTGTGCTTGTGTTGTCACACAAAATCAGGATCTCCTTTAGATTGACTCCCAAGTGAGATAGCTGTTGCTTGAGCACAACAACTTGAGGCCAACAACTTGAGGCAGATACATACTCAGCTTCATTAGAAGACACAGCTATACTGGTTTGCTTCTTGCTGAACCAAGACACAAGTGAGCTACCAAAGAATTGACATTGTCCACTTGTGCTCTTTCTATCCGTCTTGTAGCCAACATGATCTGAATCTGAGTATGCCACCAAGTGTTCAGGTTGACCTTTGGGAAACCACAATCCAAGTGTCTTCGTGTCAGCAAGGTATCTGAAGATTCTTTTCATGTGTTCAGCATGTGACTCTTTGGGAGCAGATTGAAACCTTGCACATATCCCCACACTGAATTGGATGTCTGGCCGACTTGCAGTTAGATAGAGCAATAAACCAATGATTCCTCTATACTTTGTGATGTTGAAGTCTTTGCCCTTCTTATCAGCATCCAATGAAGTTGTTGTACTCATTGAAGTGTCAGCTCCATTGTAGTTATCCATCATAAACTTCTTTAGCAGGTCATTGAGGCACTTGGTCTGAGAGATGAAGATTCCATCCTTCCTTTGCTTGATTTGCAGACTAAGGAAATAATTGAGTTCTCCCATCATGGACATCTCAAACTCTCCCTGCATATTCTTTGCAAATTCTTCACACAAAGCATCATTAGAAGCACCAAATATTATATCATCAACATAAATGTGTACAATTAAAATTTCATTTGACTTATTTCTTTTGATGAAAAGTGTTGTGTCAGTTTTGCCTCTGATAAACCCCTGATCAAGAAGGAACTTGCTTAGTCGCTCATACCAAGCTCTAGGGGCTTGCTTAAGTCCATATAAAGCCTTTTTAAGGCAATAAACATGATCCGGATGATGTTCGCTTTCAAAACCCAGAGATTGCTCAACATAAATCTCCTCTTGTATAAAACCGTTTAAAAATGCACTTTTTACATCTATTTGATACAGTTTAAATCATTTGATGCAAGTAAAAGCTAGAAGAACTCTTATGGCTTCTAATCTTGCCACTGGAGCATAAGTTTCTTCATAATCAATTCCCTCTTCTTGATTATAGCCTTTAGCAACCAATCTTACCTTGTTACGGACAATGATTGCTGATTCATCACGTTTGTTCTTAAATACTCATTTAGTCCCAATCACCGAATGGTCCTTGAGTCTAGGCACTAAGTCCCAAATTTGATTTGTGTCAAATTGATGTAACTCCTCTTGCATTGCTATCACCCAATCATTGTCTGAAAGGGCTTCATCAATCTTAGAGGGTTCTATATGAAATATGAATGTAGAAAAGATCACTTCATTTAAAGTGCTATTTCTAGTTCTTACTCCTTTGTTTACATCGCCTATAACTTGGTCCAAAGGATGATTTCTAATAAATTTCCAAGCTCTAGGCTGAGACTTATCTGGATTTTCAAGGTTATTTTAGAGTCAGCCTCAAAAACATTTTCAGAATTTTCAATAGATGAAGGAGTAGTTTTCGAAAAGAATTGATTTTTGTCAACATTTTCTTTATCATCATTTAAGGGTTTATCAGATTTAGTTTCACTAAACACAACATGAATTGATTCTTCAACAATGCGAGTTCGAGTGTTAAAAACTCTATAAGCCTTACTTCTATTGGAATATCCTAGAAATATACCTTCATCAAACTTTGAATCAAACTTACTCAAATTGTCCTTACCATTATTGTTCACAAAGCACTTACATCCAAAGATGTGCAGATGAGCAAGATTGGGTTTTTTCCCTTTGTAAAGCTCATAGGGTGTCTTCTTGAGATTTTTCCGGATGTATGCACGATTTGAAATGTAACATGCAGTGCTCATCACATCAGTCCAGAAAACTTGAGAAGTTTGATTCTCATTCAAATGCATGGTTCTTGAACTCTCCACCATGATCAGTTCTTATACCTGAAATAGATAGATCTTTCTCGTTGTGGACCTTTTTGGCAAACACAACAAATTGATCAAATGTTTCATCTTTCGATGATAGAAATATGGTCCAACAAAATCTTGAAAAATCATCTACAAAGACTAATGTATACAGATTACCACCTAGGTTCCTTACCCTTATTAGGCCTACCAGATCTATATGTAGTAATTGTAGTGGTTTATCAGATAAAATCTCATTTTTCGGTTTAAAAGATGATTTAGTCTGTTTGCCTCTCTGACAAGCATTACAAATCATATCCTTTTTGAAATTAAGTTTTGGCAAACCGATGACTAAATCCTTTCTTTGTAACTTGTTGAGTTGGGACATGTTTACATGGACTAAACGCTTGTGCCATAGCCAACTCTCTTCCAAGTTATTAAGAAGGCAATTTTCAGAAACAGGTTTATTGCAATTACTAGAAAGGTTTAGAGTATAACAGTTACCATCCCTAGGAGCCCTGAATAAGGCTTTTAATTTGAGATCCATCATCGGCAGATTATCTTTGCTGACTATCAAGCATTCCTCAGAGTCGAAGATAACCAAGTTACCTTTGTCTATGCTTTGGCTCACAATGAGGAGGTTGTGGCAAATTCCTTCTACGAGGTATGAGGTAGACGTCTTTAATCTATGGTCCATCATTGTTTCCAACTTTACCAATTCCAGCAATCCTTTTGGATTGATTTCCACCAAAAGTCACTTTGCCACCATCCCTTGCCTTGAGAGTAGCAAATTTTGTATGTCTCTCGTCATATGTCTAGAGCATCCACTATCAATATACCACTTGTTGGATTTAAATGCTCTTAGACAAACCTGTAAATCACAAAGAATTAAGTTTTAGGTACCCATCTTTTCTTGGGTCCTTTGGGGTTAGTTCAGGCCTTAGGAACATAAGTTCTCTTAGATACCCACTGATAATTACCTACAGGTTTATTTTTTTTCTTTCCTTTTTGTGAAAACATGAAGAAGTAGTATGTCCTTTATGATTACAATAATTGCAATGAGCAAAAGGATTAGAAAAATGAACTGATTTTCGAAAATAGTTCATATAGGATTTCTCACCAAATTTCTTTTTGCCTTTTCTTTTATCAAGATCAGGTTTATATCCTATTCTTGATCTTTCATTTACAAATCTCTGCTATTTCAAAATAATATTGAACATTTCACTTCCCTTAGTGAATTTCTCAAGATCTTTTGTAAGATGTTCATTCTTTTCTTTAAACTCAATGCAATAATCACAAACAAGTTTTTCAGGTGAGGAAAGATTTTCTACTTATTGTTCAAGAGTAATATTTTTTCTTTTCAAAGTAAAGTATTTATCAGCAAGTTTTTCAAATTCTGATTGCACAACAATGTATTTAGTGAGTAACTCATCATAAGATGGTTTCAAATCATATACCTTATCATTGTTGTGATGTTGCTGTTCTTCTTTAGCAACTAAGCAAATATTTGTTTTTTCTTCCTCATCAGCTTCATCTTCATCAGATGAGCTATCACCCCAAATGGCTGAGACATAAGCTTTCTTCTTAAATTTGTTGAACTTCTTCTTTTCCTTGTCCTTGATGTTCAACTGGGGGTACTTGACTTGATGTGGCCAGGCTTCTCACATTCGTAGCAAATGATTGGCTTCTTTGCCTCATAGCTGGAGCTACCCTTGTGAAATTTCTTGAATCCTTGGTCCTTCTTGTAAAATTTCTTGAATCTTCGGACCATCATGCCTATCTCCTCATCTTCGTCTTCATCATCATCTGACTCTTTGGCCTCCTTGGCATCTTTAAGGGCGATTCCCATGTTCTTGCCACTGACTTCATCTAGTTCCTTTCTGAACTTGAGTTTCCCTTCATATTTGGACAAGCTGCAAAACAGAGCTGCTACTGAGCTCATTGATTCTCCACGAGCTTCTTTGATGGCTGTCACTTTAGCTTCCCATTCTTTGCTGAGGATGCTGAGGATTTTTCTCACTTGAACGGGTTGATCATAAAGTTTTACCCAAAGCAGCAAGCTGATTGATCAAATGAGTGAACCTTAATTGGAAATCGATGATGGATTCACCAGGCTTCATACGAAGAAAATCATATTCAATCATAAGTGTGTTGACTCTATTCTCCTTGACTTCAGTAGTTCCTTCATGAGCTATCTCCAGAGCATCCCACATGGCTTTAGCAGAAGGCAATGTGCAGATACGAAAATACTCTTGTTGACTAAGAGCACTTTGCAGCATGAGAATAGCCTTGTTGTTGAGTGTGACATTTCTTCTATCATTTTCATCGTAGGCATCTTCAGGCTTTGGAACTCTGAGACCATTTTCAAGCACAGTTGGTTTATAATCTCCAATCTCGAACACTCTCCATAGGCCATATTCAAAAGCCATAACAAAGACTTTGAATTTGGCTTTCCAGAAAGAATAGTGCTATCCACTGAAACCCGGTGGTCTGTTGATTGAAGCTCCATCAGGTAGAATACCTTCCATATTGATCTTTCTCGAGATATTAAGCTTTTTTTAGAAGACCTTGCTCTGATACCAAATGAAGATGGAGCAAAATCACCAAGAAGGGGGTGAATTGGGGATTTTTAAAACTTTTGAAAAATTACTCTGTCTTAGAATAATGAAAACAGAGATGAACAGAGTGAAGGAGAGAAGAGCAAGACACAAGGAATTATACTAGTTCGGTCTAACCTTTTGACCTACGTCCAGTCCCCAGATCTCTGGGATTTCCGCTAACTCAATTGATTACACACTCTGCACTCAAGAGTAATTCTCTCTTCTAGAACTTATTCCCCCTTACAAGTTGTAATCAATGAACTCAATCACCAAGTCCCCTGACTTGTGATTCTTTATAATAAATGATTTACAATTAAAAAAACTCTCTCTAAGAGTGGATAATGATAATCACTGAAGCACAATGTATTAGAAGATACTTTACTATTTTGAAAACTGAAGAAAATAAATGTAGACTTGAATGCAATTCATTTTTAGCAGATGTGTTAATTGAGAAGACTTGAATGCAGCTCTATTTATATCAAGAGAGCATTAAATGACCGTTGGATTCTTCAATATAATCGTTGCCTTCATTAAACAAGGTTTTGGTTAAGCTTTGGTCTCCTTCTCTAACTAATCTTTACTTAATCTAGCTGTACAGAAGTTCAGAGTTGACTTCTGGCAAATTAATCCGTTAGAGAAGCAGTTACTGGATGTAGGAAGCATTCTTTAATTCTTTGTAGATGTGTGCAGAAGGATTACCCAAAAGAATGCAACTTTCTGGGTTTTGCATTTAATGTGCTGACGTCACTTTTTGCTTTTGCTTTAAACCTTCAATAAACATTCTCTAAAACATCTGAAACTTACTAACAAAGTGGTTAAACATAGCTAGGAATATTAGAGAATGATAATAAGAAGTGTTAAGATCAAACAAAAAGGTTTTCCAAATTCGTCAGATTTGAATTTCAAACTCAGCGATGAAAACTCGAGTTTTGTTTCTCAAAACTCGAGTTTTGGACTTTAACATGAAAGATTGATAGTCCAAAACATCAAAACTGGAGGTTTTCAAGCAAAACTGACAATTTTCAAAGCATTAAAACATCAAGGCTCTCTGCTTAGTCAAAACTCGAGTTTTGAAATCAAAACTCGAGTTTTCATTTTATCATGAAAACTTAGAAAATACTGTGTAAAACCAAAACCGGAGGTTTTCTCTAAAACTGGCGGTTTTGAAAACTGGTTAAAACATGAATCCTCTCTGCCAATTCAAAACTCGAGTTTTCAAGCAAAACTCGAGTTTTTCCAAATCTGAGGAAAACTTAGAGAATTCATGTTAAATTGAAAACTGGTGGTTTTGAGCAAAACTGGAGGTTTTCAGATGTTCAAAACTTTAAGGCTCTCTGTATGACCAAAACTCGAGTTTTCAAATCCAAACCTTGAGTTTTGCATTTTTTTCAGAAAATATTGAGAAGTCTCTGTTTGGTGAAAATTGGAAGTTTTTCTTAAAACTGAAGGTTTTGCTTAGTTCAGAAAACTTGAGCTTTTCTCTGTAAGGTCAAAACTCGAGTTTTGAAACCAAAACTCGAGTTTTCCTTTGACAACAAGTTTTTCAACATATCAAAGAAAAACTCTATACTTTGTTTACAATTGTTAGTAATCATCAAAACCCATAGAGAACTAACAAGTTTATGATATATTAACATTGTGCCTCATATTGTATACCTAAGGCTTCCTCCCGACCTTAAGATAAGACTCATTTTAACAAATAAATTTAATTATAAAGCAAATTTTATATTAAAGACTCAGGTAGTATTTTATATTCTTACATAACATTATAGACCAAGTAGCACGTTGGATACTTATAATACTTTTTCGGTCCTAAATATAAGATATAGTTTACAGTGCAAATTACACTATAAACAAGGGTTTTCCAAAAAACCCAGCAATCTGATTAGTTCGGTCAAACCCAGTTCGACCTGATTCGATCTGAGTAAAAAAAAAAAATTGTTCCAGGACAATTTGACCAGACTAGACTGCTCTGGTTGGATCGGACCTCGATCCATACTAGTTCGGTCCAACCCTTTTTTTGTAGATCACCATTACACACTACACTAAGCTAATCACTATAGTCTAGACATCCTAATGTGCTTTTTAACTTATAGGAATTACTTTTCACTCAGTCACTTTTTATTACTTTAGGAAGTCAGGTGAAACCAGAGTTAAAATATTGCCTCACAAGAAGGAAAAAAAAAAAAGGACAGTATTCCGCCATCTGGAATAGTCTAGCCCGACCTCAGGCTGACTTGTCCAACCCAAGGTTCTATTAGGCCAGACCTCGAGTTGACCTCCAACTCTGTTTGGCTCCAGTCCCTGGACATTCCTACTATAAACTATGTCTTATATTTAGAATCAGAGGTAATATTAACATAAAGTTTTCTCCGACATATATACTTTAATTCTCTTAACTCATAATTTTGTAAATTTTACGAATTAAGTACGGTGAACATATATTGATGTTGTAGCTTTTAATAATAATTTTCAAACCTTGTCGTAGCATTGGAAGTCCATATAATCCCATTTGACCACAAAAAAGCGTTAATAGTCCCAAAAAGCTCATTTACATTGCTTAGGCAATTTTCATGAAATCCCGATCAATCGCAATTTCAATTCTGTACAGCATTTTAAGTATAACTGGTAAGGAGTATTTTTGCGTTGAAAAAAATTATGATGAAGATTCAACAATGAGAATTTCTCTTTTCACCCTCCTGCTTAGCTTCTTTAATTTTATTTTATTTAGTATATGATGTCTTTTATTTAAATTTTATACTTCACATAAATTTTTAAATTTTTTTAACAATAATTATTATTAAATAAGAATTATATTTAAATATTATTGTCATTAATTAAATTATATTTAATAATTATTGTCATCACATATAATAATTCTGGAAATGTAAACAACTTTATATTTTAGTAATTATACTTTTATAAGGATTTTAGTAAATAATTCTGGATGCCTCATTAGTGTCATTTGTGGGGGCTTTTTATGAGGTATTGATGCTTCCAATTATTAGATATAGGGCTTGTTTGAGGGGATAGAATATTGTGATTATCAATTTTGGTCATTATCAATGTCACTATTATTTTTTTTACCGTTAAATCAAAATCTCAAAATGATAAAAGTGGATGAGATTTTAATCTAACGGTGAAAAATAGTAGTGACATTCGTAATAATCAAAATTGGTAGTAACAATATCATATCTTCTGTTTGAGATGGCATCAAAAGGAAAAAAAAAATGTCTAAGTGACAGTAAAAAAAATCCAGTGGCAGTGAAAATCTGACTTTTCTATGTTTAACATGGCTTCAACATCTAATAGGCTTTTGATTTTGATTGTAGAGTTATTTCTTAACAAAAATTAATGGATGGAGCTTTTCTTTTTATTTTTGTTTTTGTTTTTGGTTTCACATTAACTTTTCTTGAAAAAGGACCGCTGGGCCCCCGTAAGCCATCACTTATTGGCGGACTCACACATGTTTTTGTGGGTACAAGTGTACCCATAAATTTGAAGGAGATATTTTTTTTAAAGGGACTTTGCAATAAGTTGTTTAGGTGGTGTGGTGGTAATTTCACTAGTCCCACAGCAGATCCTGTATTCAAACTCATGCATGGACAACTTTCTTACTTATTTTTAATATCTTATCACATATGAGAAATCATAATAATTTTTGCTTGCATGTTGCTTTGGAATTTGATTGTGTAACATCTAAGTATTTGTATGCCATGGGATTAGAATATATTGTTCTATTTAAATTGATTTCCTCGAAAATATTTTTCAATTGAACCTAATTTCTGATCCTAAATTTTACGAAAGTGTAGGTTGCATTTTATCCTCCTTAAAAAGAAAAAAAAATCCCCCAAATCCCACTATTAATTGTGCACCTACAAACATTACATCCTGGGTCCGCCATTGCCATCACTCCCTCTCCTCTTCAATTAATTTCCTCTGTCATCTTTTGTTCACTTTTTTATTTTCACTTCAGGACCGTTGAGCTTTTTTTTTCTTCAGTGTGTAATTTATTTGTTTATTTATGTTTTTGTGGATGTTTTTATAAGATAAAAGACACCAAAATAATCCAAATGTGCCAATCCCACCTTAGAAATTCGATACGACATATAAATTCGATTGAAAATATATTTATTGGTCCCCTAGAAAATCGTCCCTACGACATAGAGATTCGGCCGGTTGAAGGGAGGGAAAATATATTTGAAATTAGTAAATAAAATGAATAAATTAATTACTCCCTCCGGTCCTAATTATAAGAGCTAGTTGACTTTTTTAGAGAGATTAAGGAAGGCAATTAAATTACTTTGGAGTTTTTTTATTTTTATTTTTTCTTCAAACTAATTAATTTAACTGATAAACTAATATATAATCTAAAGATATATAACATATGAAATGATTAAGTAATTTATTTAGCTTCCTTAACATCTCCAAAGAAAGTCAACTAGCTCTTATAATTAGGACCGGAGGTAGTAATTTGTATGAAAACCCAGAAATTTATATGCGTGTGTCTTTTAGGGAGTAGTTTCCTCAGAATCTTCTCTCTAATTTTCTTCTCAAAATCTTATTTCCACCCTTAGATGAAAAAATGGACGGTTCAGATTTGATATTTTCTAAAACAATGATAATAGTGTTTTATAAATTAATTTTTTTTATTAACTTTATTTGTATTTCAGTTATAAATTGTGTAGATCATGATTTAACGGTTAAGTTTATTTTTTTCATGTTCAAAATAATAGTTTTATAAAATATTAAATTTGGACAATCTATTTCTTTAAATCTAAGGGTGAAAATCAGATACTGAGAAGAAAAAGAGAAAAAGTATTCTGAGAGAATCCAAACCCATGTGTTCTAACGTTCGTAGTTGCTGAATATCACAACATAAATCATTTTAATTAATCATTATAATAAAAATATATTAATTATTGTCTCATTAAATTTGTCTTAAATTGAAAAAATAATAATTTTACTCACATGGTCTTGAAGGAGAGGGAAAAAAGTGTTAGTTCTCTGATGGTTTTGATGATTGTCAACAACTACAAACAATTGAAGAGGTTTTGCTCTTAAGTGTCAAAACTCTGGTTAAGAGCAAACCTCGAGGTTGGGTTTGTAACCTCGAGGTTTGACCTTACAGAAGCTTTAAAAATCAAGTGTTCGAACGTTGCAAAACTTGGTTTCACAAGTTATATGTGAAACCTCGAGGTTGAGAAGTCAACCTCGAGGTTCTGGTTCAGTTGGAGAATCCAAGTTTCTTCATTAACACTTGTAACCTCGAGTATGCAAAGCTAACCTCAAGGTTCAACTCATACAGAAAGGTCATGTTTGTCATCAAGCACATGAACCTCGAGGTCCATATTTCAACCTCGAGGTTGGACACTTTGTTTTGAAACTTAAGCCCGATGAAAACACCTTGGACCCCGAGTATGATGTTGCAACCTCGAGTTTTATCACTTACAGAGAGCACACTGGTTTTCAAAGTATTGAAAACCTCGAGGTTAACATTGTAACCTCGAGGCTGGGCTTTATGTTTAACTTTGAACTTTGCACTTTCAAAGAGCCAACCTCGAGTACAGATGTACAACCTCGAGGTTGTCGGGCTCCAGTGAAAACTGAAGGTTTGAAACAAACTTCAAACCTCGAGGTTACCTTTGGAACCTCAAGGTTTGCAAGTTAATGAGATTTATCAGAAGGTTTCTTCTCAAGAGAAACCTCGAGGTTCACTTTGCAACCTCGAGGTTGAATGATTTTAAAACGAAGGTTTGCCTGAAGATTTCAGGCCAACCTCGAGGTTGGATGAACTAACCTCGAGGTTAGTGACCGTTGAAGCTTTTTCAAATTTGTGAAATCTGCTATATCTTGTTGTTTGATCTAATTGCTTTCATAAATCATTCACTCATGATCCCAGATATGTTTAACAAGTTTGTTGAGTGTTTTTCAGTTAGCACAGATCAAGATTATTGAAGATTTGTGAGAAAAAGCAAAAAGGTGAACAGTGCATTTAATGCACCTGCACAATCTCATCTACTTTCGGCTAATCCATCTGAGCACGCCTTGTTAACGTTAAAGAATGCTTACTACATCAAGTAAAGTTAATTCCAACGGGCAGAAACTCAGAGATCCACATCAGACTTCATTAAGACTTGGATTAGCAGAAGTTTAGAGAGAGAAGATGACCAGAACCCAAGCTAATCAATTCCAACGGTTGGAATCATCTTACAACGGTCATTTAATGTTCTCTACCTATAAATAGAGAGCATTAACTTCTTCACAAGGAGATACAACTATTTTTAGAACGAAAATTTATTGAGTCATTTATTGTATCAAGCTTACATCTGTATTGTATCATTTTGATACTTAGTTCTTCAGTGTTTATCTTATCTGCTCTGTAAGAGAGTCAAATACTTGTAAATCATTTATTGATTGAGATAACTACAAGTCAGGGGACTTGGTAGTTGGGGTGTATTGATTACAACTTGTAAGGGGGAGTGTGTTCTAGTGAGAGAACAACTCTTAGTACAGAGTGTGTAATCAATATTTGATTATAGTGGATTGAAAATCCCAGGTGAGGCTTGGGGACTGGATGTAGGTCAGAGAAAGGACCGAACCAGTATAAATCACATTGTGTAAAGCTTTCCTTCCCTACTCCTCTGTTAGCCTCTGTTTTCATTAGTCAAAAACAGAGCTCAATCCTTAATTTTTATTAGATACCCAATTCACCCCCCCTCTTGGGTATTTAGCTCCACTCTTCATTTGGTATCAGAGCAAGGTCTTCTCAGAAGAGTTTTACCACTCGAGAAGGATCACTATGGAAGGAATTCTTCCAGATGGAGCTTCAATCAACAGACCTCCCGGTTTCGACGGCGAACACTACTCTTTCTGGAAAGCAAAATTTCGTGTGTTCGTGATGGCTACAGAATATGGTCTATGGAGGGTCTTTGAGACTGGAGACTATGTTCCAGTCAAGGTAGAAGGAGGCATCACTGTTCCCAAGACAGAAGCCGAGTTCAATGATGATGATAAGAAGAACATCACTCTCAATAGCAAGGCTATCCTGATGCTTCAGAGTGCTCTTAGTCAAAAGGAGTACTTTCGTATCTGTAATTTGTCAACAGCTAAAGAGATGTGGAAGGCGCTGGAAATAGCTTATGAAGGAACATCTGGAATCAAGGAAAATCGCGTCAACATTCTAACCACTGAGTATGACTTGTTGCGAATGAAGCAAGGCGAGAGTATTGGAGAATTTCAGTTGAGATACACTCATTTGACCAATCAGCTAGCGGCCTTGGGAAAGCTTTTTGATCAAGGAGCTCAAGTGAGGAAAATCCTCAATATTCTGACAAAGGATTGGGAAGCAAAAGTTACCGCCATTGAAGAAGCTCGTGGAGAGTCAATGACTTCAGTTGCCGCATTGTTTGGTAGCTTATCTGAATACGAGAGCAAACTGAGGTTCAAGAAGGAATTAGAAGATGTCAATGATGGCAACAATCGCAACAAGGGAGTGGCTCTCAATGTGGAAAAGGATGAGGAAGATGAGGACGAGGATGAAGAGATTGGCATGATGGTCCGGAGATTCAAGAAGTTTTATAAAAGAGATCAAGGCTTCAAGAAATTTCAGAAAGGAAGTTCGAGCTATGAATCAAAGAAGCCTATCATCTGCTATGAATGCGAGAAGCCCGGACACATCAAGGCAGAATGCCCTCAGCTGAAAAACCAAGAGAAAGAAAAGAAGAAATTCAAGAAATACAAAAAGAAGGCATATGTGTCAGCTATATGGGGAGATAGCTCATCGGATGAGGATGAAGCTGAAGAGGATGAAAGTGAAAAAGCCAACATATGCCTGGTTGCTGAGGAAGAAGAACAACCTAGTGAAATAAATGAGGTATATGAATCTCTTCCTTCCTATGATGAATTGTTTGCTGAATACAATGTTGTTCAAAAGGAGTTTGAAAAACTTGCAGACAAGTATATGTCTTTGAAAAGGAAAAATTCTTTTCTTGAACTGCAAATTGAAAACCTCTCTTCTCCTCAATCTCTGATTTGTGATGAATGCTCTATCCTAGAGAAAAAGAATTCACAACTTACAAAAGCACTTGAGAAATTCACTAAGGGAAGTGAAATGCTCAATGTGATTTTGAAACAACAACGTTTTACAAACGATAGATCGGGCATTGGTTATAGACCAGACTTTGATAAGAAGAAAGGAAAGAAAAAGAATGGACAAAAATCCTATATGAATTATTTCACTAAATCTGTTCATTCCTCAAACCCTTTTGCACATTGTACATATTGCAATAGGAAGGGCCATTCTACTTCATCTTGTTTTCATCGAAAAGAAAGAAAAGCTAAACCTGTAGGAAATTATGTCTGGGTACCAAAAGGAACATATGTTCCCAAGGTGCATGCTAACCCCAAAGGACCCAAGAAAAGATGGGTACCTAAAACTTGACCTCTGGTGATCTGCAGGTATGTCTTAGAGCATCAAGGCCGAACAAGTGGTACATTGATAGTGGATGCTCAAGACACATGACTGGAGACAAATCAAAGTTTTTATCAATAAAGCCAAAAGATGGAGGTAGAGTCACATTTGGAGGTGATCAATCCGGGAAAATCGCTGGCATTGGTGAGATAGGCAACAATGAAGGCCCACTCATCAAAGACGTCTACCTTGTAGAAGGATTGTGTCACAATCTCCTAAGTGTGAGCCAAAGCACCGATAAGGGTAATTTGGTAATATTTGACTCTGATGAATGCTTTATTGTTAAAAAGGATTTGATCTCCATAAATGATTTGAAAAATAAAGCTTTATTTAGAGCACCTAGAGATGGAAACTGTTATACTTTGAACCTCTCTAGCAATGCTTCTACTTCTGAAAATTGTTTTGTAAGTAACTTGAATGAGAGTTGGCTATGGCATAAGCGATTAGCTCATGTTAATATGTATCAACTTGACAAGTTATTGAAAAAGGATTTGGTTATTGGCATTCCCAAACTGAATTTCAAAAATGATATGATTTGTGATGCTTGTCAAAAGGGAAAACAGACCAAATCTTCTTTTAAAGCTAAAAATGAGATTTCAACAAACAGACCTCTTCAACTTCTTCACATGGATCTAGTTGGACCAGCTAGAGTGAAAAGTCTTGGTGGAAACTTATACACTTTGGTCATTGTTGATGATTTCTCTAGATTTACTTGGACAATATTTTTATCTTCTAAAGATGAAACCTTTGATCAGTTTGTTTCATTTGCCAAGAAGGTCCAAAACGGGAAAGGGTTATCAATTTCAGGAATACGGACTGATCATGGTGGAGAGTTCGAGAATCAAGCCTTTGCTGAGTTCTGTGACAGTATGGGGATTGATCACAATTTTTCAGCACCAAGAACACCACAACAAAATGGTGTTGTGGAGAGAAAGAATAGAGTACTCACTGAAATGGCTAGAGCAATGTTGAACGAGTACATCACTTCGCAAGTGTTTTGGGCTGATGCCATGAGTACGGCTTGCTACGTCTCCAACAGAGCATACTTGAGAAAGAAGCTGAATAAGACTCCATACGAACTCTACAAGGAAAGAAAGCCAAACCTAAGCCACCTTCGTGTCTTCGGCTGTAAGTGCTATGTGCACAATAATGGTAAAGACAATCTTGGTAAATTCGATCCTAAAGCTGATTTAGCTATCTTTATTGGTTATTCTAATAGGAGCAAAGCATATAGAGTCTTTAATACTAGAACTAAGATTGTTGAGGAATCTATACATGTTGTATTCTGTGAATCTGAATCTGATAAATCCTTGGATGATGAAGAGGAGACTATTTTCAAAAACAAATTCTTTTCGAAAAATGCTCCTACTCCTTCTGAAAATTCTGAAAATGTTTTTGAGGCTAATCCTGAAAGCAATTTAGAAAATTCTGATCAGTCTCAACCTAGAGCTTGGAGATTTATAAGGAATCATCCTTTAGACCAAGTTATAGGTGATGTAAATCAAGGAGTTAGGACCAGAAATAGTACCTTGAATGAAGTTACATTTTCTGCATTTATTTCTCATATAGAGCCCTCTAAAATAGAAGAAGCCCTTTCAGACAATGATTGGGTGATTGCTATGCAAGAGGAGCTACATCAATTTGATAGAAATCAAGTTTGGGACTTGGTGCCTAGACCCAAAGACCATCCGGTAATTGGGACAAAATGGGTATTCAAGAACAAACGTGATGAGTCAGCCATCATTGTGCGTAACAAGGCTAGATTAGTGGCCAAAGGTTACAATCAAGAAGAAGAAATAGACTATGAAGAAACTTATGCTCCAGTAGCTAGATTGGAAGCAATAAGAGTTCTTCTAGCATTTGCATGCACAAAAGGCTTTAAACTCTATCAAATGGATGTCAAAAGTGCTTTTCTAAATGGCTTCATTCAAGAGGAGGTGTATGTTGAACAACCTCCAGGTTTTGAAAATGATCAATTTCCAGATCATGTTTTTAGACTTAAGAAAGCCTTGTATGGTCTTAAGCAAGCTCCTAGAGCTTGGTATGAAAGATTGAGTCAATTCTTACTCAATCAAGGATTCATTAGAGGAAAGGCTGATACAACATTGTTTATCAAGAAAAATAAATTAAATGAGATTTTAATTGTACAGATATATGTTGATGATATTATTTTCGGTGCTACTAATGATTCTTTGTGTGAGGAATTTTCCAAGTCTATGCAAGGTGAATTTGAGATGTCAATGATGGGAGAGCTTAATTACTTCCTTGGGCTGCAAATCAAGCAACATAAAGATGGGATATTCATATCTCAAACAAAGTATCTGAATGATTTGCTGAAGAAGTTTGGATTGGACAAGTGCAATGGGGCTGACACACCAATGAGCACAACTACTTCTTTGGATGCTGATGAAGAGGGCAAGGACTTCAACATCACCAAGTATAGAGGAATGATTGGATCATTGCTCTATCTCACTGCAAGTCGCCCGGACATTCAATTCAGTGTTGGAATGTGTGCTCGGTTCCAATCCGCACCCAAAGAGTCTCATGCTGAACACGTGAAGAGAATATTCAGATATCTATCTGATACAAAGACTCTTGGGCTATGGTTTCCTAAAGGTCAGCCGGAGCATCTTGTGGCATATTCAGATTCGGATCATGCTGGCTATAAGACGGATAGAAAGAGTACAAGTGGGCAATGCGAATTCTTTGGCAACTCACTTGTCTCTTGGTTTAGCAAGAAGCAAACTACCGTGGCTGTGTCCTCAACAGAAGCTGAATATGTGGCTGCCTCAAGTTGCTGTGCTCAAGTGTTGTGGCTGAAGCAACAACTTGCTGATTTAGGAGTGCACTTAAAGGAGATCCCAATACTATGTGATAACACTAGCACAATAAGCTTGGCCAAGAATCCCGTGCAACATACAAGAACCAAGCATATTGATGTGAGACATCATTTCATCCGGGATCATGTCCAGAAGAGAGATGTGAAAGTGATGTTCATCCCAACTCATCTTCAATTGGCAGACATTTTCACCAAACCATTAGCCAAGGACCCATTCACATTCATAAGAAGAGAATTGGGAATGGTAAATCCCAATGAGTTGTAAGTAATTCCTGTCTACTTTTATATTAAATTATGGTTTTGATGATTATAGATCACTAACTTTAGCATCGGAGTACATAGACAATCTTATGCAGGATGTAACATCCTGAATTTTGAATCTAATATCTTGAACATAAACCTATCTTGGGAAGACTAGTAGGCTCTATTTTTGGAAAGTAATAAATTTGAAATCAGTATTTTGTGGGCCCCGTGAATAGTATTTACTATTCACGTATACGTTTTTACTATATACAAATACGTATTTTAAAATATATATATTGGTATCAGAGCCAAGGTTCTGGCCAATCTGTAAATTTCCTATCAGTTTTCTAAATAAAAAAATTTTTGAGGTCATGGCAAATTAAATATCATAACATGTGCATTTTCCTTTATAGCTTTGGATTCTTTTTACCAATTTTCTTGTGACATTCATGATAGGAGAAGAATGAGTTAATCAAAATATTCAAGTGATTGATAATGAGGATTTATGATTTGAGGATGTGATTGAGATTAAATTTCAGAGCTGCGTAGCGGAAGTTGGTAAGTAGAAAATTTATTGAATATTGGATTCTGTAGGCCCAAAATTACTTTCTAGGATGAATATTTTTATTGGTGTCTAGGAAAGTGATTGAAAGACTAAGCCCCTATTTGATGTTTATTCAATTAGTTGCCGTTGTAAAAAGTATGAAGAGATTTTCGCTAGATTTTCACTTACCTAGCTAATTTATATGAGTAACAGATGACAATACCATAACAGAATACGGGCATAGTCTTGATTATACAGAATAACTGGCTTAAGTTTGAATTTAATAAGATAAAGTTGAGTTTGGCAGGAAAACTCGAAAATCCTTATGAATCCTAGAATAGAGATTACAAACATTAGCAAGAAGGCTAAGAAGAGTAGACTATATTAATTCAAGCATCAAGAACAACAGTTGGTACAATCCCACCGCAAGCTTCGACTATCTCAAGTTTAAGTCTATTAATTTCTTCCTGAACGGCTGCACTTGAGAGAGGACCATCAGAAGACATTGTTCTTCTCAATCTAGCTATTTGCTTCATAGTGCTTCGAATTTTTACATACGGCCAATGCTTTATTCCTCCCCTATGGCATATTTTCATTAGAACATTTTTGCATAGACGAACTTGTTGAGCCGCTTCTTGTTGAGGTAAATGGAAGAAGTCTCTAAGATCATCTATTGACATTGATGCAGCTCTAATATTTTGTTCAGCTCTTGATCGGTATGGATTACTAGGTATGGGGACTGAAGGATTATTATTTACAACCATGAGCTCTTTTCCTTTATTGGATATATTTTCTGTATTGGTTGGAAATGAACTATTAGGGAGTTCATTTTGATTTTTAGTCCATTCCAAACCAACACAGAGGGCCTCATAGTAGGCTGATAGGGGATCCGACACCAGGACATACCCTAAAGATTTTTGATTCAAACAATAATTTTCTAGAAAATGTTTGACATCATCTAAATTCTTCTTACCAAAGTCAAATACTTGAGGACTGGAAGAACCTCCTTGTACGTCCTGGTGAAAGACAGCGTGGCATATCATACCAATCCTCCCATGAACTTCAAGTTTATGGTATTGAAGTCCATTGGTATGAATGATCTCTCGTAGAACATGGCAGCAACCACATGAAAATGGATTAGTAGTCTCAGTCAAGGTAGAAGCAGGATTCCTTGGTTGAGAAGGTACCGTAGACTCCATAAGTTCTGCCACATTACGACACCTTTGGACAGGTCGCCTTGATGGACCTGCTTCAGATTCCTTTCTGTTAGTAGTTGTAAAAATAGAATCTTGTATCCTTGGAGGAGGAGTAGGAATGTTAATCGTTGAGGCAGATGAATGAACATTCATACTTACGGGATTTTGGGGAAGTAAAGAAGAATAAGGGTATGATGCATTGTTTGACAAATCAGACAACACGTTAGTCTGATAGTCATGAAGTAAGGCTTCAAGAAAGAAAGGGTTGAATGAATCGGAGACTGGAATAGAGTTACTTGAACCGGCCATGTTTAAGGATAATGTGGAAGGTTATAGTGAAGGTTACGATCGGAGAGGAAATGAATATGTGGAGGTTTTGTGAAGTTTGAGAGAACATGAAACATTTACTCTTTCTTTACTCGGTTTATAGTTGGGCTAGTAACGTCTAGATTTTGTTAAGCAGCATTGGATTCTCATCTGTTGCTGGCTCATAATTATGCAGACTTTGTTGTTATGCGGAAATTTTATGGCACCGCACCCTAGTGCACCCTAGCCACCGTTAGGGGTCGCAGTTTCCTAGACCTTTGCAGACAGAAATCGCTATGGCATTTATTGCTAGCTGTGTTTTCAAGAAATTAAGTTTGGACGTTTATACGCGCATTTATCTAAGAAATCTGTCTTGGATGTGCAGCTGACTCAAGATGTCGGAATTGACATTTAAAAATAGGATTTTAAGCGTAAGCGTGCTAAGGTGATAGTAATCTTGGGAAGGGTGACTTCCTAATAATATTAGATGAACCGGAGAGAATCCGAAGATTTGAAATGATGATGAGTTGTGCCAATTAACCCGAGAGCATTCTTCACTCTCTGAGTATCCGAAGAACTCTATGAATTTGTCACAGATAATTCAAAGACTAAGGTTTTTGGATAAACATGTTGGAAGATCGATGGAAAGGTATGAAATGGTGATCCTTAGGAATGCCAGAAAGATGTTAGAATGAATATAGTAAATATTGAGGATAGGCTTTAATTTAATCTAAGCTAAAATAGAACTTAAGAACGAAATGAGCCTTTGTGATATTGCAGGTTGAGGTAGAATTAGAACCTTGTGAATACTGCTGAGGTTGTAGATAGTCTTCATATAATCCAAGAATTAGATTAGGAATTGTGAATCATGATCTTAGTATGTATAATGGGTATTTTTGGGGCAACACGAATTATCAGTTGATGTTGAGGTTATAAGAATCAAATTGTAAACTTGACTATTAATGTCTGGGAATATTTGAAAATAGACTTGAATTCAATCTGAGTTAAGATAGTATGTCTAATTAAGAAAGTATGAAATCCGGTGATTTATGTTACAATATTAGTATGTTATTTGGGTGTGATTAATAGATAACTATGAGAGGAACAGATGATATTTAGTATATGTCTTTGAGATACTAAGGATTGAATTCGAATCATGTGAACAATGCTGAGATTGTGAGAATAATATTTGAATGTTTTAAATCTTAGTCTAGGAATTGTGAAACATGAATGTTCTATGGATATTATTGAGGACACATGATATCTCTGTCTTGCTGATATTAAAGTTCTAAGAGTTGATTTGTAATTTGACAATTATCATTTTTGGGGAAAGTTTGAGGATAGTTCTTAAATGATATAAGCTATGGAGTATGATGAATCTAGTATGAATAATCGGGGTTTTAGAAATAAGATGATGAATCTGAAAGTTGGTAGGGGATCTAGAGGGTTGCTACTAGTAGAAATGTAATATAACAGTTCAACTTAACAGTTGTATTGATTCTTTAGGAGACTGAATTGATTGAATAAATTGAGATATTAGAATATGGTACTAATTGATTGGAGAGAAATAGGGAACAAAATGTGATACCAACATGTGTAAGGTGTTCAGAGAATTGCCAACTGTTTATCTAGCATAGGAAATGATCTTGATAATAGAATCTTTCTTTAGAAATAATGAATTGAGTGTTTCATGGATGAGTTGAGTAGAATAAGTTGGAACCTGGAATGTATTCGGAGTTGGTGACTATTTAAAATAAGTTGCTAGGTCCCTGAGTATTTGAATTTTGAACTTACCAATGCACTTGCTGTGTTTGGAAATTTTTACGCAATATTTACAACAGGATTTAAGACCAGTTTGTAATCGACATTTATAAACTATGATGTCTCATGGAATGAATCCTTGCGAAATTCGAACAAGAATTGACTTTTACATTATGATTGTGGTGGAAGGTGTACAAGGTAGAAGAGGTTGGAAACTGTTGTGGATATACTTAGTTTGCAGAATCTTGCCAAATGTACTTGTTTTTGAATTACTTGCCATTGGTGAAAGCTAGATTTAGTAAGTAAGTGTTTTCTTAAACTTGAATTGAGGAAGCACGGGTATAGGATAGACGAGCAGAGGCTTGAAGCGGTAAGACCCGTTGAGCTAGTTTGCATATGGTGGTATCACTAGGCTATAAGACTTATGTGCCTAGTATTGTGTTTGTTGCCTATCATGGTAACATTAGACCTGTATGTCTAAAGTTTATCTTAAGGTTGGCAGAATAATCAGATTATATCATGTTGTGGTTATTATGGCCTGAGGGTAGCTTCTTAAGCTGTAAGATCTGAATATCCAGTGTCGTGGTAATACAATGAAAAAAACAGAAAGGAAGAATGAACTGGCCTGTGAGGCCAGTGTAACCAAGCGCTCAAATAAGGAACTAGTGGATCCTGTGTCTGAATATTACTTTGGGTACAGGATGAACGAAAATTGTGTTGTGTGCTTGGTGAGCATGTTTGGGAAAGAGATAGGACTTAGGGATAATATGATATATAAAGCTGAGTCGGAGCGGATTGTTGATGCGGGGGATAAGTAATTGAGGAACAAGGCTATTAGCTTGTAAAGGTTGTGTGTAAAGGAATGGCTCCCGGAGATGCTACTTGGGAAACGGAGGAGAGCATGCGACAAACCTATCCTCATTTATTTAAATAGGTTAGAATTCTTATTATAGCGAAATTTTGAGGACAAAATTTTCTTTTAGGAGGGGAGAAATGTAACATCCTGAATTTTGAATCTAATATCTTGAACATAAACCTATCTTGGGAAGACTAGTAGGCTCTATTTTTGGAAAGTAATAAATTTGAAATCAGTATTTTGTGGGCCCCGTGAATAGTATTTACTATTCACGTATACGTTTTTACTATATACAAATACGTATTTTAAAATATATATATATATATATATATATTTTAAAATACGTATTTGTATATAGTAAAAACGTATACGTGAATAGTAAATACTATTCACGGGGCCCACAAAATACTGATTTCAAATTTATTACTTTCCAAAAATAGAGCCTACTAGTCTTCCCAAGATAGGTTTATGTTCAAGATATTAGATTCAAAATTCAGGATGTTACACAGGACTTAGGTTTGCTGTCAAAGGGGCAAACCTCGAGGTTCAGTAGTCAACCTCGAGGTTGGAAGAGTGTCAAAAGGTTCAAGGTATCTGATGGATGGAACCTCGAGGCTCAAAAGCTAACCTCGAGGTTATCGGGGCAAACTGTCAAAATAGAGAATGCTTAAAAGCTGGAACCTCGAGTATGGGATTAGAACCTCGAGGTTGGTGGCAAACAGAAGAGACATCTCATCTATCAGACAGTCGAACCTCGAGGTTCTGGAGGCAACCTCGAGGTTGGAGGTAAGAATTTCAAAGGTTAGTGAATTTTTTTTATTCATCTAACCTCGAGGCTGAGATATCAACCTCGAGATTGATCGCAGAGATTAGTGAACTTTTGTTCATCTAACCTCGAGGCTGAGAAGTCAACCTCGAGGTTGAGCGCGTGTCTATATATATATGTCTGCTGTGCAATCTCACTTCACTATGCCCTAGCCTCGAGTTCCCAACGTTTTTCTCTCATCTTCTCTCTGTCAATCCTCAATTTCCTATCAATTTCTTCCATTCTAAATCCATAGATGGCTTCGAAATCCCGTTCCCATTCAAACTCAACCACTCATTCGAACAAAGAGACACAATCATGGTCTCCTCCTCCTCCACCCAAGCGCCAACCTGAAACTCAGTCAAGCAAACCTGTGAGGAAGAAGATGAGGTCCACTTGTTTGCATACAGGTATTGACAAGCACATTCCCGGTGTTCTGGATAATCCACCTCCGTCTCCACCTCCTAAAGGCAACCTGAAGGAAGTGTCTTTCAAGGAACTCAGTCAAGAGAAATCGAAGAAAAGAAAAGAGCCAGAGCCAAAGGAAAAGGGAAAGGAGAAGGTTACTGAAAAGGCAAAGAAGGCACCTACAAAAGCAAGATCAAAGAGAGCCTCAAACCCTCAGACCTATCAGGGCCAATCTCCCTCTCAAACCACAAAGCAAAGAGGGAAAGCTAAGGTGTCTCCGGTTGCTGATAATGCCGTTGAAGATATTCAACGAGTGATCTCACCTCCAGAAGGATTCATTACTGCTGCCTCCTCCTTCGCAACCAAAGTAGAAAATGATAAGTATAGGGAGACTTACCTGTCAAAAGTATTCTGTCCTTCTGTTGCAATAAACATAGATGAATTTCATAGAGAGTGTAACTTTGACCTGTCTCCTTGGATCAAACAATATCAATCTTTTGTCTCTATAGCCTGTCCATACACACCCAGTCTTGTTAGGATGTTCTATTTCAAAATGGAGGATGACAGTATATTGAATGAGGATGGAGAGTTGATAGAAGAGAGAATTACAACCACTGTGAGGGGAGTCAAGTTTACCTTTTCTGCTGATACTTTGAATAAAATCTTGAAAGTAGAAAACCCACCTCCTGTTCCTGATTTTTCCTATACCAATCAAGAGGTGTATGAAACTCTCATTCCTGGTAAACCTTTCCCACCTGATCAACAGCTCAAGCTTACCTTCAAGCCTAGGGATATGCCTAAGGAGAACCGGGTTCTGTGGTATGTGTATTCTAGGAACTTCATTCCTAAAGCTGGAAACTATACACATCTCACTCAACTAGATTACAGACCCTTCACTGCTTTTGTAAAGAAGGTTCCTTTCAACATTGGGGATTGGTTGCTTCAAGGGATGAAAGGATTCAAATTTGCCAAGAAACAGCTAACACACATACCCTATCCTTCTTTGGTTTCAGTGATCCTATATTATCACAAGATTTGGTATGTGGGCTCTACTGATACTCTTGAGTATCCTGTGTTCTTCGGCAAGAACCAGATGAATTTGATGAAGATCAGATTTGATGATGAGGGAGCAGCTCAGTCTCAGGCCTCTCAGGCTAATCAGGAAGCTCAATCTGCACCTTCTCAGGCTCCTTTGCCAGATGATCTAGTGGGTCAGATCAAGCATATTGTGGACTCTGCTGTTGCTAGGCTATATGTCAAGATAGATGTTGAGTTGGGAAAGATTAGAGCTGAGATGGCACGTGGACATGATGGGCTTATTGAGATTCAGGATGCTCTCAAGGAGCACCTTCAGGACTTAGATGTCAGTTCCACGGAAGTCAAGCAAAAGGTTGAAGAAATTGAGCTCAAGATGGCTACCTACATGATCAACCAGGTGGATATTGCTAGCAAAGTGGACAAGCTTCTAGATCACCTGCACATCAGCTCCACAGCTACCCCTGGTCCCTCTTCTAGTTTTGTTCCTGATTCTCCCACTGATTTTGTTCCAGCCCCTGATATTTCTGATGGTCCTAGTTCATCTCATCCTGTACCAGACCCATCCTCACCTCAGCTAGCCACTGAGTCACCTATCCATTCCCCTGTCCACTCACCTCCCTCTCACTCTTTCTCATTTCCTAGCCCTCCACACACCTCTCCATCTCATACCACTCCAGTCTCTGAGACTCAACCTTCACCCACTACCCCTTCTACAGAGATTCTCATTCCACCATTTCTATCTCCACCTACCCCCTCCACTGAAGTCTTCCCCACACCTTCTCCCTCTGCCCATCCTTCTCTTCTTGATCCCACATTTGATCCCACCTCTGCTATGGTTCTTTACCAGCCTCCTCTTGTTATTCTCGACCCAGAGTATGTTGATGACGATGACAAAGGGGGAGAGACAAGCAATGAGTGAGGACTAGAGTCTAGGGATCTAGGGTTGTTTTTCTTGTGCAGCAGCATGTGTATTTTCATGTATTTTTGTAGTACTGTCTGTATTGTGTTTTTTTAATTGAATTCCATTGTATTTTGTATAAATTTGTTGAAATGGAATATCAATTGAAATATCAGTCTCAATTTCATGCTTCTGCTTATCTCTGAGAATATATGACTCTTTATCTAAGAACTCTACTTGTGCAAAAATCAGTTTTTCAAACACTCTGATAATCTCACTGATAATCTTTTAAATGTTTAAAGAGGTATTGCTTGTAGATGTTGTCATCATCAAAAAGGGGGAGAATGTTAGTTCTCTGATGGTTTTGATGATTGTCAACAACTACAAACAATTGAAGAGGTTTTGCTCTTAAGTGTCAAAACTCTGGTTAAGAGCAAACCTCGAGGTTGGGTTTGTAACCTCGAGGTTTGACCTTACAGAAGCTTTAAAAATCAAGTGTTCGAACGTTGCAAAACTTGGTTTCACAAGTTATATGTGAAACCTCGAGGTTGAGAAGTCAACCTCGAGGTTCTGGTTCAGTTGGAGAATCCAAGTTTCTTCATTAACACTTGTAACCTCGAGTATGCAAAGCTAACCTCAAGGTTCAACTCATACAGAAAGGTCATGTTTGTCATCAAGCACATGAACCTCGAGGTCCATATTTCAACCTCGAGGTTGGACACTTTGTTTTGAAACTTAAGCCCGATGAAAACACCTTGGACCCCGAGTATGATGTTGCAACCTCGAGTTTTATCACTTACAGAGAGCACACTGGTTTTCAAAGTATTGAAAACCTCGAGGTTAACATTGTAACCTCGAGGCTGGGCTTTATGTTTAACTTTGAACTTTGCACTTTCAAAGAGCCAACCTCGAGTACAGATGTACAACCTCGAGGTTGTCGGGCTCCAGTGAAAACTGAAGGTTTGAAACAAACTTCAAACCTCGAGGTTACCTTTGGAACCTCAAGGTTTGCAAGTTAATGAGATTTATCAGAAGGTTTCTTCTCAAGAGAAACCTCGAGGTTCACTTTGCAACCTCGAGGTTGAATGATTTTAAAACGAAGGTTTGCCTGAAGATTTCAGGCCAACCTCGAGGTTGGATGAACTAACCTCGAGGTTAGTGACCGTTGAAGCTTTTTCAAATTTGTGAAATCTGCTATATCTTGTTGTTTGATCTAATTGCTTTCATAAATCATTCACTCATGATCCCAGATATGTTTAACAAGTTTGTTGAGTGTTTTTCAGTTAGCACAGATCAAGATTATTGAAGATTTGTGAGAAAAAGCAAAAAGGTGAACAGTGCATTTAATGCACCTGCACAATCTCATCTACTTTCGGCTAATCCATCTGAGCACGCCTTGTTAACGTTAAAGAATGCTTACTACATCAAGTAAAGTTAATTCCAACGGGCAGAAACTCAGAGATCCACATCAGACTTCATTAAGACTTGGATTAGCAGAAGTTTAGAGAGAGAAGATGACCAGAACCCAAGCTAATCAATTCCAACGGTTGGAATCATCTTACAACGGTCATTTAATGTTCTCTACCTATAAATAGAGAGCATTAACTTCTTCACAAGGAGATACAACTATTTTTAGAACGAAAATTTATTGAGTCATTTATTGTATCAAGCTTACATCTGTATTGTATCATTTTGATACTTAGTTCTTCAGTGTTTATCTTATCTGCTCTGTAAGAGAGTCAAATACTTGTAAATCATTTATTGATTGAGATAACTACAAGTCAGGGGACTTGGTAGTTGGGGTGTATTGATTACAACTTGTAAGGGGGAGTGTGTTCTAGTGAGAGAACAACTCTTAGTACAGAGTGTGTAATCAATATTTGATTATAGTGGATTGAAAATCCCAGGTGAGGCTTGGGGACTGGATGTAGGTCAGAGAAAGGACCGAACCAGTATAAATCACATTGTGTAAAGCTTTCCTTCCCTACTCCTCTGTTAGCCTCTGTTTTCATTAGTCAAAAACAGAGCTCAATCCTTAATTTTTATTAGATACCCAATTCACCCCCCCTCTTGGGTATTTAGCTCCACTCTTCAAAAAGTACCATAAATAATATTTTGAGTAAAATACTCTAACCACTCTTCTGTTTTGTCTTAATTACACAAACCTCCCCTCTATTTTGAAAATATACACTTAAGTCTAACTTGTTAACTTCGTTAAGAATATTTTAAAAAGATTCTAAAAATATATTTTTAATTGAAATTTATATAAAAATAAAATTTATTTACTAATTTACCCTTAATGCTAAATCCTAAATTTTAATTGACAATTTATAAATATAAAAAACTTTTAAAATTGAGTTAGTTTTTTAAATGTTTGTAGAAAAATATCAAAATTTAAATTTAAATGACTTAATACAACCTCTCAAATATAAATAGTTTATTATATTTGATAGGAAAAAAATATATTTGACATATATTTTCAGTAAAAGTAAATATATTTTTAATAAATAGGGTAAAAATTAAAAATATAAATTTTATAATCTCAAATTCATAAATTTTTAACATATTAGAAAGTTAAAAATCCATTAGGATAAAAAATTTATTTGCCCACATAGATATATATTTGTTTAAATAATTTTAATGTTAAAGAAAGGTATTTTGGTAAAACAAATATTCAAAAGTCAAACTTAACGGTCAACTAATGATTTAATTGGATGAAAATAGAATTTCAAAATATAAGGGAGATTTGTGTAACATATATTTTAATTTTAAGGGAGGTTTTTATGAGTTTCCAAAATAGAAGAGAGGTCTATGTAATTACAGTAAAATAGAAGGGTGATTAGAGTATTTTACTCTAATATTTAACCCATTA
The DNA here is from genome assembly GCA_034222035.1 of Acacia crassicarpa. Classification (NCBI taxonomy): domain Eukaryota; kingdom Viridiplantae; phylum Streptophyta; class Magnoliopsida; order Fabales; family Fabaceae; genus Acacia; species Acacia crassicarpa. The sequence continues at coordinate 29,084,801 of JAWXYG010000010.1, read as the reverse complement.
ATTATAGAAGTAAAATTGATAAATAAAAATTAATTATTTTTTAAGTGACACAAACGAAAATTCTCTTAGAAGTCAGTCCCACACGTGCCCTAAGCTTTTTTTTTTTTTTTTTTTGCTCGGGGGCCCTAAGCATTCAATGCTATATAATAATGACGTGGACCCCAACTGACATTAATGACTGACACGGCATGGCACGCCGGCACGCCCCCACCCAATATTTAAGTTTCGTGGTCCCTTCGAATAACACCACATCAAAGGATCACAAATAAAATAGGCAAATAACTTTTCAATCTTGTAATATGGAAACTCTCTTACAAGTAAATTGTGGCAGGTTTGATTTTATTTATAACCTCAAATAATTAATACCTGCCCTCATTTTTTTTAATACAAAAAAGTGTGAGTGAGTTGCGCTCTAAATTTAATAAGGTCAGGATATGACTCCAAACTAAAGAGCGCTTATAGATGAACTTATAGATGAGGGTGAAAATAGGTCAAGTCAGATTAAGCTTCACCCTAACAAGTTTTGCAATAAGGTGACCTAAACCTAGCATGCAGCTCGTTATAGACCTTATTTTCGGCCTAAGTCTATCATGTACAAAGGACTGGAGTGGCCTAGGGCCTGTTAAAGAGACTTGTTAAAATCAAGCACTGAATATCAATGAAGATTAGATATGTTAAGATCAAGCATGTTAAGATATTTTTTTTCAAATACAATTACTTTTTTTTAGATAGAATAATTACTTTTTTTCAGATAGAATAATTACCTTTTTTTTTTCAAATTAAGTAATTTTTTTTTTTGGTTAGTATAGAATAATTTACAGGCTTAAGCCGGCCTAACAGGTTTAATAGGCTTCTTAGTAAACTTAAGCCTTGCTTGTTAATCAAGACAAACCTTTAAATAGGTCTTGATCTGACTCATTTTTATTAACAAGTCAAGTCATAAGCCCCGAATAGACCATTTGACATATTTCCACCTCTTCTTAGAAACTTGCCCTCATAAATCAATACCAAAAAAAGGATCACTCATAATAAATGCAAGAAAAGAACATGGCAAATAAGCAGCCATAGTTCTTACCGCTAAAGAGACTCTATATTTACTAAACAAAAGTCTCAAGTTTAAAAATTGAGGATTAAAAAAGGTACGTTAGGATAATATCCTTTAATTTAGAACTCAATTATTAGAAAGTCAAGTGTAATTGAGTTTAAATTGAAATGGAAATAATAAGAGAATACCCACAACAAATAAAATTATGCTATAAAAGAGAAACATGAAAGAGAATATCATAAATTCATAATTTTATTCGTTAAGATGTGGTGTTATTCTGTCATATATAAACGTCAAACTCAATGATATCTCCATGCTCACGCTTTATTCTTTCCGAATTAAGGGTCCGTTTGGATGGGTTTTTTTAAGGAAAAAAAAATACTTTTTAATGCAAAAAAATTACTTTTTTAATTAATTTATGTGTTTAGATGATATTTTTTTAAAAAAGTAAAAGTTACAAACCAAAACAAAAAGGGCAAAGGAGCGATTTTACACATGAAGTTTGGCTCCAGGAGCGCCCAACACCACGAAGTATTTTTTGGAGCAAAAGTACACACGAAGTTACGTTTTGGGAGCAAAAATACCACCGGCCGTCAGTTGACCGTTAAGTTGGATGGAATGCTGACGTGGCGCTGACTGGGACTGACATGCTGACGTGGATGCTGACGTGGAATTAAAAATAATAGGAAAATTTTCAAAAAATTAGAAAAAAATTCCAAAAATTAAATTAATTCGAAAAATATTTTTAAAAAATTAGAAAAAAAATGAGGAAAAATTTAAATAATTAGGAAACAAATTATTAAAAAATTCTAAAAAATTAGGAAAAAATTGAAATAATTAGAAAAAAAATCAAAATAATTAGAAAAAAATTAAAATAATTCGAAAAAAATTAAAATAATTCGAAAAAAATTAAAGTAATTCGAAAATTTTAAAAAAAAATGAGGAAAAATTTAAAATAACCATAAAATAATAAAATAATTACAAAAAAAATTAGGAAAAAATTAAAATAATTATAAAAAAATTATAAAAAATTTAAAAAATTAGAAAAAAAATCATAAAATTAGGAAAAAATTCAAAAAATTAAAATAATTAGAAAAAAATTAAAATACCCCCGCCAGTGGGCCCCACCACCGACCACCCTACCGCCGGCCGGCGACGGCGATCGGTTTCCCTTTATTATATACTCCCTCTGGTCTTATTATAAGACAACATTTAAGAGTTTGTTTTAGTCCTAATTATAATACAACATTCAAAATTTTGTCAATTTCTTCCTAAAAGATGCCTATTGATATAAGTGAGAGATTATGTGAAATCAATAAGGTAGTTGAGGTACAGAATTTATATTAAGGCATTTTAGAAAAATAAGTAAAATCAACTAATTCGACCGCTGCTGAGTATATAATAAAGGGCAACCGATCACCGCCGGCGGCTGGCGGTAGGGTGATCAGTGGTGGGGCCCACTAGCGGGGGTATTTTAATTTTTTTTCTAATTATTTTAATTATTTAAATTTTTTCCTAATTTTATGAATTTTTCCTAATTTTATGAATTTTTTCTAATTTTATGAATTTTTTTCTATTTATTTTAATTTTTTCCTAATTTTTGTGATTTTTTTTTATAATTATTTTAATTTTTTTCCTAATTATTTAATTTTTTCGAATTTTTAAAATTTTTTTCAAAACTACTTTAATTTTTTTCTAATTATTTCAATTTTTTCCTATCTTTTTTGAATTTTTTTAGAATTTTTTTCCTAATTATTTAAATTTTTCCTCATTTTTTAAATTTTTTTCAAATTAATTTAATTTTTGGAATTTTTTTGTAATTAATTATTTTTTTTTTCTAATTTGTTGAAATTTTTCCTATTTTTGTGAATTTTTTAATTCCACGTCAGCATGTCAGTCCCAGTCAACGCCACGTCAGCATTCCATCCAACTTAACGGTCAACTGACGGCCGGTGGTATTTTTGCTCCCAAAACGTAACTTCGTGTGTACTTTTGCTCCAAAAAATACTTCGTGGTGCTGGGCGCTCCTGGGGCCAAACTTCATGTGTAAAATCGCTCCTTTGCCCAAAAAAAAAAGCCAAAGTGCTTCTTTTTTTTTAAGCTCCAATTTAGAGCTTAAAAAATAAACACTAAAAAAAGCACTTTTTTAAAAGCTCATCCAAATGGACCTTAAATACACAAGTCCATATTTATAAGTCATCTTCCATGTAATAAATGATATTGTAATGCCAAGCACCTCGTAGCGGGATGGTACTAGAACCAGCCTTAGAAGTTAGCCTTCTCCATTGTCCAGAGTTTGAGCACTGCCTCCCCCTCCCCCCACTAGCTGTATAAAAAAAATGATATTGTAATAAATTTTCTTATATTAATTGTACTAATAAAAATAAATAAAGAAGAAAGAGTTTAAAGATACTTATTCAAAAATAAAGGAAAAATTAAAAATTTATCCCATAATTATTAAACTAACTACATCTTCTTGATATGTTTAATTTAATTAAAAAGGATTTATAAATTAAATTAGAGTGGTACAAATTAGGAGAAGTTGGATTATTGATTGTGATCTCACCATTTAATGGGGAAATGTGCCAAATAAATGTAGAGGATAAATGTTGGATAATTGAATTTTTTTTTTTTAAAAAAAAAAGTCACTACCACTCATATAGGCATATACTTTAGAGAAAATTCCTTTCAGGTTTTAAGGAATAAAGAAAATGTCAAAAAAATCTTAAGGAAAATTTAGATATCTGAAAAGTTCTAAAGAGTTATTAATCTCATCGATAGAATTCTTAATCCTACAAATGAGAGTTGTTAATCCCACAGAAGAAGTTGTTAATGAGACTTTTCTGAATTTCTCTTAAAATTTTTTCTTTTTGACATTTTATTAATTCTTTAGGACCTGAAAGGAATTTTCCCATATACCTAACTTGTGATTCAGCATCTACTATTCTTCTTGCCTTCATTTGTAGGTGAAGGCATGCACACTGCTAACCTTCACTTCCAAAGAAAGAAGGTGAAGTAGTCCTTCATGGTGGTAGGGTTGTTTATATTTGTCGTATTCATCTCAAAACCGAAGTGTACATTGGCCTCCTTTGAACCAGCACACATTAATTCAGAAGGGTCCTAAAAGGGAAAGGGAAGAAAAGGAAAAAGTTAATTTAACACTCAGAACAAAATTTCATTTACGTTTGGTATTTTAAAATATTTTGTGATTCATCTAATATTTTGAAATATTTTTTTAAATATATTCAACATCCTGAAGTATTTTTCTAAGTGAGTCTAAAGTATTTTGTGGTTCAATTTTATCCTTAAATTATTTTTCATACGCAATATTAACTTCATTATTAATTCAAAAAAAAGCATATTAATTAAAGGTACCTATGTTCCCTGCTTTCAATATTGAAAATAATTAAAGATTATGGTTGAAAATATGGAAGATAAGTGTAGAAAATATTAAAAAATGACAACTGAAAAATTAATGTGTAAAACTTATTATTAAAAGTGACGAAGATGAGTGCTAAAAACAAGGAAGATGAGTATTTTAAAATATGAAAAAAGAGTGATTAAAAATTAACTCAAAAATTATTTTGAGGGAAAATTTGTACCACAAAATATTTTAAAATACTGAACACATGAAAAATACTTTTTGGATTAACCCACCAATATCCGACGTCAATAACAACCGACTAATCTAGTTTTTGAAAGTGTAGGCTTACAATAGAGGAAACCTTACTACCTCTAAATAACAACCGACTAGCTTAGGACTTGAGCACAAGACCACTGATTAGGTTAGAATAACTCATAACCAACTGATCCAAACGCTCCACTGATTAGGTTAGAATAACTCATAACCAACTGATCCAAACACTTAGTGATACATGAAAAGTACTTTAAGTTATTGAATAAATGGCAAAGGAGCAAATTTACCCATAGGCTTTTCCCTAAGGTGCACTCAGCACCACGTGTTTTTCGGAAGAGCAAAAATGCCCACAAGCTTTCAAAATGGGAGCAAAAGTACCCATGCCGTTAAATCCGTTAACCAGCTGTTACTTTTAGGTGGGGCCCACATCATTTTTTAAAAAAATTGTAAGACTTTTTTTAATTCCCAAAGTACCCTTCCCTCTTTCCTTCCTCTGGACGATCCCCTTCCCGTGCTTATGCGTTTCAATTTCAAATCCCATCTCCTTCCCGTCTTTAGATCTGAATCTCTTGGATCGGCCACCCCTTCCAAAATCACCGGCACAGATTCGTCAACTCCTCCATCATCTCCTTCGACCGAAAGCAGAACGCCATCGTCTCCCTCGTCGATTTGATCAAACGCCACGCCGGAGGCTTCTTCAAGACTAGTTGCCAGATGCTCCTCCGCCCATCAGTCGATTTCATCGAGGATCGAGGTTTCTGCAGGTCGAGCCCTGTCGTCCGCTCCTCCGCCATCGTCAATTTCGCCGGAGGTTTCTGCAAGTCAACCCCTGTCGTCCACTCGTCCGCCATCGTTGATTTCGCCGGAGGTTTCTGCAAGTCCATCTCTGCCGTCCGCTCCTCTGCCCATCGTCGATTTCGCCAAAGGTTTCTACTAGTCCAGCCTTGCCGTTCGTCGCCAACTCGGAATCTCCGTTTCTCTGTCAGATCTGGAAATCTTGTGCGTTTTTCATCCTAGAATTGGTGTGCTTCGTATTGTTAAAATCTGGCTAGTACTGTTAAAATCTTAGAATTTCTTAGCCATTTGGGATGAAAAATGCACATAGATCGTGCTTGGTGTATGTGCTTACTACCACTCTACTTCTGCAATGGAAGCTTCTTCTTCTTTCTGGTTTGATTTTGGGCTTGCAGTGATTCAATGATGGAATAGTTCGATTTTGGTTGTTGTGTTTATGTGTTTGATTTTGGTTATGTGTTTACTGTCTTTCGCCCCTCTGAATTTCGATCGTGGTTTTTTTTTTCTTTTCTAGATACTAGTTCCTAATCACCTTCTTGTTCATATATGGTTTCTGGTTGCTCTGGATTGAAACCCCGTATGTAATGTTGTGCATCTGACGATGTTGATTCAAGGAACTGAATATGATTCTGGGTTGCTCTGATTCGACGAACTGAATATGAATTGAGTTTCTTTTTTTAGGTTTAGGGGCATTTTGGTCTTTTCCCATTGTAGTTAACATTAGTTAAAGAAATTTAACAGTGATGGTATTTTTGCACCTATTTTAAAAGCTCATGTGTGTTTTTACTCCCCCGAAAAACATATGGTGCTAAATACACCTTAGGGAAAAGTCCATGGATAATTTTACTCCTTTACCCTTAAATAAATCACAAAATACATTCAATACATCGAGATAAATGTACTTCTTGTGTTAGATGAATCTTAATCCCAAAATTTACAGAGTTTTTTCTGGTTCATCCGCTTGAACTTTTATCCGTACCGTGATCAACTTGTCCCAACAATGATTACATTGTCGATTCAATAACTCATTGACACTTGGACTTTTACCCGTACCGTTATCAACTTGTCGCTACAATGATTACATTGTAACTCATTGACACTTGGACTTTTACCCGTACCGTTATCAACTTGTCCCTATAATTATTAGATTATCCATTTCACTAAATCAATGTAGAAATTTTATTGATAGGTTTATAGTATTAGAAATAGAATGTATTCCATGGATTTTATTTACAAAACATACTCATTGGTTCTTCAATGAAAGACCTTTTCACGAAAATTTAATGAACCATATATTTAGTTAATCTCCAAAAAGCCATACTATTCAAAGGGCGATTTCATTGTTCCAAAGAAAAAGGTGATTTTATATGAATATCATTAAAATATAAGCTTCAACTAATTGATTAAGAGTAATAAATATGTATTTATTTTTCAACTATGCCTTTATTTATAAAGACGATGTAAATGAGAGAGATAATGAATGAATCAAATAGTGTTAAAGGTAAAGTTAGAAAAAATATAATAAATGTTTTGATAAAACTAAAATGAGGCTTATATTTTGGAACTAACCCTTTTGCAAATTTAAAATTTTTATTTGGAGGGAGTATATATATTTTTTAAAATGATTATCAAACTCAGTCAAATTTAAGCATTATCAGATTCAATTAGGGTTAGATCTCTTCAAGATATTTTTTTACCTTCATATTGACTCGAATTCAAAACCTGTATTTAAACTGTCAAGGCTCCTTTAACTAGAATTTACATGTGTTACTTAGCTAATTATAATTAATTTACTTAATTTTAGTAAAGTAGTTAATTTTAAAATTCAAGTAGTGTGTGTGTGTGTGTGTGTGTGTGTGTGTGTGTGTGTATATATATATATATATATATATATTAGTATAGTTAGAACTTGGAAAAAGGTGAAAAAATGTGGGACTCACAAATGACGGAAAGGTACGAGGGGGATTCATGTATCCTCTCACAATTCGTACTCTTCCTTATGGCGTCTTTCAACTCTCCTTTAATCTTCTTCGACTTTAGGCCATAAAAATTAAGATAGAAATTCTCATTTTGACTGAGGTTAAGATCTTTTTGTTTGTTGGTGATGATTATCTTCCTCAAATTGAGGAAATGTGGCATACTTTTGCCCACGGTGGTTGACGTATTCTTGTTGAACCGCACTAGCTGTGTTGATGATGATAGGCATGTTATGTTGTCGTAACTCAACATATCAAAAATGGATCATCATAATTGTATGGCTCATTATGTTGTTGATGTCCATCATGTTCATATTGTCGACAGGTCAAGTACTCGTATTGGTGCTCATCATGTGTGCGATGAAGATAACTTTAATTTGTCACTATAATTATATTTATGTGAATCGACATAGCTATAGCGACTTGGCCGATGAAACATTGTTCTCTCTCCTTTTTTTTCTTCTCCTTTGTGACACAGACGGTGTCAAGGATCGGATTTGGCTTTCTTCCTATATCCTTTACCATCATTTTCCCTCATTTTCTCTTTTTATCATTGAGATCTTAATCCAACGGTAGAAAAAATAAAAGAAGGGAAAATGATGATAAAGAGTATAAAACCAAAACCGAATCCATCAAAGATCAGAGGGAAGCATTGAAGGTCTGGAGGTAGACCTTATGTTCTGATATCATATTGAATTTAGAGGGATAAAAACACATTCTATTAATCTCTGAATAAAAAGAGAATATATATGGGCCTTTATATAGGTAAACCTAAAGCTAATCTTAGAATCTAATCAATCAAAGTAAATCAAAATAATTAAGACATAATATCGTAAAATATAATATATCAATACTTATTCCTAAGATATAATAAATAGCACATTAAATAACAAGATAATAACTAATTTAATTAATCCATAATATTCTAATACGTACAAACCACAAAGATTCCAAAATTTGGAAAGGTAAGAATATTAGAAAATTATTACGATCTTTATGAGCTTATAGCCATATGGAAATCCATTGACTTAAGGATTTAGGGCCCATTTGGATGGACTTTTAAAAAAAAAATTTTTTTTTAAAGCTCCAAATTGGAGCTTTTAGAAAAAGGAACGTTTTGACTTTTTTTTTTGTGACTTTTGCTTTTAAAAAAAAAAATCATCTAGACACATAAATTAATTAAAAATACATTTCTTTTGCATTAAAAAAGTTTTTTTTTTAACCAAAAAAACCCATCCAAACTGGCCCTTAGAAGATGTTTCATCAATTTTAATTCCCAAATTGCTACCAAACCAATAAGCTCTAGGCAATAAAAAAAATAAATGATCAAAATATTCATTGTTGACAGCACAAAAGGAACATACCTCCAGGGCAGACAGAAGAAACTCATATTTATTTGTTCATTGATAAATAGAGTACTTAATAAGTGGGCAAAAACCGATGAGCCTCTTTGCCTATACGAGTTGTTCCCCATCGTCCATTGCATTAATTCTCAAGATTGCCTTTATTCTCTTGTTGTGTTCTTCTGCTATCTTTCCTTATTTACAAGGGTTGGAATAGGTTAGGCTAAACTAGACTTTACCTAAGGTCTAGACTAGCAATAGAGATTTAAAGCTTGAGAGTCTTGATTTAAGCTTATATATGTTAGTATCCTATGTGTTTTAATGATAATCAACAAATGTAAACTCACTTGGAAGTGTTTGTCTTTGGTAAAAACTTACTGTCAAAGACAAACTCGAGTATTGGTATCAATACTCGAGTATTGACTTGACAGAGAGTTGCTCAAATCCATTTTCACAAAGCAATACTCAAGTATTAATTGCAATACTCGAGTATTGGACTTATAGAGAGCACTTCAAGTTTTCACCCTGAGACAATACTCAAGTATTGGTTGCAATACTCGAGTATTGGACTTACAGAGAGCACTCTAAGTTTTCACCTTGAGACAATACTCAAGTATTGGTTGCAATACTCGAGTATTGGACTTACAGAGAGCATTCTAAGTTTTCACCTTGAGACAATACTTAAGTATTGGTTGCAATACTCGAGTATTGAACACAGAGAGAATTTCAATATTGACATAAGTTCTCAATACTCAAGTATTCAATTGAATACTCCAGTATTGGTCATACAGAGAGTCATCAAAGTTTTACATCTTATGAAAACTCGAGTATTGATTTTACATACTCGAGTATTGGACTTTCACAAAGTTTTTCAAATCAACATTTGTTTATGACTACTCAAGTATTGACATGGAAAAACTCCACAAGATTTTCAAATGAATGCATACTCGAGTATTGATTTGGAAACTCGAGTATTGGGCATACAGAGAGCTTTTCCTCTTGTCAATGACTTGAATACTCGAGTATTGATTTGAATACTCGAGTATTGTACCTAAGGTCCAAAGTTCACATCACGATGATTTCTCTCTGGATGATGAATACTCAAGTATCAAGTTGGATACTCAAGTATTGACTTAAGTGCACAGTGACATACTCGAGTATTGATGAACATACTCGAGTATTGAGCGTTGAACTTGAAAATCAAATTTGACGAATTTGTGAAACTCCTTCATTTGATCTTAATACTCTCATTTATCATTCTTATATATTCTTGGCTATGATTAACCATCTCTTTGATGAGTTTTTAGACAGATTAACGAGACTTAATTGAAGGATAAAGTGAAAAGTAAAAAGTGGTTTAGTTCATTAAATGCACTGCTCATAAAGTTGCATAAACTTGGCTAATTCCTCTGCACACGGTTGCAAAGCATTAAAGAATGTTTCCTACAACAAGCAACCTCAGTTCCAACGGACTAATTTGCAAAAGAACAAGTCAGATTACTTGGCCAGCTGGATTAAGCTAAGTTTAGAGAGAGAAGATGCCTAAAACACTTGCTAATCATCTGAAGACTTCTCTCAACGGTAATATTGAAGATGCAACGGTCAATTAATACTTCCAAGTATAAATAGGACAGCATTCAAGTCTCTACAACAACCACAACATCTGAAAACGCACAAGCATTCAAGTTCATCAACTACCTTTCAGTTTTCACTTGTATCTTGTCTTTTGACATTATAAGCTTCAGTGTTTATCATCATATGCTCTTAAAGAGAGTTTTATCTAATTGTTAATCATTTATAGTAAAGAACCACAAGTCAAGGGACTTGGTGGTTGGGCTCATTGATTACAACTTGTAAGGGGGAGTGAGTTCTAGTGAGAGAATTACTTCTTAAATGCAGAGTGTGTAATCATTGATATAGTGGAAAATCCCAGAGTGTCTGGGGACTGGATGTAGGTCAAGTTGTTAGGACCGAACCAGTATAAATCCTTGTGTCCAAGCTTTCTCTTCCCTTTCTCTGTTAACCCCTATTTTTATTATTCAAAAACAGAGCACGCAAACAAAAATTTGTAAAATACCCAATTCACCCCCCTCTTGGGTATTTGGCTCCACTTTCAATATGTAGACTTTTTTTAATGATCGAGTCTGGACTTTCAAAAGGCCTGAAGCATTTTTAAAGGCTTACTTAAAATATAGGTCTTTAAACAACCTTTAAAGCCTATACCTCAAAATGCATATATAATTATTTTTGCTTATTTAGAATCTCATATTACGTCTTAAAAGCCTAACATCCATTCTTACCAGAATATTGGCTTAGTGAGGAAAAGAAAAAAAAATGTCCAATGACAACAGTTGTCCAAACATTAATTAATGAGATATAATTTTTTAAAATCAACCAAGCACAGCAAACAGCATGTAAAGTTGAATTTTACCTCTTTTAGCTTTTCCACAAACATTGGAGCAAACTCCTTCTACTAAAATTATAATATTTCATTTGGCACTAAAATAAACTCAGCAATTATTTATGCTTTAGTAGACGACACAAATCAGGGGTACCATCTTGAGTGGTCGAATGGAAGAAAGGTAGGAGTGAATGATTCATGTGAATGCAAAGGTTAAGTGTGTGTTAATAACGAAGGATTGTGAAACTTAAAATTAAGGTTAAGTTGGTAAATTTATAAATAATTTATAAAATTATTTTGACAATATTATATAGATACTTATATAATAGTATAAATTAAAAGAAAGTTAAATAGGCTAGACACTATGAAAATATGTCTGATCTGTTATTTACAAGATAAACTAGACTAAGCTTTATGTAAGTTATGTTTTAGGCCCCTGTTAAAGACGGACTTGGCTTCTGTCCTTTTCTTTTACTGTCCGCTCCCATCCTTTACCCCTTTATGACCATTGGATCAAAATCTAATGATCCATATTTAAAGCTATTAATATTTTTCTCCTCTTATAAAAAGAGGAGAGAGAAAGATGAGAAGGAAATATTAAATGTAGATCATTAGATCTTGATCTAATGATCATAAAGAGGGTAAAGGATGGGAGCGGATAGTAAAAGAAAAGGACAGAAGCCAAGTCCGTTAAAGACGAACCTATTCTTACCTCGATGTGCTTGATTTGTGACAATGGCACTCGGTGAAATTTCAAGATTGGTGCATATAAGTGACCAGCACAAGATCATATGTTGGCAAACTTTATTGGACGCATTTTAAAAAATTCATTTCACCAATACCATATTGGATCGGAATAATTACTAACAGATGATCAAAAAAATAAAAAGTATAACTTAAATAAAATGGAATCTATTGAGACTCCAAACTACTATCTTTTTTTTTTTTGGGGTCATGTTCACAAGTCAAAGCATATTTTAAATATGCTAGCCTATTCATGTAGCGCAGGGGGTCGTCGGTCCAGTTTTAGGCCTAACTTTTATAAAATATCCCTATTTTGATGCCCGAATAATTTACTCAGGCCCGTTTAACAAATTATTTTATTTTATTTTCTTATAGAAATTAAGTTTAAACACCAAAATTTTTAATGTAAGACAAATATTTTTAAAGTATTAATTTTGCAGAAATAGGGAACCTGGGTCGTTTCCCAACGAACTTGCAACGGGTTTGATTGAAAGCAACAGCGAAACAGAAACAGTAAAAATGGGGGGTTTTAATTCAAACAGATTAAAAATGAAATTTAACAGAAACAGAACGAAATGCAGAAACAGAATGGAAGCAAAAACAGATTAAAAACGATCAACCCAACGTTCAGATTCCAGAGACTTCCATCATTGAACAAAATATAAATAACCCACGTTTGGCTCTGGACGAACCGAGATCTCTGCATCCGCCCAGAAAATCCCTCGACTAGACGATCGCCTAGAATATGTCCGAACAGCGGCATCTCACTGTGCGATCGCACAGCAAAACTTAAAACCTAGTTCGAACTCAGTCCTTGGGATAAACCAAACCGAATATTAAATCTAATATTTGAACTATTTCCAGGAATTGGATCCGATAAGATGAAAATAGAAACGAGTTAAATTACCGGATAAGCACAAGTTCTCTAGACGAATCATGGAATCCTCACGTTGGATTAACCACAAAAGTTTAGCCAAGCATGACTAGGCAAAACGCAGAAGAAAAGATGAAGAAGAACGTGAAGAACATTGTAGAGAAAATTAAATTTCTGTCTTTCAATCCAAAACTGCTTCAAACTTGTATTCAGAATATGTTTGCAGCCACTATCTAATTTTCCTTATGTAGGAAAGATGACTAAAAATAGGAAACCCCTAATCAATAGGAAATCCCTATACAAAAAGGAAACCTCTAAAAATTGGTCTTTTATTACAAAATCGAGCAAAATAAAATCCAGAAAAATAGGTCTGTCTTTAGCTCCAATTTCGTCCATCTTCTTGTTTGAATCAGCCTTTCGAGTCTTCATAACAATTGTAACTCTCTGAATCATCTAAAAAAGGAAAGAAGAATCAGGCTAATCGGATATATAGATCAAAAGTTATGGCGAAAATACTAAATCACTGTAAAACTGGAATTTATTTATAAAAATGAAATCAATCACAATAAAAGCTCAAAGCTCAATTAGGTAATAAAACCCATTATTTAATAACTAAACAATCCTAAATTTATTCACCAAGAGATACAATTAAAATGAAATCAATCACAATAAAAGCTCAAAGCTCAATTAGGTAATAAAACCCATTATTTAATGACTAAACAATCCTAAATTTATTCACCAAGAGATACAATTAAATGTAATAATATTTAATTATCAAATTCCCCCACACTTATCCTTTTGCACTCCTGGGCAAAATTAAAAGAAAAAGTCTAAAATGGAAAATTCTTCATTTCTAATAATTGCTAACAATGCAAAATTTAACAAAGGACATAAAGCTTCAAAAGACCAATCAATCAAGACCAAAATCCTTTCATCTCCAATTACAAATCCTGGCAATCTCAATCAATGATGCTAATCACACAAGATGGTTTCTCAAGGGATGCCTTCAATCAATCTCTCAAGTGTATAGGGTCAATAAGTATATCGCTCAAATTCTACTCAAGAAAATAGTCCTACCATAGGCTTGCTCAATTTCTACTTCTCCACCACTTATAACACATGCATGCAAAAATCAAGAGAGCTTGTTATTGAAGGCTGTAATGAGGCTAGGGTATAGGTGTGAATAAGTATGGATATGATAAGCTAAGCACCCAAGAAATTCAAAGAATATCAGTTAATAATAGCAAATCACCTCAATAACATTTCTTTTTATTTCTCCTTCTTTACATTGCTTCCTCTCTCTCTCTCTCTCTCTCTTTCTTTTCTTTTCTTTTTTTTTTCTCTCTTTTCTTTTGTATTTTTTTTGTATTTTTCTTTTTTGCTTTTTTTTTTTTAGAATAACAATGACCAAAATCAATGCCAAATGATGAATGATACACAATCAAATACTCTCCCCACACTTAAAATGTTGCACACCTGGGCAACCCCCACACTTAAGCACAAAACTAAGGTGAAACCAATGCTCAATAAATTTCCAAGGTACGGGATAAAATGGTTTTACGCTTAGGCTTGTAATGTGGCTTAGAAAAGAATGAGTCAAGAAGGCACAAAGGGGTTAGCAAAGGAATAATAATGTAGGGAAAGGCTATTTGGCCAAAGTGGGGAAAATAAAAGAAAGAAAACTAGCTTCCATCATACTTATGCACGTAAGTGAAAAATGTACTTTCAAAAAGAAAAGGAGCAAGTTCTAGAGAACGCAAATTATGAGCAGATGAACACATGAAAGAAAGAATGGCAAAGATGAATTCCATTCATGCAGGCCCAAAACCTCACAAGGTCAATACCAACTCAGGCAATCAACAACATCAAATCAACTACCAAGACATGTAATCGAAGAGTTAAGAATTGCAGACCAAACAGAATGATCCATTAAAACCAACATGTCCAAGTTCATAATATGTAGCAATCATAGAAAGAGAGATTGTATTTATTTCAAAAAGCAAAAGAGGAAAAAGGAAAACAAATAAAAGAGAAGGAGGAGGAAGAAAGAAGAATACTCCCCAAGGGTTTATGGAGGATAAGTGGCATCAATGAGGAGAATCTCTGCTTCCTCAGCCTGCTGCTGGGATCCCTCATGAAAGTGCTTGAGGTGATGCCCATTGACCTTAAAGGTCCTTCCTGTAGCTGGATAACATAGCTCAACAGCACCAAATGGAAATATGTTAGTGATCTCAAAAGGGCCATCCCATCTAGATCGAAGCTTACCTGGCATAAACTTCAAACGAGAATTAAATAGAAGAACTTTTTGGCCCACAGAAAATTCCTTCCTCAGGATATGCTTATCATGGAATGCCTTAGTCTTTTCCTTGTATAATCGTGAACTCTCATAGGCATCCAATCGCAGCTCACTTAACTCTTGCAACTGTAGCTTCCTCTCCATCCCAGACTTAGCCAAATCCATGTTACACTGCTTAATAGCCCAATAGGCTTGATGCTCCAACTCAACCGGAAGATGACAAGCCTTACCAAAGACAAGCCGATAAGGAGACATCCCAATCGGAGTCTTGTAGGTGGTGCGATATGCCCACAAAGCATCATCTAGTCGCTTACTCCAATCTTTCCGGGTAGAGTTAACAGTCTTCTGAAGGATTTGCTTAATTTCTCTATTCGAGACTTCAGCTTGACCGTTGGTCTGAGGATGGTATGCTGTGGAGACCTTGTGGAGCACTCCATACTTGCGTAACAAGGCACCCATGCTTCGGTTACAAAAATGAGAACCCTGGTCACTGATAATGGCTCTAGGAATACCAAACCTGCAGAAAATGTTAGACCTAACAAAATCCACCACCACAGAAGAATCATTAGTCCGGGTGGCTTTCGCCTCAACCAATTTCGAGACATAATCAACAGCCAACAGTATAAAAGTACAACCATATGAAGTAGGGAATGGACCCATAAAATCAATACCCCAAACATCAAAGATCTCACAAAACAATATAGGGTTCTGGGGCATCTCATGCCTACGGGAAATACTCCCTGCTCTCTGACAGTTATCACATGACTTACAAAATAGATGGGAATCATGAAACAAAGAAGGCCAAAATAATCCACTGTCTAACACTTTCCTAGCAGTTCTTTGGGGTCCAAAGTGACCACCACAAGCAGAAGCATGAGCAAAATGCAATATAGAGTGAAACTCATGATCAGGTACACATCTCCTAACTACTTGGTCACTACAAAATTTCCACAAATAAGGGTCATCCCAAACATAATATTTAGATTCACTCTTTAATTTAAGGGTTTGGGCCTTAGTGGAATCGACAGGCAAAACACCAGCTACCAAGTAGTTAACTAGATCAGCATACCATGGAAGCTTACCTTGCAGCTGTAGAAGCTGCTCATCAGGGAAATCATCCCGAATAGAAGAGGGGTGAGAGGGAGAATGGGTGATGCGACTCAAGTGGTCAGCTACCTAGTTTTGTGCTCCACTTCGGTCTCGAATCTCAACATCGAACTCTTGGAGCAATAGCATCCACCGGATGAGCCGTGGCTTAGCATCTACCTATTTCAAAAGAAATTTCAACGCTGCATGGTCAGAAAATACAACTACTCTACTTGCTAGCAGATATGACCGAAACTTATCAAAAGCAAATACAATAGCCAACAACTCCTTTTCAGTAGTGGTGTAGTTAGACTGGGCAGTATCTTAAGTCTTAGAGGCATATGCAATCACATGAGATGCTCTGTCAACCTGTTGTCAATCTCATAATATCCTCCAATGAGGAACCACTGCTACTAGCCTGCTGTTGTGTGGCCTGTGGAGGTGCACATATGGTTGGTCGAGGAGGTGGCGCAGGCAGAGGAGGTGCAGATTGTTGTTGGAAATTTTGTGGTCTGTACTGCATCTGCTGGTAATTCCCAGAATTCTGCTGATACTAGTTACTCTGATTCTGATTCTGGTTCCAACGGAAGTTAGGGTGATTTCTCCAACCAGGGTTGTAGGTGTTGGAGAAGGCATTGTTCTGCTGGTATTGTGGCTTCCCTGGAAAAACACCCACTGCAGTTACTAACTGGTCTTGGTAAGTAGGATCATGCAAGGTAGGACAAGAGTCAGTAGAATGATAAGGGTCAGAACAGAACCCACATGAGTACCCAATCTGAGAAGGAGGAGAAGGCTGTACTATCTGTGTCACTGCCAACTGCCTCACAAGGGAGGTCAGATCATCAAGTCTAGTCTCTAACCTCTGAGAATCATATTGGGCTAGAGGTGTTTAGATTTGGTAAACAGGAGTACTATTGACCCTAGTGCCAAATTGCTGAGAATTAGCAGCCATAATAGATATCAACTCTCGGGCCTTTTCAGGTGTCTTGCTATCTAAAGCCCCACCACTGGATGCATCCACGAAACTTCTATCCAACGATAACAAACCAGAATAGAAATATGTAATTAAGAGCTGGTCTGAAATTTGGTGATGTGGACAGCTAGCACACAATCTCTTGAACCTCTCCCAATACTCATACATGGTCTCCCCATTGATTTGTTTAACACTTGTGATCTCCTTCTGAATAGCAATGGCTTTTGAAGAAGGAAAGAACCTCACTAGGAATAGCTTCTGCATATCATCCCAACTCCCAATAGATGCTGGTTGCAAATTGTATAGCCAATCCTTAACCACACCATCTAGGGAGAATGGAAAAGCTCTCAGCTTAATGTGGTCCTCATCAATTACTTGAGGTTTCATCGTGCTACATACCACATGGAACTCCTTTAGATGCCTGTGAGGACATTCACCTGCAAGACCATGAAACTTGGGCAACAGATGGATAAGAACAGATTTTAGTTCAAAGTTAGCAGCAAGTTCAGGATATTGAATACACAAATTTTGATTGCCCACATCAGGGGTAGCTAATTCTTTCAAAGTATGATGACCTGCTTGTTCTGCCATAATTTCTGAGTTAGCAACGCTGCTAGAATCAGTGAAAACAACAAGGCTATCAGGAGTACTATCAGAAGCACAATCAGAAAGATCAACAGAATGGACACAATCAGAATGGTCACATTCAGACTCAAGTTCAATTTCTAATTTAGTATTAATCCCACGATTTACTCTTCTAGCAGTGAGAATTGTTCTTTCTATTTCAGGATCAAATGGCAACAAGTCTTCTGGATTGACAGTGCTCCTAGTACTCATGCAGCATAATCACAAGGCAGAATTTGCAAAAAATCAAAATCACAAAAATGCCATAAGAAACTCAGAATTACGAAAATGCCACACTAAAAGTGGTAAAAAAGTAAAAAAAAAAACACTAAGACATACAAAAGCAAACACAAAGAAAACAAGAACCTATGGTAGAAATTGACCAAAACAAGTCCAGAAACAATATCAAATGATTTTTAAAATTTATGGGACTTGGACAGGGCAATTCCTAGACCATTGGGGAACCCAAAAATGGAATAAAAAAACTTCAAAAATTGAAAAAGTGGTCTAAACGATGGAATTTGGCTAAAATCCAAGGACCCACAGTACCACAGTACCTAGGGTACTGTGTTCGTCTTAAAATATCATTTTCCTTTAGCCCACCAAAAATCAGCCTAATCGGAGTAGGTCAAACAATTCTGAAATACCCGTTACGTCCCAACGAGACCAAAAAAATAAATTAAAAAAATTAAAAAAATGTTACTAATCAAACCGATGCAAATTCCCCGGCAACAGCGCCATATTTTGACAGAAATTTGCCGTATCTCCCAAAATAACCAAGTTCGAAAACAATTTTTTTTTGCAGAAATAGGGAACCTGGGTCGTTTCCCAACGAACTTGTAGCGGGTTTGATTGAAAGCAACAGCGAAACAGAAACAGTAAAAATGGGGGGTTTTGATTCAAACAGATTAAAAACGAAATTTAACAGAAACAGAACGAAATGCAGAAACAGAATGGAAGCAAAAACAAATTAAAAACGATCAACCCAACGTTCAGATTCCAGAGACTTTCATCATTGAACAAAATATAAATAACCCACGTTTGGCTCTGGACGAACCGAGATCTCTGCATCCGCCCAGAAAATCCCTCGACTAGACGATCGCCTAGAATATGTCCGAACAGCGGCGTCTCACTGTGCGATCGCACCGCAAAACTTAAAACCTAGTTCGAATTCAGTCCTTGGGATGAACCAAACCAAAAGAAGAATCAGGCTAATTGGATATCTAGATCAAAAGTTATGGCGAAAATACTAAATCACTGTAAAACTAGAATTTATTCATAAAAATGAAATCAATCACAATAAAAGCTCAAAACTCAATTAGGTAATAAAACCCATTATTTAATGACTAAATAATCCTAAATTTATTCACCAAGAGATACAATTAAGTGTAATAATATTCAATTATCAACTATTTATCTTAAAACAAAATTTTTCATGAGTTAGAAACTCTACATTCTTATTTTTCAATGTGTGTTATTGTTTTCTCTTTTTAACATAGTCTGCATGGTATTAAGAACAAAATGAAATATTCTTAAAAATCGAGTTTTTTTTTTTAACAAAATCAATTAGAAGACTTTTAACTAGCTGTAATGAGATCAACAAGCTTCTCTTAACTTTTAAATAAGAATATAATTAATTTTTTCAGTTAAAAATGTTTAAATAGAAACACTATTTGATTTGAAAAACATTTCCAATTGATAAAAAGAAAAATCATTTTCCTCAAAACAAAACTCAACTTGTAGTCATTGAACAAATTTTTTTAAAAACATTTGGTGGGTTTAAACGACCTAGCCAGCTTTGTAACATTCCAAATTTTATTAAATGATATTAGCGTTTATAAATTAACTTGAAGATTTAGAGTAAAATAAACCATTGTTTATAATGGAATTAAGAAAAGAATGAAATATGATTAGGGACTGGAAGAGAAACTCTTAAACGAGATAGATGCTCCCTAATTATATCTTTTAAGGTATCAAATTACATTTGTGAAAAATAAGTACAACATTAAAGAAAACAAATATTTAATATTTACTTCAATTTAATAGGATAATTTATGACAATTGAAATTTAACATGTAATTATTTGAGTAATGAGAATTTACTCAAAAAGATCAGCTCCGGGCGAATTTCCTTTTCTTTTGTTTTTCTCTTCGCACGGCTGTCAAGTAAGTTATCTACCTCCTATTTATAAGGCTTTTCCTCTTTAATTTTAGGTATTTAATATTAGAAAGATTTAGGGTAGTTAGATTTCATATTCTTAAGCCTTCTAATTGATTATTTCGTTTTTAATGGAGTTAGTGAGGTTTGAATAAGAGTTGTATGATTTAGATTTTTGCTTGAGTGGTTGATTTGAAGAAACTAAAGTTATGGTTTGGTTATGAAAATGTGATTTATGAGATGAGATATGTTAATTTTGAATTTAATGATTCATTTTAACTTATTGGAGGTTATGTTGATGATTCAATAGCTTGGGTTTGAGGTTTATGATGGAATATGAATATTAAGAATTTTGGGTGAAACTTTAAGTGTAGGAAACTAGGTGTTTTAGGATAAATTGAAGAGGCCGTTATGATCAACTGATAACTCTAAAGGGTGAAAACGAATTAATGGGAGAAAGAACATGAATTGTGATGATGATTTGATGAATAATTGATTTATCAGGTTTTTTCTTAAGTATTAAAGTGACCAAAATTTTAGGGTGTTTATGATGATTGGATAGAATTGTTATTGTCAATGATTTTAACGAGAGGAATTTAGTTATTGATGATAAAAATATGCTTGTGATGGAGAAATTGTGTTATGGTAGTAAATTGAGAATTTTGAGGCTTTGTATTAAAGTGAATAATTTGAAGGTTATATAAAGATTTCAGTTAGGGGTTTGATTTTTGAGTTAGGCTTTGGGTTGATATTGATATTGTGATGATTAGAAATGAGGATTAATAATTGGTTTAGTTTAATTGGTTTATGTATTTAATTAAGCTTGATATTTTTCTCAAATGAGCATTTTGAGGTTGGAATCCTAAGTCATAAATTGGAGATTCTGATTTATTGGAAAAAATGAAGGACAATGGTTGGTTTCTGGAGAGATTTTAAGGCTCTAAATTGTTGTTGTAACCACTCAATTAGTTTGAATACTAAATTGTAGTTACAATTGAGTGTTGTAGATTGATTTGTGAATTGTGGTTGAGCTTGTAGCTTGGATTCTTATGGTAAATTTAGCTTTAGTAAGAGGTAACCACTTTCTATTTGTTATGTGTATTGATATATTATTTGTGCGTATTTTGTGAATGATTGTGAGAATGAAAATGGTAGTATTTTGATAGAATTGATATACTTTGAATTGTTTTTGCAACTCAGAAAGTCATCATGATGTTGATAAGTATTTTGATAGAAATTGCCTTGTGAAATTGTGTGAGTGAGTGAGAGAGAGAGAGAGGGAGAGGGAGAGGGAGAGAGAGAGAGAGAGAGTTGAGAATTGTGATATTATGACACGAATATGAAAATGATTTGAATATGAAAATCTTGAGAAATCCTCATTGAACTATTTATGGATAATTATTATGATGATTGAATTGTGATAAGATGAAGTATTTTGTTCCACCAAGTGGTGTAGTCTCCATTGGTGCACGATGGTTGGCTTTTCTCTATCCCACTAGTTTAATGAGAGTGTCTCACTGGTTCAACCAAGGATTGTCATACTGGTTCAATGAGGGTTCTGACATCCCATTATTTCACCGAGAGGAAAAGACTCATAGTCTATACATGTGCTCTGTAGATTTTGGTCAATCCTCATCACATGACTAGTGAGCTTTTGAGTGGCTAGTAACATGGATAGTAACTTACCCCATGAGTTTAATTGGCAAAAATAAGGCAGTTCGATTGAATCGATTGAAGGCAACTTGGGAATTCTGATACGAAATTTGTGTTTTTGAAATTTTGCTACAAAATTTGTGATTAAAAAAATTGTGATATGGAATTTGTTATATGAAAACTATGATATCGAAAACATGATACGGAATTTGTGTATGGAAATTGTGATATAGATTTTGTGACAAAGAATTTGTGATATAGAAATTGTGATACGGAATTTGTGATTGGAGTTTGTGATATGGGATTTGCGAAATGGAACGTGTGATATGGGATTTGCTGAAATGGAATTATGTCTCTACTACTTTGCTATATAAACCATTCCACTTAGCATCTCATTAGCACATATTAGCATGTGTAATTAGTAAATAGCTAGTTACTGAGGCTTTTGTCTCACCCAGTTGATTTAAAATTTTCCAAGTAATAGTTATTTTGCTAATCAATTGGGGAAGGCTCTGGAGTCTTGATTATTGTGATAATTTTTATAAAGCCTCCTCCTTTTTATTCATGTGGTGAATTGTTGAATCTTGCTAGTGTAGGACTCATGTTGCTTTCTCTGATGTGATATTGTGTTTTGGATTATACCATGTTCTATCATGGATAAGTAACTCAAGTGGATATTTGAGAAAATCATTATTTAAGTATTTTAATAATTGAATTTGATATTGAGCTTGTGGTTGGATGAGTATATTCTGGACTTCGAGAAATCCAAGTGAGTTGATTAATTATGGTTTAGTATATAAAATGATGCAAAGAGTTTTATTAATCATGATATATTTAAAATTTTTGGCGGTTGGTTAGTTTGACTTATGATGTTTTATAAATGTTTGTGAATTTTGAATATTATTAAGAAATGAGGTTATCCTCGGGCTTATGGTTGAATACTCTATTCTAAGTTTCGAGAAGCTCAACGCTCAATTGTTAATTGTAATGACTTTATAAATGTGTTATTTTGAAATAGCCTAGTATATAATTATTTAGAAATTTTTTATTATCCATGATAAAATTTAAAGACCAGTTTATTATTTTTCATCATGAATAGAAACTTGTGGGGGTTTAAGTCTTTTATAACCATAGTAGTGTCTTCAAATGTTAATTGAACTCTTTTTCTACCAGGTTAACTTTTGAAAGATGAGTTATAATCTATTCTACTATGGTAGACCTTTAGATGTAAGTTTTCTCCTTTATGCTATCGTATTATTTATTGTCAGAGGATTTGATTAAAGGTATGGATAATTGAGTTTTAAGGAAAAGATTTTACATGCGGCTCATTTAAGCCTCCGCCCTATAGGGCTAGCCTTTTTAGGCTCCACTACTTTTGAAGGCTCTAAATCATAAACTCAACCCTTGACTTAAACAAGCTTAAAGAGGCTAGCTTGATGGGCTCAAGCCGTTTTCCTGACTCTAAGTTATATATAATTACTTTTAGGATTAAGGTGCAAATTGGCCAATAAAGTTTTACTCCAAGAGCGTCCAGTACAAAAAAGTTTTAAGTGGATCAAAAATACCAAAAAACTTTTTAAAATGTAAAGTTAGCACAACACTGTTGGAAAAAAAATCAACGTTGGTTAAAATCACAAACTTTTAAGGGTTAAGGTGCAGATTGGCTAACAATTTTACTCCATGAGCGCCCAGCACAAAAACATTTTACTCCAAGAGCGCTTAGCATTAAAAAATTTTTAAGTGAACCTAAAATATCTACTCGTTACATTTGTGATTTTTTGTTGTTGCATTACTGTTTATAACCTAAAAGCACATGATTGGGGGGTCCGAGCAAGAATTTGCAACAGTCGAATTTTGAGTGATTTGCACATGGGCTTGCCCGAACATGTTCGAAAGCTTACCCGGGCACCCTTTTGAAAATGTAACCTTTTAAGGGTGCCCAGGTAAGCTTTCGAACGTGTCTGCAATCCACCCATAATCCGACTATCGCAAATCCTTGCCCGAACCCCCCCAACTATGTGCATTAGGGTTAGAAAGAGTGAATGCAACAAAAAATCACAAATGTAATGAGTAGATATTTTAGGTCAACTTAAAAACTTTTTTGTGCTGAGTGCTTTTAGAGTAAAAAAATTTTGCGCTAGGTGCTCCTGAAATAAAACTTTGTCAACCAATCTGCACCTTAACACTTATTTTTATGATTTATAGTTCATAAAACATAGTTTATCCCTTTTTTTTTTTTTAATAAAGAGCATAGTTTATCTTAAACTATACAAAACATTAGAGGAGTGTTAAAAGTGCTTAATCTCTTCATACCAAGAAAATAATTAAATAAGTGCTTAACCTCTCTTCTTGCCCTTTTTTCTATCTTCATTTGCTTTGTGATAAGGAATTTAGGTTAGGTACTCCTCCGGTTCTTAATATAAAACATATTTTAGAAGTTGATTTTGGTTATAAATATAAGACATAGTTTTTATATTTATACATATTTTCCTAATCTAACCATATGGTTACTCCTTCAACAATAATCAAGAAGGAGAAGGAATGAGAGAGTTAAGGAAGATGATTATGGTGTTTTAAAAAATATATGTTAAGCTAACTAACTCAACTAACTGTTGGGGTCCGTACATGCAACGGAAGAATTTCATCCATTAAAATCTTACGAATCCTAATGAAGAGGATCTATCAACGGTGTTTAAATCAGGATAGTCAGAAATTGTACGTTTTGTATTCGTGTGCGTCTTGTTTGATACGATCAACAGGAGCCGACTCAGCGAATCCACTCCCTCTACCAGTATCCACACCGAACAGACTCTAACACTGACGGCAGCATGCTAATGCCTTTCAACGTCTTACATCTTTTTCTTTCTTTAGGGTTTTTTCTCGCGGATCGTCTCTTCTTATTTTAATACGACTAGATCATTATCTTATAGAGTTTCCAAAATCCTAAAATGTCGTATTAAAATATTCAAAATTAATCTTATTTAATTTTGAAATTTGGATTTGGATTAAAATAATATATTAATTAAATTTGTCCAACAAATCTAATCTAATCTATTTATTTAATCCAAATTAAAAGCCAGCTGATTTAATTTATCTTTATAAATTAAATCTGAGATATGATATCTATCTATTTAATTAAATCTGAGATACTATATCTCAATTCAAATTAAATCTGAGATACGATATCTCTATTCAAAAATTAAATCTGAGATACAATATCTCTATTTGTTTTAGTTATTTAATTTATCAAATAAATTAAATACTATATAATATTATTATTATCTATATAAATAATATTATTATTATTTTCAAATTTATATATTTATATATATATATATATATATATATATATATATATATATCCATCCTAGATTAAATGTTGTATTCATTAAATTTTAGATATATCTAAGATTCAATGAATTTGGACATTATTACTCGTGTTGGGCTATTCTTGTATGCAACTCTGCAAGCCTATATGAGATTGGCAGCGGGCCAACACCGTACCAGCCCACAAGTCGCAAGTGGCTTTTAGCAAGACATTGCGACTACCCAATTAATATGAGGATCTTTGATATGATACAACCTATCATACAACCATGCCACGTCCCTTTTCTCATGTAATAATTTGGTCAAGGATGAAGCATGGATAGTGTCATCCTCATGTTCTTGACCATTACTTTCTTGAGTAGTCCAACAATTGCAATGGAAACTCCTTTCCATTGTAGTATGGCCATACATTTCTCGGACTCACTCATCAAAGAGCCCAGTATTATCTCTTTACAAATGTGAGGGACAAATTCCATCTTGACCATTCACATTCCTTTACATGAAAACCACTAATCCCGATCGAAGTCTTTATCATCACCCGGTCAAAGGTGACTTTTGACTAGGTCAAAGATCAGTGACTCTCATGTAGGAATCCATGATGGTCAAAGGGCATTGTGACGCGGTTATATATGAGATAAGCTTATAACTAAATCCATACAGCTTTCTCATAATGGGTTGGTCCAACACCTTGTACTCTTATAAGTGCCTATGACTTTGATTCATATCTCCATACCTCATCAAAATTATACTGGTCTTATTTCATCTTTGCTCCTGCATAAATGACCGACCAGAGACATTTAGGGCAATCTTTTTGATACATCCAAGGACACAATTATCATAATAAACATGCAAATGATATGATAACTAAATGAAGAAATACTTTAAATAATAATAACGTTTAAAATATAATGATTTGCCCCTCGGGCATAATTTCCAACACTAACTTCTTTAATAGAACAAATTAGATAAATATGTCTTATATTAAGGAACAAAGAGAGTACAAGACTTGAGGACATGTGTTCTTAACTCAAAAAATTACACTTCATCCCCTTCCTTGTTATGAAGGCACATTCATCCTCCTATTATAAGCAATGAAATTTGAGGCATTGCCAAATTTTAAACGTTGGTACATTTTATCTTCTTATTCTATGCTTATAAGCTTATCCGGCCCTTTTCTTTTAGGGTCAAGAGTATGACAGTCAAGTAGAGTCTATTTTATGCATTCTTTGGGAATTGGGCCCATCAAATAACAAAAGGGGAAAATTGCACAAGATACTCGACAAATGATAGCCAAAGAACTCTTTTAGGGTTAAGAGTATGATAGCCAAAGAACTCTTTTATGCCAACAAAACGAGACAAGTGAGAACATCACTATATGTTATGGTCTATAGTTGCCACAACATACTTCACATTAATAGTATATGCATAATTAGACAGAATAAAGTATATAAAACAATATATCATACTATGATCAACATTGGCATATATCCACAGTTTTATCATCGATAGCCATTAAGGAACAAATGTAGATTCTTTACAATGAAGAACATGTTTTTTAAAAATCATATTTTTGAAGGTAATGTATTACTTTCAAGTTTAACTATCACTCCCTAGAGTATAAAAAAAGTAGGGTTAAGGTGCAAAAATACACATGTGCTTTTCTCAGAGGAACGCCCAGTAGCAAGTGCTTTTTTTAGGTGCAAAAGTGACTATGCAGTTATAAAAATGGAGCAAAATTACCATTGACCGTTAGTTGACTGTTATCTGACGCTGACGTGGCAGTGGGGTCTGACTTCTCCATTAAAATACTGCCACCTATTGCTCCTTCCCTCTCTTCCATTCTCAACTTCTTCTTCCCTTCTTTCTCGCCATCTTCACGCAGGAGACTCAGGAGACCATCTTCACGCAGCGTGCAACCCTTATCTTTCTTACTTTCTATACGAGAGGAATTTTTTTATGCACTTAGAGTTCATCAGGCCAGTCGCTTTCATAGAATAAGCCATTGACGATTTGATCAATGACGGAGTCAATGAAGGAGTTGCAGTCGACAGAGAAGATTCGACCCACTCTGGTTCAGGCGTTGGAGAACCATGCAAATAGAGCCACACATGCCACAGCCCCCAAGCAAACTCCTCCTGCTTCTGTTAATCCTTCAATGTCCAATTTCCCAAACACAGAGCTTCCCGTCATTAATTCTTCTTAACGCACCGTCACCCTCTTCTTTTCCAGCCACTGCCAACCCATTCCAGATTCTCTTTTTCCATTCTTTCCAGATTCCAGCGACTTCCAACTTTTGTTTTTCACTGGCCCCATCACCACCAATGATCCCCTGCTCTATGTCTCACCATCATTTTTTCACACCTCCATTGCCGGCAACCTGAAAATGAGAGAAATAGAGCAGCGACATGAACATTGAAGACCATAGGAGGGGCATCATTTTCAATCTAGAAAGAGAAGGAGAACGAACGATGGCCTTCCTCCCTCTGGTCCTCACCAACAGCACACACGACCACCGCCATTATCATCTTCCCTCACTGTCAATAACGAAGAGACACACACCAAAGCATTGTGTGTTTAGTGTAAAATGAAAGAGAGGGAAGGAGGAACACGTGGAAGTATTTTTAATGGAAAATCAAACCGAGCTAGTCTCTCTGGTCCACCTCTCGGGTCTGGAGGAAGAAGAAGGTCCCTGGTCAAAATGCAAATTTTGACCAAGGACTAAAATGAAAATTTAAAAGTTTATAGAGGGACTAAATTGAAAATTTTTGAAATGTATCCGGGGCCAAATTGTAATTCATAAAGCATGAACATCCACGTCATCGTCCACGTCATAATTTTCAGTACAGAAAAAGTCAACCAACGGTCAATGTGTAGTTTTGCTCCACTTTTGTAACCACATAGTCACTTTTGCACCTAAAAAAAACACTTGCTACTGAGCGCTCCTCTAAGAAAATCACATGTGTATTTTTGCACCTTAACCCAAAAAAGTAATTCATAGTAAACGAGAAGAAAGGATTCCATTCACCTCAATCACTAATTTATTAATTTCCAAAATTTTGACCCACTGCTCCCTCCCAACATTTGAAAAACCATTAGCTAACTCTCATCTCTTCTTTGTGTTAATTGAGTAATAGTGTCATTTCACTTCCAATACCAGGGAAAAAAAAAAAGACATATTTTTTCAACGTTCAACAACAATCCATATTATCCTTGGACAACTACTCCAAATTAAATTGCACTAAATTAACTTCAAAGATAGCAAAATGGCGTGCGAGGAGTGTGGAAGGCCATCCTTGTATCCAAAAAAAAAAAATTAAAAACTTAGGGGAAAAATGAGCTTACCGGAGCTAGCTTGTTGAGAGATAAATGTGAAGTAGCGACAAGGCCACACAATAGACACTAGCATTGATGGTAATGATGGACAAGTGAGCTACAAAAGAGGACCGGGGAGCAACAAAGGAGTTTAGAAAAGCGACAAAGCTTAGAGTTATTGTAACAAGAAGAGCAGTTTAGAGAGTGAAATTCAATTTTCGGCACGATGAAAAGAGGATTCAGGGAGCAAGTTTTAATTTGAGGCTAATCTTTTAGACCAATTATGTTCAAAATAAGATTTTAAAGTTCACCTTTTAGACTAGTTATTTGAAACATCCAGTTTTAAAAGTAATAAAATATTTTTTTTATTCCACATGTTTTAGATCGGTTATAAAAAAACATTAGATTTAAAATGTTTCATCTTTCTTAGACTGGTTATAAAAGATAATCAGTCTAAAACATAATCAACTTTTTATTTTTTTTAATTATTTTATCTCTTTAGACTAAGTGTTCAGAAATCCGTCTAAATAATATCTTTTGGACTTTAAATTAAAGGGACCAATCTAAAATTTTTTCTATATTTACAAAATTGCCACTGGTCATATTTTTTATACATGATCCTCTATAACTGGTCTAAATGTGGCGTCTAAAAGGCATATTTTGTACCAGTGTATCAAACTTGAAATAAATCAATTTATACTTGCTCATATATAGTTTGTTTCATGTAACATGTTTAATAGGTTCATGATTATCTATTCTTCATCTGCAATTCAACGTAGATGTGAAATATGCATTATTGATTATTAACTATGATTTTCAGTTTCATGTGTTATATCATAGTATGAACTGCAATATTTATTTGAGGAAATTGACTAGGATTTCTTTGTTCGGATATACTATGAGTGCAACAGCATGACAGGTTGCCCTTTGCTATAGGAAGCATGTTAAGAGGTGGTTGGAAGACTCTGCCATGCTAATTGTTACCTATGCAGGCAAGCATAACCACCCTAAAATACCAACACAATCCAAAAATGCATGAACTTGATAGAGAGCCAAACCCAGATCAAGCAAAGCCCAACATTGAATTTTGTTGCTCTCTCATTGGCTTCAGATGTTGCTGTACATATTTTGAGCTATGCAAGTGGGGATGTACTCAGGGCAATTATTCAATCTATCATTGATCACATGGAGACCTTATAACAATTCAAACTTAATCATCTCTGAATCATTCTAGAATGATGCTTGTGACAAACAAAGAAGAAAATGCTTCTTCCGGAGGTATGGATGGAAAATTTTAGATGTCTATGGCTTGTATGGTCATAGTATAAATGTTCCACTTCGATGTCATGATAATTTGACCATTGACACAAATGCTTCTTTAGAATTTCTTGTGGTGGCTCATGACTCATTCGAACAACATACATGGTGACAAAGTGATGTATTTGGTACAAGGGTGGAGTCAAAAGAAGAGAACAAAATAGACAAACAAGTTCAATTATAACTAGAATTTGTAGGATGCATTTATGAAATATATTTTGTAAGTTGATTGACTTGATATTAGTGACTCATTGTATTGATTTGATTTTAGTGGTTAATTAAGTTTATGAAGAATTTTTGTACATGACTATGTATTATTATCAAAGTATTTGTAAACTTAGAGCTATCATTGCAATATATTCAGATTATGTTAGCATGAAGATATATAAATAAGTCTACGGGTGGCCATTGACAAGTCCACAGGCGTGCATTGATAAGTCTATAGGCGCCAATTGACAAGTCTATAGGCACCAATTGACAAGTCTATATGCCTAGTTGTATTGAAGGTAGCATTTCACCAGCGAAATCGGGACAAAGAACATGTAAGAGCAGTCTTTCTCTCCACCTCTTTTAAATGAAATGACCAATTTGCCACTAGTCTTGGTTCAATCTGAAGGGGAAATTCCACTTCGTCGGAATGCAAGAATAAAATTACATATAATAGAGTGAAAAAGCAGTTGAAAAAAGTTCAGGAGAGAATTCCTTGCAGCCCTTTCCCCTTTATTTGGGGACTTCAACGACAAGGTTGGGGGAAGAAGGCATTTCCATCGTGAAAGATTTAATTCAGCGGGCTTTAATGATTAAATCACTAAAGACATTAACTATGAACCTCTACCTCGATGCTATCAATGACCTCTTTCAGTCTGGGCTTAGTAATCGATTCAATGGGAGGGGGACTGAGGTACTAGGCCTTCCTCTTCTTTTCAAAACTTCGTGCAAATACTCGGCCTTGTCCACTCTTTCAGCTAAGTATCCCACTCTTCCCTTGAGTCGACAAAGAAGGTAGCTACTATCTCATGATCGAATGTCATTTGGGTGGATCAAGCAGTTTTGCAAAGCCCATACAAAGTTAGGGCTAGGCCGATGATCGATAAAAAAGGAAACAATGTAAAGATTGACATTTAGTGGGTCAGAGAGGCACTAAGCCTTGACGAAATAATCCGTTCATGCCACTCACTAATGGCTTGGACTAGACACGAAAGCTACAATAATCGTTAGCCACAGCGTAGTTCTATTAAAGATTAAGGCGATATTGAATCAAATCCCTCGCAAATTAGGAGATTTGAGGGAAGTTTCAGACAAAAGGTAAATCTAAATACTATTAAGATTTTCCCTCGAATAAATCTTGTTAGTTTTCTATGTGTTTTGATGATAGCTGACAATTGTAAACACAAGTTAAAATTTGTTTTTGGTAAGTTGAAAAACTTACTGTCAAAGGCAAATTCGAGTTTTGACTTGACAGAGAGTAGCTCAATTTTAATGAACTAAGCAAAACTCCAGTTTTCATTTAGAAACTCGAGTTTTGGTCTTACAGAGAGCACTCCAAATTTTTTACATTTAGACAAACTCCAGTTTTCACCACACAGAGACTCCTCAATATTTTCTAAAGAAAACAAAACTTCAGTTTTCATTTAAAAACTCGAGTTTTAGTTATACAGAGAGTCTCCAACATTTTGAGCTTATGCAAACTGTAGTTTTGATATGGAAACTCCAGTTTTCAGTTTGCCATGAGTTTTCTAAGTTTTTCGAAGTTGTGAGAAAACTCAAGTTTGCGCTTGACAGAGAGTTTTCATGTTTTACTCAGATTTTGAAAACTCTAGTTTTCATGGAAAACTCTAGTTTTGACATGGCATAAATTTCTTAAAGTTTTCATACTTAAATGAAAACTCGAGTTTGGTTTTGTAAACTCGAGTTTTGATCGAGCAGAGAGCTGTGCTATTTTTCAATATTTTGAAAACTCCAGTTTAGATTGGAAACTCCAGTTTTGAAGTTTTGGACTAAAATTGATTTTACATGTCAAGAGTCCAAAACTCGAGTTTGAAAATGGAAACTCAAGTTTTGAGTTCCATTCAAAGATATTTTTCAAAGCTCAAATCGCGACATTATATTCTTCTCTAAATGAAGGAAACTCGAGTTTTGCTATTAGTGTACAATGACAAACTCCAGTTTTGGTGAACAAACTCGAGTTTGTGACGCAGAGTTTGAAATTCAAATCTGACAAATTTGTGAAACCTTCTTGTTTAATCTTAATACTTCCTATCATCATTCACTAATATTTCTAGTTATGTTTAACCACTTTGTTAGTGAGTTTTAGATGATTTAGATGATATTAATTGAAGGTTAAAAGCAAAAGCAAAAGGTGACGTAAGCACATTAAATGCAAAGCCCAGAAAACTTACACCCTTTTGGACAATCATTCTACACACGTTGCAAATGGATTAATGGTTGGTTTCCACATCCAATAGCTGCTCTTCCAACGGATTAATATTCAAGAAGTCAACCATAAACTTATGTGCAATTGGATTAAGCAAAGAGTAGAGAGATTACCTAAGCTCATCCTAATCCTTCCTGAATGTCTCCAACGGTTACATTAAGGATTACAATAGTCATTTAATGCTTTCTTAGTATTTATAGAGCTGCATTCAATTCTTCTCAACAACCAATCTGCTAAAAACGAATTGCATTCAACTTTACCAACTACCCTTTCAATTTTCACTTGTAAAGTATCTTTTGATACATTGATCTTCAATATTTATTTTTATCCACTCTTACAAAGAGTTCATTGATTGTAAATCATTTATTGTGAGTATCTCAAGTCTGGGGACTTGGAGATTGGGTTATTGATTGCAACTTGTAAGTGGGAGTAAGTTCTAATGAGAGAATTACTCTTAAGTTACAGAGTGTGTAATCAATTGATATAGTGAAATCCGAGTATCTGGGGACTGGACGGTGGTCAAGTTGTTGGACCGAACCAACATAAATTCCTTGTGTCTTGCTCTTCTTCCCATACTCTTCTCAGCTCTGTTTTTAGTGTTAAAAAACAGAGCAATTAGAAAAGAATTTTAAAATCCCCAATTCACCCCCCTCTTGGTGATTTGCTCCACTTTCAAATCTTTCTCTTAATCCTCATTCGTTTATTGCACCCCAGTCTGCACCTTCAGGATTTTGGTAGCTAACAATGACAACTTTTTTGTTTGTTCAAATAATATGTTCACATAATCAATATTAAATTATGATAACAAAGGTAGTCCAAATCGGTATAATGCTCTATTGCGCTTACTGTGATATAAGTTAAATGGACTTCGTAACAAAGGAAAGGTAATCAATGAGAAGGAATCCCTCTAACCTGTCACCTGAAAGGGCGAGGTTGGTACGGGCTCCTGCTATTGGTAGAAAATAAAAGGTAAATAAGCCCCCTTTCCATATCTTTCCATTTGTTTTCAACTTGATCTATTGTATATTCATTTCTTCCTATAACAGTGGGTTTTCTCTCATCCTTCTCTCTTTTTTCTTCTTCTTCTCTCCCTGTTCTGATTCTAAAAAAAAAGGAAGAAGAAGAAAGTCAATTGCTTGGTTCTCTTGAACTTAGCTTGTTTCGGGTTCTGGCTCAATGTTTAGCGCTAGACGGCTCAATGCTGGGCGACTCCTTTTAATCACCTTGTTCCCAATGTCTACCATCATTTCCGGTGACAAACTCCTCCGAGGCTTACTTAGACAGCTCCATTTATTTTATTTAAAAAAAAAACTCAAACTTGTGTATGCACCTGCGGACATTGGCGCAAGTGTGGCTCCGCCACTGCTCCTTAGTATAACACTACCAAGTTGATTTTTCAAAAAAAGATTAAATAAGCTAAATGAATTACTAAATTACAACATATGTTATATATCATTATATTATATATCGATTTATAAATCAAACAAATTAATTAAAAGAAAAATGATAAATATAAATATTTTTAAGTAATTTATTTAACATTCTTAATCTTATAAAAAAAAGTTAATTGTGTCTTCTATTAAGGACAAGAGAGAGTGATATTGGTCAAAAGTTATTATAAAACTCAAAAATATCCTTTGGTTAATTTTGATAAGATTATGATCAATTAGGATGTAATCATAATGAAGAGGATATTGCATTTCCAAAATCTCAATTTATGTTTTTTGTTGTTGGTTCATTGCCAAGCAAATTCTTGGTACTCCCCTATCTTATTTGGACACTCTTGATAGCCTATTA
This sequence comes from Acacia crassicarpa, assembly GCA_034222035.1. Classification (NCBI taxonomy): domain Eukaryota; kingdom Viridiplantae; phylum Streptophyta; class Magnoliopsida; order Fabales; family Fabaceae; genus Acacia; species Acacia crassicarpa. The sequence goes on along the minus strand of JAWXYG010000010.1, from coordinate 29,051,010 downwards.
TAGATCACGTTCGTTATCCTTAAAAGTGCTTATTTACGTAAATCAAGAAAAAATTCTTATCACATACTTGCCTTAAATATATACTATAAATCAAAATTAAAAAGCTACTTTTAAAGACTCCAATCACTATTCAAAACAAACATTAATGTCCGAGTCTTATAAGGTCATGGATGGTTTTCAACTCTTAATGACAGCAAATTATCAGCAATCATTGATTAAAGGATGATAAATAATTCTTGTAAGTTTGGATATGATACAGAAGAGTCTCTCCAACATATCTTTTTCACATGTCTAATTTCTAGAACTGTCTGGTTTTTTATGTTACATATCAGAATTCCAACTCTGGAATTCGATGGTTTAATATGCTGGTTTAAAACCACCTTAATTCAATTCCATTAACCGCAAGATTCAAACTTATTGTATTATGCTATGATAACCATTCATGTCTTGGGGAGTAACAGGAATGCAGCCTTACATCACAGAAAAAGCCACAACTGAGGACAATCATTCAAGAAATTGAAGGGTTGTATGCTAATTTAACGGTGGCACAGCATGTAGCTGAAAACAAAACTGTCAGGAATCATCACAACCTATAGCCACTATTGATCAGGGCATTGTGATAGATTTTTTTTTGAACAATAGCATTGTGATAGATAAGTGGAATGTAATATTGCATCGTTACAAGAAACAGAAGGGTCATTTCTGTGAGTGTCATGTTTACTTTCAAGGAAATGCCGTTGGTTCATTTTGTTTGGCATTAATACAGGGATCCCTGGAACACCATTTTATGTTCGATGCCGTAAGGCAACTTTGTTGGAACCGGCTTCACTCTTCTCCTCTTAATATCCGCTTCCCTCGTTTTTTTTGTTGGAATAGCGTCCTTTTGGAGCAAAAAGGGAGTAGCTGGTCCTTTTTCTTTTAAATATATATATATATATTTTAAAGTACTGATAGATATTAAAAAACTACTTCAGGATATGGCCAGAAGTGAAAAAATACTTTATAATCTATAAAAATTATTTTAAGATCTTCAAAAAATTATTTGAAGTAATTTTTTAGAAGTATCCTTTCAATACTAGTCAATACCCTAATATATTTTTTTAAGACCCTAAAATAATTTTTCAAGATCATGAAGTATTTTTTCAGTATCAGCTAGTATTTTAAAATATTTTTTTAAGTACCGGTTAGTATCTTGAAGTATTTTTTAGTATTAATCAGTATCATGAAGTATCCCTTTAATATCATTCAATACCTTAAAATATATTTTCAAGATCATGAAATATCTTTTTAGTATCAGTATATTGATATATATATACATTTATATTAAAAAATGACCCGCTGCTCTCTTTTCATGCCAAAATGGAAGCGTTCCAAAGAAAAGAAGGGAGTGGATATTAAGAGAAAAGGAGAGTTCCAACCTTGTTATGCATTGAGTTAAGGAGCAATTTGGCCAATGAATATTTACTTCAGGAGCATTCAACACAAATAACTTTTAAGTAGACTAAAAATATCAAAAAAACTTTTAAAAATATAAAGTAAGCATAAGGCCGTTAGAAAAAAAAAATAACGTTCGTTATCTAAGATGTAGATTAGCCAACGAACTTTTATTCTTTGAGCTCCTAGCGCAAAAAAGTTTTACTCCAGGAGCACCCAACTGAAAAATCCATGTGCAATTCACCAAAAATCCGACTATTGCAAATCCTTACTCAGACCCCCCAATTATGTGCATTGGGGTTAGAAAAAGTGAATGCAACAAAAAAATCACAAATGTAGCGAGTAGATATTTTTGCTCCACTTAAAAACCACAATCTACACTTGCATTGAACAAGTTTGAAAACTCACAATCCTTACTCAAAATGAAATCTACTCATACGTTTGTGATTTTTTTTTTTGTTGCATTCACTTTTCCTAACCCAATGCACATGGTTGGAGACCCAGGCAAGGATTTGCATTAGTCGAATTTTGGGTGGATTGCATATGAACTTTTTTGTGTTAGGCGCTTTTGAAGTAAAAGTTCATTGTCTAATCTATACCTTAGATAACGGACATTATTTTTTTTTCTAGTGACGTTATGCTTATTTTACATTTTTTAAAAGTATATTGTGCCAACGGCACATTTTTAAAATTGTTTTAGTATGTTTAATCCATTTAAAAGTTATTTATACTAAACACTCTTGAAATAAAAATTCATTAACCAAATTACTCCTGAGCCTATGTAGGTTTGTAACTCCAACATACAGGACAATTATGAACAGAGGCTAGTTATCACTTGTATTAACAAGGCCTTTCTGATGTTTCCCAAAAGCCGAATGACATCAACAACATCACATGGGAAAAACTCTTGGCTTAAGGTTTTACTCTACAATCAATTCATGTCATTCATATCAAAAAAATTCATGTTATTCCTCTTTTTCCCCCCCCCCCAAAAAAAAAGAGCACAATAGAAGCTTCAAGCGTGTGCTATTTTAATTTCTCCATTGCTCGTGTCATTTTTTGGCGTGTTTTCTCATTAATCTTTAGAAAAATTACATGCAGGTCCCAAGAATCAGAAATAAAGACAATAAGGTCCCTTAAAATCACCAAATTACGCAGAAGTTCCTAGAGACTTTTTTGATATTATTTGTATTAATAACGGAAAATGTCATATTTACGACAGAAAGTGCTATATTTACAATAAAATTTAAAAACCTGACTATTTATAGCAGAAAAAACCATATTTACAACAAAAAGTGTCATATTTACAACAACATTTAAACACCTGGATTTTATTTCAAATTCAAATCCCTAAACGTCCCGAAGTCATTTACAACAAAACAAAAAAAATGCTAGATTTATAACAGGAAGTGCTATATTTACAACAAAATTTAAAATATGGTCATTTACAATAAAAAAACCATATTTACAATAGGAAATGCCATATTTATAACAAAACTTAAAAACCTGAATTTTGTTTCCATACAAATAATATTAAAAAAAGTCCGTATGTGAATTTTTATTGGGACTTTTTTATTTTTTTTATGGTCCTTAGGACATGGCTGTAATTTTCCCTTAGTCTTTTCTTTTTATTTCTCCACTAAATCACTAAATAAATCCTCAGTTTCAATTTAATTAGTCATATTATTAATTTTACTAATCACTTATAACTATATAATTTATTTTAGCTTTTAGCACATATTTTATTCAAAATATGCTATATTTTATTTAAAATATGTGCTTCACTCTAAAAATTTTAAAATCTTCTTTTTACTATGTTATTCATCATATTAAAATTAACATAATTATTTCTAATAGGAGATTATATGTGCATTAAAAAATAGTTATCAAAATTCACTAAGTTTAAAATAGTTTTGATAAACGATTTCTTAAAAAAAGTTAAAAAAATCACAACATTTTAAAATAACACCTGTCCAACATCAAATTCAACGGTCACATCACCGCTTTAAGTAATTATAGCGCGAAGGATGCCCCCTCCTTTCATTCAAAAACCACAAACGACAACGTACTGTGTCTGTGAGTGCGTCGCAAGTCAGCAACACGCGGACGCGGACGCGGGCTCGGCTAGTCGCCGACATTTGCATTCACATTCGAGAAAATTAATGTTATTCCCCTTGACTTTAATCAATTCATTATATTTTTTTCATCAGATTTTTTTAAATACTTTTAACTAACTTTTAATTAAGTTTCAGTAGCTCTTTTTCTTCTTCTTTTAATCACGTTTTATATTTTTATCTGATTTTTGAAAAAAATAAATAATCAAATAAAAATATAACAACCTAATTAAAAAGGATTCGACTACGATCCACTCCCTACTCTGCCTATAATTAAATTTTTACTGCTTGCGGTTAAATTATTTAATTATGAGGCAGAATAGGGAAGCGAATAGTCCACTGCAGTAGATCGTAGCTACTCCGGATTAAAAAGACACATTAGCTTTTCTTTGATAATATTCAAAAGGGATTTTCTTATAGCAAATCATTTGAGATAAAGAAGGGGATGAATACTTAAATTTGGGTTGAGTAAACATTAAAGGCCTAATTGGAGTATATTTACGTAAATTAAGACAAAATTATTCTCACATATTTATTTCTGATATCGTAAATCACATTAAAAAAATAATTTTTACCACTAATCTAAACAGATACTAAATATTATAGAATAATAATTATTAGGGTTAAAGTGCAGATTGACCAACGAACTATTATTTCAGGAGCACCCAGCACAAAAAATTTTTAAGTGGTCCAAAAATATCGAAAAACTTTTAAAAATGTAAAGTCAGTACAACGTCGTTAGGAAAAAAAAAACGTAACGTCCGTTAAAATGTCAACTTTTTAGAGATTAAGGTGTAGATTGGCCAATAAACTTTTACTCCATGAGCGCCCGACACAAAAAAAGTTTTACTTCAGGAGTACCTAGCATAAAAAAGTTTATGTGCAATCCACCCAAAATTCGACTGTTACAAATCCTTATCCAAACCCTCAACCATGTGTATTGGGGTTAGAAAAAGTAAATGCAACAAAAAAAAAATCACAAATGTAAGAAGTAGATTTCATTTTAAATAAGGATGGTAAGTTTTCGAACATGCCCGCGCAAGTCCATGTGCAATCTACCCAAAATCCGACTATTACAAATCCTTACCTGAACCCCTCTAATCATGTATATTGGGGTTAGAAAGAGTGAATGCAATAAAAAAAATCACAAATATAACAAGTAGATATTTTAGGTCCATTTAAAAATCACAATCTACACTGCACTGGGTAAGTTCAAAAACTTTCCACCTTTACTTAATATAAAATCTACTCGTTTAATTTGTGATTTTTTTGTTGCGTTCACTCTTCCAAACCCAATGCATATGGTTAAGAGATCCGGGTAAGGATTTGCAATAGTTGGATTTTGAGTAGATTGCACATGGACTTTTTTTGTGCTAGACGCTCTTGGAGAAAAACTTTCTTGTGCTGGGCGCTCATAAAGTAAAAGTTTGTTTGCCAATTTGCAACTTAATCCTTAAAAAGTTGACAATTTAATGGACGATGGTTTTTTCCCCCCTAACGGTGTTATGCTGACTTTACATTTTTAAAAGTTTTTTTTTTTGTATTTTGATCTACTTAAAAGTTTTTTTGTGTCGGGCACTCTGGAGTAATAGTTTGTTGGTCAATTTACACCTTAACCCTAATTTTTAAATATACTAGAGTTATTATACTAGTACATCTAGTACTCAATGTAAGAGCTAACTTGGTGTTTACTTTGATCCAAAATACTACCTTCGATTTTTTTTTTCTATAAGAGTCTAAAATTTGAACTGCAATGATCCTTTATATAATTGTCCCACAAGAGTTATTTGAACATTTAATGAGTTTTTTTTCATTTTTATCTCTCATTAATTATATATATTTCATTAATCAAAATGTTAATGATATCTATATTTACTTTATTTTTCTCATTTACTTGGCCCTCATCAATAATAACATACTTGAAAAAAAATATTTATTTCATATGTATTTATTGTTTTTAACTAATTTTGACCACTTTCATAAATCGTTTAATTTGATTATTGAGTCTTTATAAATAGGATTGGAAGAAGTATAAGATTCAAATCCATCTTATCTTTTAAATTTATAATTTTTCTTAAAATACTTGTTAATTACATATGGGAAAGGAGTTTTGTGAGGTTTCACATCGATTAGGGAGGGGAATGAAAGATGTCATATAAAAGTCTGGATACATCTCTTCTTGATACGTTTTAAAACCATTAGAAGTGACGGGTTCCCAAAACAAACAATATAAAAGCGAGACACTATAACGTTACAAGTTAGTATCAATGAAATAAATTATTTTAAAAAAAATTAATTAGTATTTATTAAAGAAACCAACTTAACTAATTTTTAATATCTATGATTTTTTTTTATTATCATAAATTAGTTATCTACCTTTTATTTGAAATAATTAAATTAAATCTACACTGACTATCCGAATTAAGTAGGTAGGAAAAGGTATTTTTTGGGTACTCCATTTGTCCCCATGTTTAAAGTCCTTGTCCTTTTTTATAGTATGTTATTCCTTCTAGTCTTTATTATAAGGCACTAATTAATAAAAGTAGTGGGTGAGAGTACTAAGTAATACTCCCTTTGGTTCTTATTATAAGTATAACACCCCAACTTTTCTAAAGCATTTTTGAAATTATTTGATCAGAGTTCAAAATAATTTAACCAGAATTGAGCAACGAAATGATTTTAAATACAGAGTAACTGATAATCAACCACTGTAGTGTACTGGTTTGCTGATACAAAGAGTTCGAAAGACTATACATATCTACAGGACTTTCTCCAGCTAGTCCTTCTGCCTGCTGCTTACCCTTGTTTCTGTTTCTGTTCACTCCGAAAATCCTGAAGCTACAGTAAGAGCTGAGGTTCAATACCCATTGAACCTCAGGTAACGGTTAACCTCATGCTTATGTATCAAATATGTATGACAGATATTCATGTCAAAACAGCAATAATCACATACATTATTCATAATCAAATAATAACATAACACAGCCACTGCAATATGCATGTTATTATAGTCTGCACTATTCACCAGTGCCACGGTGTACATCCGTGTCCTCAGCGCTAGGAAAACATAACGGCGTTATCAAGACTATAACCCGTATCAAATTGTATGTGTATGATCAATTTTCAAAAAAACAGAATTTCAGACTATCTATCACATATAAGCATACCATAAGCATCAGAGTTAAGGTTACAATACGCGTCCGTACCTTCCTTCCACGTGAATAGTAAATTACTATTCATGTATACGGCACTATTCACGTATACGGCACTATTCATGTATACGGTACTATTCACGTATACGGCACTATTCACGTATCCCCAAACTTCCTTTGAATCTGACTCCGGAATCCTCGGATATCCTATAATATCATTTTTATCAGTGACCATTAATTTTCAGCATTTGCGGAAACTATGTTGGATATTCACTATTCATGTGAATAGTACCAGTAAAAATTATTTTTACCGTGCCGGTAAATATTTTTTACTGTGCCAGTAAATAATATTTACTGTCCAAGGATAATTCTTTTCTGATGTGACAGATCAGACTAAGCTGCAGCCACAGAGCATACTCAGAAAAACTCTATCTGGCATTTCTACTATAATTACCAAAAGAAACTACCAAATATTAAGACTAGAGACCAAAGAACTTACCCTTGAAGTTCCTGCTCATTCTCTCCAGCTTCAAGAACTTTACTCTAAACTCTCTCTCTAACTCTAAGAATTCTCACTCTTCTCTTAAACTCAACTGTTGTTCTCTGAGTTTGGTGTGAAGAAAATGAAGAAATGAAGCCTCTATTTATAGTGAAAAAGCATGATACTATTCATACTTTATCAGGTCAGATTTTGGCCGTTGGATCTTGACTTTAAACATGGCTTCATCTCAACCGCCCAATCCATTTGCTTACGTCATCGATGACGTCATCAAGATGCTTACGTCATCGATGACGTCATCATGACGATGACACTTTCTTACTCTTTTGCATTTATCCTATAAAGATTCCCTATCGGTGTTCTAATCGCGTTATATTAGAAATTCTCAAGAATCCGGAAGCACAGCCTTGAAGTTCTATTTTTCCTCTTCAGAAATATCTGGGTCAACTAAATTTTTGATCCTATTTAGGGTATTCCGTAACCTGCCGAAGATTTTAAGTCGGACACTGACGGTTACAGAAATTACTTCGGGTGACACCAACTTCTAGACAAAAATTCACTGATTCATAATATGTCCAGCTGTTTACTACTTAATTCAAGGAGTTTGAGTTATGATTTATTTCCTATAGATTCCACTATCTGTCCTGCTTCAAAATATCGGTTTCAACCTATCTCAATAATCATTCCGCCGATTACGGAAATGACTTTGGAGATAACCCACTCTGAGATAGAAATTCACTTGTTTATAATATACCCTTACTTTAAAAACCTAATTCACGGTTTATTGGAAATAATTTTATTTCTATTGTTTTCCAAAGTATAAGATATTATATTATAATAATATTATTATTGAGTGGGTCCCGCGCGCAAAATTTTTCAAACTTCACGGGTGTTGGCAGAGGGAAATAATTTGACGTGGGTCCCGCTTGAATAGTAAATACGTATTTTCAAATAGTGAATACGTATTTAGGAATAGTAAATACCGTATTTTTGAATAGTAAATACCGTATTTGTGAATAGTAAATACTTTTCATATTTCTCAAAATATCGATTAAATACCGTATTTATAAAAAGTGAATACGTATTTGTGAATAGTGAATACTATTCATGTACGTATTTGTGAATAGTAAACACTATTCATGTCCAATAAAATACTGATTCTAAATTCATTTTCAAAAATAGGGTCTAATAGTCCTCCAAAAATAGGATAATTTTCTAGTCTTTAGGTCCTAAATTCAGGATGTTACAATAAGGCACCAACTAATGAGTTTATTTGGTCCTTTCTATAAGGTACTTGCTAATTCCCAATGAGCATTAATTATTTTTTTCATGTCTGCCTATAATTAATAAGGGTAGTTGGTGAGAGTAATAATTAATATGATATTAGAGTTTAAGGCAATTAATAGGGGTAATATTAGAAATTACTTAGATCTTATGACAACTTTATTGACTTTAACTACTTTTATTGGTTTGTGAGAAAAGTTAGTTGGTGTCTTATAATAAAGACCAAATGGAGTATGTTAAGAGCAAAGTTGTCAAATTCGTGAGTTTAAGCAAACTCGTGATAATGACGTAAACTCGTAACATGAACTCGAATCGTAAATTCGAAGGAGTTTACTTTTATTATTAAATAGGTATTACTAATGTATAATTAAAAATATAAAAATGACAATAATTTAATTTAAATATATTTTAAATCCAAATAATTGAAAATAAATCCATTAAAATCCATCATTTATCATATTTAATAAAGAAATTTCCACCAAATTTTTTTATAAACCCGTTGAGCATAATCAAATCAAAAAAATTAACACGAGTTTAAGAGTAAATTAACACAGTTTTATAAGCTAAAAACGTAAAAACAGTAAACTCGATATATAAAATCGTGAGTTTAACCGAGCTTATGACGAGTTTACCACTGACTCGACTCGTTTTTGTAAAATAGAAACGTAAAAACGTTAAACTCGGAAAGTCAATCCGTGAGTTTGACAATAATGGTTATTAGAGTTTAGTGCAATTTGTAATGGTAATATTATAAACTACTTAAATTTTAGGACAATTTTAATGATTTTAAATGTTGTTATTGATTTTCAAGAATTATTAGTCAGTGCTTTATAATAAGAATTAGAAGGAGTATTTGAATTAGTTTAAATAATATACATTTTTACCTATTTTACCCTCAATTTCATTCATTGCATTAATTAAAATGTTGACTTATTCCCTCTATTCTCTCCTTTTTCTTTTATTCTCTCACATCATCCTTCCTTACATATTCTCTTTTATCATTTTCTTATTATTATTCACTCACTTTTGAAAGGAAATAACATATTTCCTATACATATATTATTTTTAGCTAACTTTAACTCTTTTCTAGAACTCACAATTCCATTAAAATGATCATATACATAAGATTAAAGGGTAATTTTGCCCCAAAAGTTTTTGGAGTAGTAATTTTGTTTTGAAAGTGTCAAAAAGTGAGTAATTTTTTTAGCCTGTTAACTTAGTTAATTTTGACCATTATTTGATCAAATCTAATGAAGTCACAGTCCAAATGTCATCCACGTCATTTTTTGGTTCAGGTGAAAATTTGCCCTAGAAATCCATGTGTCATTTATTTTATTTTTTTTTTAAAGCTAGATTTAAGACTTTCAAGGTATATTTGTACCTTAACAAAAATGACATATATGACATTTGGACTGTCAATTCAGCATATTTAGTCAACTAATAGTTAAAATTAACTAGGATAATGGTTAAGATAAAATTGTCCCCACAAACCAGCACTACCAGTAGTATAGTGGTATTGGGATTCATTTCTCCCCTCCTGGTCCTAGGTTCGATCCCCCCTCCCCATCACCTTGTATCAAAAAAATTGTCCCCACAAAAACTTACATAACAAAATTATTTCCACAATGAGAACTATTAGGACAATCCTACACATATACAGGGACTGAGGGGATATTTTGAATAGGGTTTCATACCTAATATAAACAATAATTTGTCTATAATAAAATTAGAAAAACACAATAAATATGGGTAAAGGATTTCTCTTTTCACTGGAGATAGAGTTATCTCTATTGACCCCAAAATTACGTCGTTTTGGATTAATGAAGGGTGTTTATATAATTCTATTTATTTTTTAATCATATACATTTTACCAAAACACATTCATTAATTCACCTGAAATTACTAACAAACCCTTCATTAATTCAAAACGACGTAATTTTAGAGTCACTGGAGATAACTCTATCTTCAATTACAGGAGAAATCTTTTTCCCATAATTTAGATAAATCTAAAATAAAACTTATTCTTTGAATTACATTCGTTCATAAATTTAAAGTTTATAATATAAGATGTTGGGACATATTTGAGCAAATATTTTTTTTGGGTAAGAGTGATGTTATCCTATATTTTGAAGATAGTCTAATTTTAAGGGTTAGGTTTTTCTCATAATCTCTTTTTCATTATCTCTCATCATCCCTAAATCATATCTATTCAATTAATCATAATACTACTTTAACCTCTCTCTCATATTTCTAATCAATGACTTAGATAATGTTAATGAGGGAAAGTGAGAAAAATAATTAGAAACGTATCCTCTTCCCCCTAATTTCAAGTGTGAAGTGTGTGGAAGGGGTTTTATAATTTAAAAATAAACATTAATAAAGTCAAAAAAGTGGTCGTTGCCCGGTAATGCTCCTTTTTTCCTGGTATATACTTGAATACGATAAAGAAACTAGTTTTTCGTTGGCAAGTTGCAACCGGAGAAGTTTCTCAGTGGAACACAGTTGGTTTTGATCTCTGACCTGACCTGTATCATCTTCTTCCTCAGTCTCTCCTATGGCTGGGTTTGTGCCTTTCTCCGGTTTTTTCTTTTCTATGTGATTCTTGAATATCAAACTCTTTATTCAGTTGGTTTTGCTACTTGGAGATTTTGGAAGAAGAACATTTTTGCTTCTGGAACTTTCCTGGAAACTAAATTTCTTCTATGAGAAAGCGACCATTTTGTTCTTGAGCTTCGATTGTGACTTTCTTTCTATTTTGTCGATGGGTTTCGTTACTTTCATCAGAAAAATATTTTTTTTTTTTTTTTTGCATTTTCCTTTTCACAACACTTACACGCACACAAGTTGTGTGATCTTAGGGTTGTTCGCTGTTCTTGGACCGAGTTGAATGGAAGATCATTCATGCGATTGAAATTTGGGATTTTTTTCCCTATAACCAACTTGATGCTTTAAATAAAGGGCCGATCATGATTCCTCGTTTTAACTGCGTCATGAGTTCGTAGTCAGAGTAACCATATGGCCCTTAAGCAAAAGCTTCTAACTTTAAAAGAATCCATAACCCTAAATGCTTCAAGAATGCTATTTAGTTAACTCATGTCTGTAAACATTCCATTTATTGCCTTTTATTTGTTAACTTGTCCTATTTGCTCTTGTTAGCTTTTTTATCTTGGTTTTTAGATAATGTGACTGTTACAATTTGTTAACTAGGAGCTAATATAGGGATGTAGTAGACTGTTAAGTCTTTGTGTCTGTTATTGTTGTTGCAGAACATCGTGGTTGGTGGACAAAAGTAGAATAGCAACCAAAATAAAGAGTGCTTCTGGGGCATTTGATCCTGAGCAGGTTAAATGGAAAAGCAATCCTACCAGAGCTTGCCCAAATTGTCAAAACATAATCGATAACAGCGATGTAAGTGTGATTTTCTCATGAAGTTTATGGATTTCGAGGTCAGATTTCATAGAACATTGTTTTGTTTAAGGTGCATATATCTTTGAAATTATTAATGTTAGGTTTATTTCAAGGACCAAAAATGTTCGGCCTCAACCTAAGCTATGTTTGTGTTTCTGTGATTTTCATTCATATTCTTTAGTCTCCATAGAGCCTTTTCATTTGCTTTTCATTCACATGATTGTTACTCCTCTGGTTGCACTACAAACTAGTACCTACATTGGGACCGGAGGTAGTATTTTATAAGAAAAGTTTGCCCTTGTGTCTCAGTTCAAAATGTGGTAAAGAGCAAGTGCAATAAAGAAAAGACTTTCTCTTAACCGAATTGAATGTGAAATTTGATGCAGAGGCTTTTCACTCTGATGTTAAATTAGAAGGAAACAGCTGTATCGTTCTTATCTTCATATAGTACTATCATAATTTCATGTGCTGTTAATTATGGGTCTGTTTGGGTTGGCGGTAGGAGCGGTGGCTTAAAAGCTATCTGACTTTTTTTTAAGCCCGGTAGGAAAAAATTCAAGTTGTAAATGGTAAGTTGTGTTTGGATTGTCAGTGTGGCTTTTTGCAGAAGTAGCTTTTTTCTTAACTGATGAGTGCTTGGATTATTATTTGAAAAGTCAGTTAAGATAGAAAATGACTGAAAAGGGCATGAATCATATTGAGTACTACTATACTTATTAGTTTTATATATTAGGATAATAAATAGATGTGCAGATAAAGGTCAAAACAACAATCCAATAACGCTTAGGGAATCTTATCATCCACTCCACCTACTTCACCCACACTTCTAAGTCCAAGCATTTAATTGGTTGAATCATTCAGATTTAGCACCCCTCCAACAAATACCCCTTTTTAGCGGAGGATTCACAGGATTTAGCCGAACTTATGCCCAATAACACTTAAAATTCCCAATGGATCCTGTAGGTAAGACGAAATCACTGACAACATTAATCAAAACATCCATCATATTCACTAAGTAAACAAAGAAATACAGAAGGGTCGACACAACACTAAAGCTCCGATGCCAAATGATTTACCACAGATCTAAACAAATCAGTTATCCATACGCATGAAATGGAGAGAAGCAGATAAAACCCAGAGCATATTTTTTTAAAAAAATTTAACTTTTCTTTTATTTTTTAGGAGTCATGGGGTTCAGATAGGGGCCATAAAGAAAAATGCAAGAGAAGAATGATTATTAAGGAGAAAAAGTCAATGAGGGGAGGGCGGGAATGAAGTGAACTGAAATGGCGTAACGTACCTCGCCGGTGGCAGATGGAATCAATGGCGTTCGTCGCCGGCGAGCCAGGGACAGCGGATCGGAACTGGAAGACAAAGCAGAAGAAAATATAGCAACTCAGATCTGCGGGAGTAATCAACAAGCTGGAGTGGGGGACATAGAGCACGAGGGACCACCAGTGAGATTGGGACTGGAGGGGTCGAGCTAAGAGCAAAATGAAACCAAGAAACACCTGGTGAAACCAGTGCGTTAAGGAAGAAGACTCCGTGCAACAGCCCTCCAATGCGTTGTACATAAAGCTTGGAACCCAGGCGTTGAATAAGCTCGGTAGCGTCTGGAAAAATGCAAAAAGTCCATCTACCGGAATGCCCAATCCAAACACCATGTCTTGGGCTTTTTTAACCATAGGTCCAGTAGCTTAAAAGCCATTGGTTTTTTTGTACATAAATGCTCAAAAAAAGCCATGCCAAACAGGGCCTATATCTTCAACCTGTTGTGCCAAAGTGATGGAAGCAAAGGGAAATCAAAGTTAGGCAGCGTATATTCAAAATATTGTTTGCTTCATCCAAAGTCAACATTTCATTGGATCACATGGGACATAAATCATCATAGCATGACCATTCCTTAATGGTGTCATTATACTTTTTCTAAAGGAAGTCATCGGTTGCTGAAGGAACTTCCTTTATAGGCACATCAACTCTCAACCATGCCTCCAGAGTTTTAAGTTACATGCATTAAAATCTAAATTACCCTTGAGCAAGTTAAATTTTTCATAGATGTAACCATTTTGGTTGGCTGCTGCTGTTCTTTGCCATTTCTCTGAATTCCTAGAACTCTGTCCTGGAAAAATGGTTAGCGTTAATGTATTATTGTTCAGATTTAATGCTTCTAATGGATTTTTGGTTCAAATTTCAACCTCTTTATATTCTAAAGCGTTGCATGTAAAGTTATAGATGTTCTGTGCTTTCTGCTTTCTGTTTTCTGACACTTGAAAACTTTCTGTTGCTAGGTAGCACAGGACTGGCCTGGATTGCCAAAGGGTGTGAAATTTGATCCATCAGATCAAGATATAATATGCCACTTGCTTGCTAAAGTTGGTATGGCAAATTCAAGACCTCATCCTTTCATTGATGAATTTATCACTACTCTTGAAGTGGATGATGGAATTTGTTATACTCATCCAAAACATTTACCAGGTTTGTAGCATGCTAGCATAAGTTTGTACTCATTTTAAGGCTTGATCATATATGGTTTAATTGATATTATTTGGTTGAAACAAAAGGTGTTAATCAAGATGGAAGTGCAACCCACTTCTTCCATAGAGCAATCAAGGCATACAATACTGGTACTCGAAAGCGTAGAAAAATACATGGCCAGGATTTTGGTGATGTCCGCTGGCACAAGACTGGAAGAACTAAACCCGTAGTGTTGGACGGGGTTCAGAAGGGCTGTAAAAAGATTATGGTTCTTTATATGACCATGGTTAGAGGAGGTAAAGCAGAGAAAACTAATTGGGTTATGCATCAATATCACCTAGGAACACAAGAGGATGAGAAGGAAGGAGAGTATGTTGTCTCCAAAGTTTTTTACCAGCAGCAGCAGCAGGTTAAATCGGGGGATAAAGATGACCTGGGTATTCCTGCAAGAACCTTGGATGTTCCTGAAAGTTCCGAAAACATTAAAGCTGCAACAGTGCCAGTTGATCCGGTCACCCCCAAATCGGTGACCCCTGATCCACCTTGTACCAAAAGACCACATTCAAGCATTGACGTGGTTTTTGTTCCTCAGGTGAATCCTTTGATCATGTTTTCTCGTTGGTCAATGTTGGAACAATTTTCCAAGTGTTATTCTGTCAAAAAAAATTAAATTTGTGTTTTCCTCTGTTATTGCAAGAAGATGTAACAAATAATGTGTATTGTTCTGAAGTCAGTGGGTATATAAGTTATCAGAAGTTTATTTTCATCTCTAACTTCTGATCTCCATTTTCATACTTTGCCAGAGAGCTTTTGATATAAGTAGTCTCTTTTTTTGGCTAACAAGTAACTAGATAATAACATGCCTCGTCTAATTAAAATACTGTTATAAAATTTCCATATGTGAAATTCCACTTCTATCCTTTATTTATTTTCATTTTATGTGCTGGAAAGAAAATTACTTGGCATTTGTACATGGAACGAAAATACAGTGGTGGCATCTTAAATTTATTTATTGTATTCCAATCTTTAATGTATTCTGCTGCATTGAAGTCACATGACTCATTGTAATTCCTAAGTCTCCTCGAAGTTTTCACTGTTGTGTCAGAATATAGTAAGCAATAATGCCATTTGAAGATAGCATCCATAGAAGAAGCTAATACATGTTCTATTTTTGTTTTCTGCACTGCTTTCTTCCTTAGGATCCTCCAAAGGATTGTGTGGAAGATGCTTCTGAAGTAGTTTGTGAAGAACCAAAAACTGATGTACTCAAGGAAGAAAATCAAAATGATAATGAAGAAACAGATAATAATGAAAACGATGATGCTATTGAAGAACCTAAATGGTGGGATAGTGAGTCACAGCATCTTTTGAATTCACAGCAACTCGTTGAAGGATTGTCCATGTGTGACGACTTCCTTTGCAGCCAATCTCCCAATAGAGATGACAATAGTGAAGAACATAAGATCCTACCTGGCCTTTCTGTCTATGCTCAACTAGGACCAGAGCATCTGAAAAAGGATCTTGAAGAATGCCAAGATCTTTCAAATATAGAACTCGATACGCCTCCTGACTTTCGACTAAGCCAGCTGGTATTTTTACATTCTCAGCTAATTTAACTTCCATTAAATTCAGTTTAATTACTGAATTTTCTTTCATTATAACATTTTTATGTTCCTGTAGGAGTTTAATTCACAAGATAGCTACATTTCCTGGGGTGGCAGCAAGGCAGGGAACTGATACGGTTCCTCACACGAGATAAAATGAAAATGAACCTGTTCTGTGACTACTTTTTGTTGCTGGAAGAAACTTTGGTGCAGTTCTTAGGTGTTGATTATCATGGCCTTCAATAGAATCATATGACGTGGAGGAATCATTTCTAAAGGAGTCAATGTCATGATGCTGAATCATTAAAAAACGTTCACGTTATAATTTTATGGGATGACTAGATAATAAACACCTAAGGAACTTTATCCACTCTTCCTCTCTTGTTGATAAGATGCCTTTTTTGTATCGGGGATATTTTGAAACTAGTACTCCCTGGATTTACTACTTAGCTGTAATGGAAGTCACTGAACTTTATCAAGTCAAAGCAATGACATGTGGCTTTGCTGTGTTCTTTTCCTTTTAACTTATTTTGGCCTAAGCCAGAGAATTCTCTCATATATTCTGTTCTGGCATATTATGGCATCTTTCTGGTTATTTCAATCCTGTTTGTGGTCCTGAACTACACAATCCCCTGTTTTGTGACAGATGCAGATGTATGTAGCTATGTTTTCTAGTATCTTTAAAGTTTCAATCATGCTTTGTCGACTATCAAGTTTGTTACGGCTTTTATTGTGTGTGATTGTGATGACAGATTCATGAACTTTTAAGAATGTGAAGAGTTTGTGTTAGTTGGCATGAGGCGGTGGAGAGAGAGAAGAAAGAAAACAATGGTCCTCTTCACGAGTGGCACAAGTGCCTGTGGGGAATAGTGTTCCCACAACAACAAAAACCAATAACCTTTTTAATTATACTATAATTGACACTTGGACATGTCTTTGTTCATGAATTTGAACTGAATATCTGTCACAGTATCTGAGAACCTAACCACATCTTTAATTGCGAATCATTTCATCATATAGTCACTGCTATGCGAGTAATGGAGAATTGCCAAGAACAATGTCCAAGTGCTTGTTTGGGAAACATGTTGGGAGGACCTGATAACCAAACAACATAACCTTTTTTTAATTATTCAAATCATGTTATAGCTGAAAATCATTGAAAAAGAAACAACATATACTCTGCTTTTGGCCAATATCAGTTTGCTCCAAATTTAATTTTGCCTAAACATCAGTTTGCAAAATCAATTATATTCTGATTTCAATTTTAGCCAGCATGAGATCAAATAAATTCCATACTGATATATTTTTTCTGAATTTAGATGGCAGGTGCAGTGCCTGAGGAGTAGTGGGGATGGAATCCAAAACCTAATGCTATATAGGGCATCTAAACCCAACAGTCTTTGTCACTTCTGATCGGTTTCTAAATCGGCATTTTTGCTTGAAATTAAAGAGTTGTGCAATGTTATGCAAGCTGAATGAAATAAGGAGAAGGAAAAACACATGTGAATCAGAATTATTATTTTTAAAAAAAAAAAAAGAGTGAAATTTTTTAGATGAATAAGGAAGGGAATTATTGGAGAGGGAATATGCGTAATTGAGAGAAGATAGGCAAAAAGGAAAGTGAGTGGGGTTATAAGGATAAGGTGGTGCACGTGGAAGAGGATAAGGCAGCCATTTTGACCAAACGTTTCATGTCTCTCTCTTCTCCAACCAAGGTGGCTCTGCCATACATGTTCCATCCTATTCGGCGGACATTGCACTTTCAAAAGTGTCCTCCCTCTTGTTTTGTTTCATTAGAGACCTGAGATGATATAATAATGACCTATTTTTTTCCTCTTACTTCTATTTTTTCTCTATAAAGATTAAAACTTTGTCAAGTTTTATCATCAAAGTAAAATATATACGTGTAAATTTTTCATCCATGTGACTTGTATAAATTTTATTGGGAAAATTAATCTTTTAGTTTCTTTAATTTTGACTTGATTGTAACTTAAGTCTTACACTTTAACTTAGTGCAACTCAATCCCTATAATCTTAACTTGGCTCAAATGCAACTAGTTCCTATATTTTTAACCATTTTATAATTCAGTTATTATCTTCTAGAATAAAGGTGAGAGACTATTTTATAAAATGATTAAAACTATAAGAGCTGAGTTACACTAAGTCAAAGTTCAAAGAATGAATTATAACTAAATTGAAACTATGTAGACTGAGTTGCACTAAGTCAGTTCAAGGAATGAATTATAACCGAATTAAAACTATATGGATTAAGTTGCACTAAGTCAAAGTTCAAGGAATGAATTCTAACCGAATTAAAACTATATAGATTGAGTTGTGCTAAATCAAAGTATAGGAACTGAGTATAACCAAGTTAAAACCATAGGGACTAAAAGAATAATTTTCCCACTTTTATATTATATATAGATGATTAATTCACCATAGTTTTCTCCCTCTTTCTTTGGCCCCAAGAGACCCATAAATTTAAGAACATAACTTGCCTATGCAAGTTGTACAAGTTGGGTGCAGGTATCACATAAAATTTGCATTTTTGTTTTCTTGGATGTGAGAGTGAGTTTGAATCCCACACAACATTCTAAGCATGCTAAGGTTTTGTATTATATTGATGGGGTAAGCCTTAACAAAGATATCTCTCACTGCCTAGCAACAATGTCAATAAATGCTTTAGGTGTTTTCTATACCCCCTTTAATCCTAAATATATGAGCTATTTAGAATATTAGGACATCTATCTATTTTGTTTCTTATATTTATAATTTTTCTTCTAAAAGGAATTTCTATCTAAAGGTATTTCCAATACAAATGATTAAAGAGGGTATGTTAAAAAACCAACTTACATTTTTTGTTGTAAGATAACTAACTTAACTAATTTTCTTAATCTTCAAAAAATAATTATCTAGCTTTTATGTTAAGAATAGAAAGGAGTATATAAATGAACAAGCTAAACAATTTGAAAGTGAGCATCATCACCCACGATCCCTCACAAGAAGAACTTGATGTCCGCAAGACACAAGATCATTGGATAGCTATGGATTTGCCCTAACCAAAACATAGCCCTTTAGAGGGAGCCTCTGTGGAGAATTGATCTTAAGTTATAGGAGATTATTGACCTCTTTAAGTTGGCATTCGAAAAAGCATGTTTATCAAATTTGAGACAAAACTCTTCTCACATATTTACATCATATACTATAAATCATGTTCAACAAATAGTTTTTACCGCTAATCCAAATAGATACAAAACACAAAACACGTGAAAGAATTTTGTCCCATCAAGCACAAAAGTGATTTTCTTGTTTCCAAACAGTCACTAAAATGTCTGCTAGCGAATCCCCTGTTTTTTTTTTTTGCTCAGAGCGAATCCCCTGTTCAAGGCACTATTGCACTGCCTGATAATTCTAGGTGTGCCTTTCCTAGTCACCTTTTTTTTTTTTTCTGACAAGAGAATATTTTCACCAGAAAAAAAGAAATAAAATTACAAGAATGCCATTATTGGACAAGTGAAGACAGCAACTACAGGGAAGCACATAAGCTGCTTTTCCTTATGTGCTTCTTACATGCTTCTCCCTCTAATTAGAGGGGACAAACACTTTTTTTTTTAATTTTTTTAAAATTTTTTATATATTCTATATATTTAGATTAAATTATATGATGCTTTCTGAAATTTTTTTTTGGCACCCAGTATCTCAAATTAATTAGTTTTCAGTATACTGATGTTGCAGGACATATTTCTGAATGCAGAACTGGAAACTAATTAATTTGAGTTACTAGGCGCCAAAAAATTTTTCAGAAAGCAGCATATAATTTAATCTAAATATATAGAATAAATAAAAAAATTAAAAAAAATTGCTTGCCCCTCTAATTAAAGGGAGAAGCATGTAAGAAGCACATAAGGGAAAAGCACATAATGTGGATCCCAACTACAGCTCTATCATTAGTTTATGTGGAGCTTACTCCCTATTGTTGCCCCTATTCTCTGGACTGAAACATAAGGAATAGAAATAAAGGCTCTTTAATCTGCTGACGTGGCACGTGTAGAACTCAAAGCTGGAACCCAACAACACTTTGATGGGCCCCACACAACTCACATTTTCAGTTCTTTGGCCACAAATGTCAATTTAAACTCTGCCCTCTGGTCTCTGCTTCTTCTAACTCAAAGGGACAAACTGGGAATGCCTGAAAATTACTGTGTTTCCAGCAGAAAACAATGTCATAAAAACAATTGAATTTCCATTTACTAACTTTCTTTAATTAAAATAACCCAAAAAAAAAAAAGAAAAGAAAAGAAAAGAAATTTAAGAGGTAGATGTTGTTTGGTTGATAGACAAGCAGATCAAATAATCAGCAAGATTTGAAGACAAGAAGATCTGTTTCAAACTTATCAGTGGACACCAGCCATTGGTCTTTGTCATGGTTCACCACAACCTGTGTCTCCTACAATATCTAACCAGCATGTCATAAAAAATACAGTGGACGTTATTATTATCATTATTTTTAAACAGGGAATCTAGTATAAAATAACCGACAACTGTAGCTGCTATCAAATTCTAAATCCATGATGATTCTGGTACTCTAATCTCTCTTTAATTATATGAATTAAGGAATGCTTATGGCACCTTATAACGTGTTTTGTTTACATAATTGAAGAGTTGTAATATAAATACTTTACATGATTGGTGTAGGTCAACAGATTTCATCATCTGTTGTAAGAATCAGACTTCATTATATGTATTTAAAAAATAATTGTTGTAAGTAGGAATCATTTAGGGGGGAGCTCAAAATACAATCTTTCCCTCTCTTATAACTTTTTTAACCATGATGTCAAATTTATGTCCTGTACATAATTTTTAATAGTCTGCAAAGCGTTGGTTTTTTTTTTTTTGTCCTTTATAAATTTGAATGCGATGAGATTAACAAAAAAAAAAAAGAAAGAAAAGACATGTATGATTAGTAC
This sequence comes from Acacia crassicarpa, assembly GCA_034222035.1. Taxonomy (NCBI): domain Eukaryota; kingdom Viridiplantae; phylum Streptophyta; class Magnoliopsida; order Fabales; family Fabaceae; genus Acacia; species Acacia crassicarpa. Next base: position 29,030,073 of record JAWXYG010000010.1, on the reverse strand, counting down.
TTGGATACAGTACACAAAGCTTCTCAATTTGTGTAGATGATCCATTAATTAACAAAAAAAAAAACTGTCTTTATGCGAATTTAAAGGTTTGAATAGCATTATTTTTTTTTGGGTAAAAGAATAGCATTATTTTGTGCAAATGCTCAACAAATCTTCACTTCAAATGATTAAGGGGCCTACGTGATGATCCAATAATTGAAGCCCATTAACTTAATCTTCCTCTAACATTTTTGTTTTAGAAAGAAACTCCTCTCTCTCTCTCTCTCTCATAAGACACTTTTCTTAATTTTAACATCTACCAAATCAGCACTGAGAACTGGCTTAGCAGTAGAAATCTAAACTTGGTTCTCTGCTTCTGCATCTTGATAGCAGCATTTCAACTTGGAACCTCAAAAGTTCCTGGGCTTACCATGAAGACCAAATCTACTACTAACTAAACTTAATCATTGCACAAGCCAAAATGTATAAAGATATTAACTAATTGGGTTTGTTGTTGAAAGACAAACAGAAAGAAAACAGTTAAAAAAACTAATGGCGTTTGGTGTTCTTCTGATCTTTCTCTACCCTCTCCCTTCAATCTTCAACGAACTCCAACAAAACTCACCACCCTCCATTTTTCTCCCTCAGTGAAGGTATGAACTTGACATAGCACCATAATCACATGGCAAATTAAAAAGCTTTCTTCCTTTAAAATCTTTTCTAAAACCTCAAGAACTTCAGATTTCAGAAATGTTGTTGGGATTATCTTCTTGAGTCACTCTTCAAGATAAACCATCACTGACTTGACTCATAGATAACTATTACCTTGGAAGCTATTCAGTGATTCAGGTGTAAACAAGGAAATTAAAGGATAAATAACAGAACAGAAGTGAACCAAAGAACAGAATGATAAGTAAAATGGAATTTGGTATTCATGCTATTCTGATTTACATAAAGCTAGAGGCCCTGAAGGCTAGAAAACCCTTACAAAATTGTTCCCCTTCACATAATATCTTTCCTTTTTCTATGTACACTCCATCGTGAATCAGAGAGAAAAAAGATAATAACCAAAATAAATAGCTAAAAAGAAAAAAGAAAAGGGCTTTTCACATCCCTGAAAAGCATTCTTAACTTAGGTTTCAACTTCTTCTAGTCATGCCAGCAGAGAAGCATGACTACACACCTTCTTATAATGTATAAACGAGCCCTTTGCTCTCTGAGGGCTCCTCCAAGTCCTCTGTTTGATAGCCTTCTCTTTGAACTACCACTTGCCATCTTCATGATCTTCACGTACTACCCTTTCTTCTTCTTCGAAGCAGAAAAAAGGGTTTTTCCCTTTGCTTCTAGGGAGCTCAAGGTTTTAAACTTTGTATGAATTGGCTTGAGAATTCTCTGCGAGATGGGGTGTCATATATATACAAGTGGATGGTTAAGAAGGTGATGTGGTCCTAACTAAAGGGTTGGTCTAGTGAAGAAGAGAGAGATGGGGCATGAAAGGGTGTGCATTGGCTCAAAAATCCATCAAGGGACATTAAGACCATGTGGGTCCCACATCAGCTTCATCACTTTGGGGAATCCATAGGGGGGTAAGGGGGATTTGATTAAACAAGCCTCAGTTTCTCCTATTGTTATGTCACTCTCTATTATCCTACATGTAGCCACTAACCACCAGCACAATGGGGCCTCCTATTTCTACAATATGGGTGGCATTTTCTTTCTTGGTTTACAAGCTGACTCAACACTGACATTCTCATGGAATATGATTCACATCAAAATAAATTAAATTTACTTAACGAGAGCGCGTAGTTTAACTAGTAGAAAATTGTGCCAACTTAACTAGTAATATCATGTTTAAGTTCTAGTATGAAACTACATTAAATAATATTTTTTGAAAGAGCTTTATCACTCTTGTGATCCTTGCCTTCTCAACTTGAATTAGTCACAGTTCAATGTGACTTTCGGATATCGGGTGGCTTTATGATGCATGCAAGTTTGTACCTTATGATCATCCTAAATATTATCCCAACTAAAATAATTATATTATCCCTCACATATATTAAACACTAGTAATGTTTTTTGTTTTTTTAAATTATCTTTAGTTCAGAGGAGCTACCCCTAATTTATGTATTGCAGGTGAATGTGTGAATGAGGACAAAAGCCTTGTCTTTTTTCTTTTTCCAAGTGCCTCAAAATTTGTTGCTTCTGTTCATCTTTTTGTTGGATCCACATAATCAGGGAAATGACCGGTGGATAGGGGGTTGGTTTAGTTGAATCCTACATAATAATACACACACAACAACCATTAATATCTATTTGAAAAAGTTCATAGTGGATTCAACTTATCTCTAAGCTTCAATCTTAAATAGAAAACAGACACTCACTTAAGGGACCCCACACACTACACACAGCCATCAACATCAGAGTCAGTATTTCTTAGGTTAAACTTGTGTCTATCAAAAAGGGTTTCGAGTCCAGAAATTATTGCACGCAAGGAACAAGAAGCAGAATTTTGGTGAGCCTAACACCACAAGACAATATAATAATGGACCTGAATAATATAAGGCTATTATAAGTTTGATTAGAGCTTCTGTTACCGAGTAAACAAAAGCTGCACAATGGAGGTCTAAATCGGCAGAATATAAAGACATGCTTCTGACAGTTTTTGGAGAAGACCGAACAGTATTGAAACACAAGTTTCTTAAAATTATGATGCAAAATATAACATGATACAAACATTATAATACTACTTCTGGTTTTTAATATAAGAACTAGTTGAAGATTGACTTTGATTCTAAATATCTCCAAAGCTTCCATCTCTTATCCCGGAAAGAATAGCTAATCCTAAACCAACTCATTACTAATTCCTTGAGATTAGACATTTGTGTTCTCAGAATCGAACAGTATCCCAAATTTATAATTTTTTCTTTAAAATATCTTTCTTGATTGCATACATTAAGGGTTCTCATCTAAGAATAATTATGATGAAAGATGATATTTTAGTAAAACCAACCCATATTTGATATAAATAACTAAGATAGCTAATTTTCTTAATCTTCCCAAATTAATATCACCATATTTGTTAAATAACAAGCATTTGACACAGGCATAAATATCAGACACAATAGAATTGAAGTTTTAAAATATCAGTGCATCATTGGATGATAGTCACAAAAGTTTATTCTCCATTACACCTCAAGTTCACAATAACTTTACTCCATTGAAAGAGAAAAAGTTAAGTATAGCTATCAATAGTGACTTTGCATGCGTCTGAAAGCAATTTTTGGCAATGTAAGTGATCAAAAGAGAGAAAAAGTTAGGTTTTTTCCCCTTCTGCAGCATCATAAAGGGGTTCAAGAAAAGCAGCCGAGGACGTAAGTTTCAAGCTTATGACTAAGATTCCATAACTTACAGCATTAAAATAAACGCGAGAGAGAGAGAGAGAGAAAGATTGGTTTTATATATATAATAGACTTAGAGACAGCTAATAAGTGATTAGTTTAAAGAATACTTAACGAAAGCCAAAGCAGGGCATCTACTTGCTCAGTCTCGTGCTCACCCCAAGTCGCTTAAAATGCCAACCTTTATTCAACGGCTCCCTTCTAATATAGTTTTTATATGCTTTCCATGGAACTAAGCGCTTTTGTCAGTTATGTTGGGAGTATTTTTTTGGTTCTTTCATATATCTTTTTGCAGTTCATACTGTTTTGCAAACAATTACAAATAGAAGATTAAAATGGTATGGATGTTTGTTTTGTTTTTTAGAGGTGTTTTTACGATTTATAAGTAACTATACGTAAGGGGAAAATTGTTTATGAAACCACGGTTTGCTTGTTTCCCAAACTGACGGATCTAAAAGGAGAACGAATTACAAAAACTAGCATATTCGGTAAAATAGCCCCTTAGACTTGTAAGTGTGAGACTCACAACAATTCATGTGAGACTATTAGAATATAAGCATACTACATCGACTGGTAATAAAGAAATGAATAAAGTGATATGAAGTTAAGAGAAACCCTATCAAATTGATTTAAGCTATTCTGACAGAAAAATGAACATAACATAATATGCACATATATCTCAAAAATCACATTGGAGACAAACACATATTTGACTATTTAGAAAAGAAGAACTAGTTGAGGTGCGCATGATCAAAGTGGTTCAACTCCAACACGCACGAGCACAGTGATGAGACATTAAAAAAAGGTTAACGAGGTCGGTTGTTGTACTAAAACAAGAAGGTCAGAGTTGCACGTGAATTTCTCGTGATTCACAATGGCATTGCCTGCGATACAATCAACACACACACACACATATATATTCATTAATATTTATTTTGTTTCATTTAGTCTTATAATCTTCAATTATATTTCTCGTGATCTCCATTCTTTGTGGTTCTTTATTGCTTGTTCGTTAAGGAACAAGCTCGCCACATGTTGGTTTAGTGGCATCCCAAATACACCCATTTAAAGACAGCTCTTGCATTACACATAGAGCCACATGTCAAAGGAATTTGAGAGCTAAACAAGATTTTATTGCAAGTGGATGAATCTGTGGGGTGGTTTCGTTTGATTTGGCAGTTTCAGTTTTTCAGTGTTTCTTGACAGATAGAATGCTCTTCTCATTCTATAATATGTGAAATTACCCTCCACTTTGTTTGTTCAAGTAATTTACACAAAAGGATATGAATATGATACTTGGATTCCAAAACATCTATTTAATCTTAATAGTTAGATAATTAATTTACAAATATTAAGAAAATTAGTTAAATAGGTTATTTGTAATAAATATGCGTGGTTTACCTAAAATACTTTTTTTTGTTGCCCACCTAATTCACCGAAGCTTCGTCCCCACTAATTCGGATCCGACCCGTGTCACGCACCTGGTTATGGTGGGAGAGTCTCCTAACGGGGTTTTTTTGCATTCACAAAGCTTGAACCCGAAACCTTACTTAAGTGACAAAAGCCGCTTACCACTTGAACCAACCTCATTGATATTTACCTAAAATACTTTATTTATTCATCACAATAGAAACCCCATTTAGTATATGCAATTAATATATAAATAGCTAGAAAAAATTATAGATTTGTAAAACAAAATAAATTGGGGTCATACTCATACATCTAAGATCAAAGCAGATCCCTAAGCTAGTTTATACATTTAGTATTAGAAAGAATAAGAGTTAAATTCCAACAATTTTGTGGAAAGATGTAAATGTTGAAGTTTAACTTGCAAATAAGACTGAGGAAATAATTAATTTTTTTATTTGAGATTTGTTTGTGATTCTCCTTAATTGAGTGTCAATTGCAAACTAGGAAGTAGTCATTTAAGTCTTTTTTTTTTTTTAATGCCAAAATTTAAGTCTTGTAGATCACTCTCAATTAGTTGCAATTGAAATTTCTATATATATTTGTAAGTAAAGTTGTCAAACTCACGAGTTTAAGCAAACTCGTGATAGTGGCGTATACTCGTATCGTGTACTCGAATCATAAATTCGTAAGAGTTTACTTTTATCATAAAATATGTATTAACCGTGTATAATTAAATAATTAAAATATAAAAAATGACAACAATTTGATTTAAATATATTTTAAATTTAAATAATTGAAATTAAATATATCAACATTCATAATTTATTATATTTAATAAAGAAATTTCTATAAAATTCATATATAAAGCCGTTGAGGACAACAAAATTGAAAAAATTAACTCAATTTTGTAAACTAAAAAGTAAAAATAATGAATTCGGTGTGTAAACTCGTGAATTTAACTGAGTTTACTGTTGACACGAGTTTACTAAAGACTCGACTCGATTTAGTAAACTAGAAACGTAAAAACGGTAAACTCGGAGAGTCAACTTTCAAATTTGACAACAATGTTTGTAAGTATCTGAATCAATCGATACTTTAAACTTATTTTTTAGTAAGAGTTTTTGAGAGCTACTTCTTATTAAATAATTCTTTTGAGACTTTTGTGTCATTCCGCCTTCGCACAACTCTCTTCTAGTTTTGGAAAGAAATGTTTTTGCATGCATTGAACAAAATTTGAAAAACAAGACTTACGTTTAGGGAAAATGACAAAAAACAAATTAAAAAATGTGAAATCACAAATCAAGCTTTTTCTATAAAATGAATTCTAAATTATTTATCAAGTCTCGTCATTGCTTTATCAATTCTTGACAACGTTGTAATTAAATTTCTACGTAGAAACAAAATGTATAGTAAAAACGTAAATTGTAGAAATAATACGAAACATAAAATTTCTAGTACCTAAGGTCAGGATATAAAATTATACACACACACACATACACGTTAAAAAAAAATAATAAATCACTACTTAAAATTATGGACAACTTCATATTTATATAAACATAATCCAAAAAAAAAAAACAAAAAGAGTTTAACAACTCCTACAATTAAGTTCTAAAACAATAAAAGAATAAAGTTTAATAATTCCTAAATTATATCAATTGACTCAAATCAAACATATAATCTTGTATCAATTTTATGTCTTCAATGTCCTCTTCTTTTGCTTTTATAACAAGTTCATTTGTAAAACTTGGAATGTCCAAATCATGATCATCCATAGGTTTCCTCACTTCAATTTCGATTAAGTTTTTCTTATCTTAGACATCAACATCTAAGTTGTCTACATCTTCCTAGAGCCCATTTGGATGCGCTTTTAAAAAAAGGATTTTTTTAACATTGTTTTTTTTTAAAAGTACTTTAATTAGAAGTTAAAACTATTTTACATTTGGATATACCATTTAAGAAGTACTTTTAAATAAATAAAAAATTGTTTGAATGTTAAAATAAAGAGGTACTTTTCCATTAGTAAAATTATTGAAATGGGGATAGAGTTGTCATTTTATTGAAAATCAAGGTAATTGATGTCACCCAAATAGATTTTTTTTTAAGCTATAAATTGAAGCTTTTTCTAAAAAAAAAAAAAAAAGAATTTTGGCTTTTTTGTTATTTTGCTTTTTTAAAAAACTCTCATCCAAACACATTTACTAATGAAAAAAGTACTTTATTTGTGAAAATAAAAACAAGTTTTTTTATTCTTATAAAAAACGCATCCAAATAGACTCAATCTTCTTCACTAAAAATAGTAAAGACTTGGGTTTTTACTTGGGATCGTTTTTTCTCGCATTTTAACACATATAATCAGTGTAGTAGAAAAAAAAACATAAATTTTTACACTAATTTTTTACAACAATGATTCTTGATAATAAATCTAATATGATATTTTACAATATCAAAGTTTTTTTTTCTGTCATTTTCCCTTATCTCTATGATAAACTTTGTGATTTGTTGCATTTTATATTAGTAAGAATTATAATAATATTTCATTCGGAGGTTTCTCCAACTTTCCTTGAATTCAGGTCTTTTCTCGAAAGTACATATTTAAAGAAATGAAGTCAATTTAAAAGGACGTTGATGGTAATAGCGCGTCAATCGTCCACAAATGGTGCAATGCTGCGTACCCTGCAAGATTATAGCTGGTTAAGAACTAATGACAGGTCTAATCACTCTGTTATCTATAAATTTTTTGTCGTACGGACACATTTAATGACTCAATAATGAGCAATTAATTAAGTGGCCGAGTTAATTAATGGGGCTACATAACAATTGCTGTACTTTTTTCTTTTTTTATACATAAATTTTTGAATTGGAATTGGGTTTACCCACAGTCCAAGAGCTGGGCGCTTGGAGCCTAATCTACAGAAGATATTGGCCAGATAATACAATTGTTTTACTTAATTTTCTGATTTAGGCCACGGAATGAAACAAGATTTCTGCCAAAAAAAGAATGAGACTGAATGTAACAGCAATAGGATTATAGGCCCAAGCCAAAAAAAAAGTTGTTTTTAACATGGTAAAATGAAGAAAGATCAATCCTATTTTATTTTCTTTTTCAGTGATGAAAAGTTAGTGTCCACTAACTTGCATTGTAAGGTTAAATAAACCACTTTTTTTTTTTTTTAAAACAGCAGATTGCTGGATGCAAAGTGTCTTTTTCATAACTTGATGAAGAAGATTTCTACTAAAAGAAGAGATGATCTTTGATCCTCTTGTGGTTTCAACGTGGGGATCGATATGTGGGGGAAAAAATGTGATTATGTTTCCTTTCCAGCTTTATTAACCTTTTGGGGGGTCATTTTTGAGTTTTGGGCTTATTTAGCATCAATTTTTATGGTAAAATTAATTGTAGGTTGATATAACTTGAGACTATTGATATTGATAGGATATATAAGTGGATTAGCCTTAATGCCACACTAAGGATGCTGCTATGTGATCTGGGGGTCCCAAGTTCAAATTTCGGAAACAGCTTCTCCGCTTGTTCGGGTAATGCTATGTACATCTATCCCTTCCAAATCACTAAGCCGTCTTTTTTATTTTTCATGGTGGGCCCAAAGTATCCGCCACCACTAACAATGACTAGTCTCTTCACATCGTAGACTTTTCGAAGCAACTTTAGTAATGACCATGAGATTCTCTTTATATATATCGCCAAGAATCAAGCCCTTAACTAGATGTTTAAGAAATCTATCTAAGTGTCAACTGTGCTAGGGTTGCCGCCCTTTTCTATTGATAGGACATATCTCACCTTTTATATACCTTCAATTCAATTCAATAAAAAAAGAAAAAACAAAAGTAATATTAAGGGTGTGGGGTGAAGTTGTGTTTGAATTATTTGAATATATTCTAGTGGGATAGAGAATGTGGGACCTAAAAATCCTTCCTCTCTGGATATGATTGGATAGAATAAGCAATTATGCAAGAGATATACCATCTTATTAGAACTAGATTTCTGTATGCATAATTGGTTATTACTTCTGCTTTTTTGTGGGGAGGTTGGAGTGGAAAGGCTACAACCTCGATATCGTTTGCAGCTTTTTTCAATGATTTTTTCATGTTGGATTGTACTAAGTCTCCCTTTACAGGATTAAAGCCCAAGCCCGTTAAATTGGGGAACAAATAACAGTTTAAGAAAGTGTGGGTTACCCCTTGTAGTTGAGTTTAGCCGGTAAAAAAGGTCAAACACTCTCACTTAAGGGAGGAGATTTGATCCTAGAGTTAGTCAATACGTTGGGGGAGGCATCCTAACTCCTAGGTGCCTAGATAAATGTTTGAGGGTAATAGACAGTTCACCCTATCCAATATTGATATCACTTAGAAGGAAAAGAGATTCTGTCCTGCCCTTAAAACGTGGGTGAGCTCAATCGTTTTTCTAAAATTTCTATAACAAAAGAAAGTGTGGGTTAAGTCTTATATTATTGCCACTTGGTTTAAATTAATCGGTGGGAAGGATTGCATGGTACGTGGGTTAAGGATGGAGAGAGTATAGGAACGTTGAAACTGAAGGCAAACAATTCTTTATTATATTCTCCCCACATTAATATCAGAAATATTTAGGAAGTTAAACTTCATTCTAAATATAAAAATATTTTATATATTTATCAATTTTTTTTAATTTACCCTTATTAATACTCCCTCAACAATAATTAAGGAAGGGAAAGAATGATGTAACATTCTGAATTTTGGACCTAAAGACTAGAAAATTAGCCTATTTTCGGAGGACTATTAGACCCTATTTTTGAAAATGAATTTAGAATCAGTATTTTATTGGACATGAATAGTGTTCACTATTCACAAATACGTACATGAATAGTATTCACTATTCACAAATACGTATTCACTTTTTATAAATACGGTATTTAATCGATATTTTGAGAAATATGAAAAGTATTTACTATTCACAAATACGGTATTTACTATTCAAAAATACGGTATTTACTATTCCTAAATACGTATTCACTTTTTGAAAATACGTATTTACTATTCATGCGGGACCCACGTCAAAATAATTCTCCTCCTGCCGACACATTCACGGGAGAAATTTTGAAAAATTTGACGCGGGACCCACTCAATAATAATATTATTATAATATAATATCTTATACTTTGGAAAATAATAGAAATAAAATTATTTCCAATAAACCGTGAATTAGGTTTTTAAAGTAAGGGTATATTATAAATAAGTGAATTTTTATCTCAGAGTGGGTTATCTCCGAAGTCATTTCCGTAATCGGCGGAATGATTATTTGAGATAGGTTGAACCGATATTTTGAAGCAGGACAGATAGTGGAATCTGTAGGAAATAAATCATAACTCAAAATCCTTGAACTAAGTAGTAAACAACTGCACATATTATGAATCAGTGAATTTTTGTCTAGAAGATGGTGTCACCCGAAGTAATTTCTGTAACCGTCAGTGTCCGACTTAAAATCTTCGGCAGGTTATGGAATACCCTAAATAGGATCAAAAATTTAGTTGACCCAGATATTTCTGAAGAGGAAAAATAGAACTACAAGGCTGTGCTTCCGGATTCTTGAGAATTTCTAATATAACGCGATTAGAACACCGATCAGGGAATCTTTATAGGATAAATGCAAAAGAGTAAGAAAGTGTCATCGTCATGATGACGTCATCGATGACGTCATCGATGACGTCATCGATGACGTAAGCAAATGGATTGGACGGTTGAGATGAAGCCATGTTTAAAGTCAAGATCCAACGGCCAAAATCTGACCTGATAAAGTATGAATAGTGTCATGCTTTTTCACTATAAATAGAGGCTTCATTTCTTCATTTTCTTCACACCAAACTCAGAGAACAACAGTTGAGTTTAAGAGAAGAGTGAGAATTCTTAGAGTTAGAGAGAGAGTTTAGAGTAAAGTTCTTGAAGCTGGAGAGAATGAGCAGGAACTTCAAGGGTAAGTTCTTTGGTCTCTAGTCTTAATATTTGGTAGTTTTCTTTTGGTAATTATAGTAGAAATGCCAGATAGAGTTTTTCTGAGTATGCTCTGTGGCTGCAGCTTAGTCTGATCTGTCACATCAGAAAAGAATTATCCTTGGACAGTAAATATTATTTACTGGCACAGTAAAAAATATTTACCGGCACGGTAAAAATATTTTTACTGGTACTATTCACATGAATAGTGAATATCCAACATAGTTTCCGCAAATGCTGAAAATTAATGGTCACTGATAAAAATGATATTATAGGATATCCGAGGATTCCGGAGTCAGATTCAAAGGAAGTTTGGGGATACGTGAATAGTGCCGTATACGTGAATAGTGCCGTATACATGAATAGTGCCGTATACATGAATAGTAATTTACTATTCATGTGGAAGGAAGGTACGGACGCGTATTGTAACCTTAACTCTGATGCTTATGGTATGCTTATATGTGATAGATAGTCTGAAATTCTGTTTTTGAAAATTGATCATACACATACAACTTGATACGGGTTATAGTCTTGATAACGCCGTTATGTTTTCCTAGCGCTGAGGACACGGATGTACACCGTGGCACTGGTGAATAGTGCAGACTATAATAACATGCATATTGCAGTGGCTGTGTTATGTTATTATGTGAATATATGAATAATGTATGTGATTATTGCTGTTTTGACATGAATATCTGTCATACATATTTGATACATAAGCATGAGGTTAACCGTTACCTGAGGTTCAATGGGTATTGAACCTCAGCTCTTACTGTAGTTTCAGGATTTTCGGAGTGAACAGAAACAGAAACAAGGGTAAGCAGCAGGCAGAAGGACTTGCTGGAGAAAGTCCTGTAGATATGTATAGTCTTTCGAACTCTTTGTATCAACAAACCAGTACACTACAGTGGTTGAATATCAGTTACTTTGTATTTAAAATCATTTCGTTGCTCAACTCTGGTTAAATTATTTTGAACTCTGGTCAAATAATTTCGAAAATGCTTTAGAAAAGTTGGGGTGTTACATTTTGGTATCAGAGCAGACATCCTGGCACAGAGTTAACTAAGTTACTCCAAACAGTCCGATATCTAGAAAGGGGTTTTGTGGTTGGCAATCAGTTTCCTTGAATTCGTCGAGCCTTCCACAAAAACACCTGCCTAGTCGGATTGTCTGAGTAGCGGAGTTAGGTTCTAAGCTTTCAAAAGTGTTTTATCTAGTATGAACCCGACTCAGTTACAGTAAACCATTGGTGCCGAAGGTAGGGCCGAGTCTATGTGGATCAGCCAATCAGTCACCCTAGCACGGTGAGGCTCCCATGATAGACGCCTACCTGGCCAATCGGTTTGACTAACTAAGTTAGGCTCTAAGCCATGGTTTTAAAAGTATTTCGAAAAACAAGTACAAGTACTGATATAATACTGGTGTTGTGATACAAAAAGGACGTACACCCTAAGGAAAAGGGTTAAGAGATTAAAACCCTGATATAGAAAGGATGACATAGAATATGGTTTCTATTGTTGAACTTTAAGACTTTTGATATGGGAATTGGAGTCTAAGTTAAATCCCTGCCCAGAGTTTCAAGGGAAGTAGTACAGAGAAGTTGGTATGACTTAAGTTTTCCGGTAAATAATAACCTACTGTTTAGGTTTCCCTTGGATAGTAACCTATCGATTTAATGTCCTTGTCAAAATAATAACTTGTTAAGGTACCCTGAGAAGAAAATCCCTACCTTGTAGAGGCCAGACACCATGCGTGCAAAGGGGCGTGGCTCCGGGGACGAAGATCTTTTGATTAAGTCCTTGACGATGGTGATCAATTGACAGAAAAGGGAAAGTACCCAGTAATTCTGGGGAGACAGTTATGTCATACTAGTGCCTATGAGAGTTGTAGGTACCCAGTAGTAAGCATACCAATATTAGTACCAAGAATCAATAGACATTATGAAGTTAATATTGCTTAGGCGAGAGAAATCTCAGAACTATGACCCCTGTGAGAGTGGGAACCCTTAGAAAATATGAGTGAGTTTTGCCTAGGTTCCAAATACCTAAGAGATAGTTCCTTAACAGAACCATACGAAAGTTGGAAACCTCAGTAGCCACCAGGTTATGGTCTCAAGGTGGGACCAAGAATCATAGAGATGTTAGTGGCTAATAAATTCCCTTTAAAGTAAGTGGCTACCCGATAGGGAAAATTGAGTTAAGAATTATGCTTGGAGCTAAATAGAAAGTGAAAGTCCACAAATAGAATGACCCTAGATAAGATGGCAGACATAGAAACAACGGTTTATGAAACTACTAAAGGATAGGAACCTGTTAAGATTTGAGTTCTCATTATAATGATTCAAAGACGATCACTGGCGCTACTTATGGAAAGTTTAATCGGAGAAGGATACCTACGGGGAGTTCTGATCAAGGAGGCTTACCTACAGAGGATGCTAACCGGAAAAGCTGACTGGTCTGCGAAGACTGAGTGAAGCGCCGAGTAATGTGCCGTAGAGCAGAGCCACCGTGACGACGAACCGTAGAGTGGGGCCGCAGTGACAATGAACCATAAAGTAGAGTTACCAGTGCATCAGTTCTCAAGGTAAGTAAATTATAATGAGTCTCACATCGAATAGGTTCCCCAGAGTGAAGGTTTAAGTAATCTAGTATATCACCATGGTTTACTCCAATGCTATATAGTACATATTGTTAGACAACAAATACGAGAAGTGTCCCAAAAAGCTTGTAAAACCCGAGGATAACGGGCAAAGTTTGGAATAGCCAGATGAGTTAAGTAGAACAAACTAAACATTATACATATGGTTTGAGTAGTCAAGAACAGAGGTCCGGATGTATGTAGTTAGTAATGACCTTCTAATGTTAGTTGTCTGATTCCTAAGTAAGGTTTTAAAAAAAAATTTGAATTTTTGAACTTACCAATGCACCTGCTATTTTGAAATTTTCGGAGTTTACTTTCAAATTTGTGAAATCGAGTTTTCAAATGAAATATTTTTCAACAGAATTTGAGACCACAGTGATGGTTATGATGTTGTCTTGTACAAACGGTTTTGTTAGAACCCAGAGTTTGAAACTGAGTTTTCAACTATGTTGTGGTAAAGTCAGTACAAAACTGGAAGGACAGAAGCTGTTGTAGATGTACACAGTTTGCTGGGTCTGCCAGATGTTTTTAAAACGTTTGAAATCGCTGGCCTTTGATAAATGTTCTCTTTGAACAAAAAGTTTTTGGAGGGATTTTGTTTGAGAAAATGGAAATCGCACCAACAGTGAACGCACCCAATCCATAACACTTTGCCGAGGGCATATGTTTTGTTTAGTACAACCTGACTGTCTATGACTGGACTGAGTTCCGCTAGATAGGGTTGCTACTTTATGTGCCAGTGTGAACACTGGGTCTCCTGAGAAAGGGGCGGAGGTTCTCCCACATTGTTGATAATACTGTTAAAACTGGATTTGGGGATTGGGAGAAGGCGCTCACTGTACCAAATGGTTAAAATAATGGTGTGTACTCTCAATTGTAAAATTTTGTGAAATAAATTAGCTCCCTCAAAGATATGTGCCGGTAATAAAAGTTTTTGAAAATGATCCGGCAGTGAAAAATGTTTTCACGAATTTGTGATGGCAGCGATTAAATTTTAAAATGTTATAGCACTATTACTTTGTGGTATAGTGCAGATTGTGAAATGTACTGAAACCACGGAAAATTTTTCATGTTTGAAAATTTGAAAATGAGACAAGAAAATTTATTGAATATTGGATTCTGTAGGCCCAAATTACTTTCTAGGGGATGAATATTTTTATTGGTGTCTAGGAAAGTGATTGAAAGACTAAGCCCCTATTTGATGGTTATTCATTTTGTTGCCGTTGTAAAAAGTATGAAGAGATTTTCGCTAGATTTACACTTACCTAGCTAATTTATATGAGTAACAGATGACAATACCATAACAGAATGCGGACATAGTCTTGATTATACAGAATAACTGGCTTAAGTTTGAATTTAATAAGATAAAGCTGAGTTTGGCAGGAAAACTCGAAAATCCTTATGAATCCTAGAATAAGAGATTACAAACATTAGCAAGAAGGCTAAGAAGAGTAGACTATATTAATTCAAGCATCAAGAACAACAGTTGGTACAATCCCACCGCAAGCTTCGACTATCTCAAGTTTAAGTCTATTAATTTCTTCCTGAGCGGCTGCACTTGAGAGAGGACCATCAGAAGACATTGTTTTTCTCAATCTAGCTATTTGCTTCATAGTGCTTCGAATTTTTACATACGGCCAATGCTTTATTCCTCCCCTATGGCATATTTTCATTAGAACATTTTTGCATAGACGAACTTGTTGAGCCGCTTCTTGTTGAGGTAAATGGAAGAAGTCTCTAAGATCATCTATTGACATTGATGCAGCTCTAATATTTTGTTCAGCTCTTGATCGGTATGGATTACTAGGTATGGGGACTGAAGGATTATTATTTACAACCATGAGCTCTTTTCCTTTATTGGATATATTTTCTGTATTGGTTGGAAATGAACTATTAGGGAGTTCATTTTGATTTTTAGTCCATTCCAAACCAACACAGAGAGCCTCATAGTAGGCTGATATGGGATCCGACACCAGGACATACCCTAAAGATTTTTGATTCAAACAATAATTTTCTAGAAAATGTTTGACATCATCTAAATTCTTCTTACCAAAGTCAAATACTTGAGGACTGAAAGAACCTCCTTGTACGTCCTGGTGAAAGACAGCGTGGCATATCATACCAATCCTCCCATGAACTTCAAGTTTATGGTATTGAAGTCCATTGGTATGAATAATCTCTCGTAGAACATGGCAGCAACCACATGAAAATGGATTAGTAGTCTCAGTCAAGGTAGAAGCAGGATTCCTTGGTTGAGAAGGTACCGTAGACTCCATAAGTTCTGCCACATTACGACACCTTTGGACAGGTCGCCTTGATGGACCTGCTTCAGATTCCTTTCTGTTAGTAGTTGTAAAAATAGAATCTTGTATCCTTGGAGGAGGAGTAGGAATGTTAATCGTTGAGGCAGATGGATGAACGTTCATACTTACGGGATTTTGGGGAAATAAAGAAGAATAAGGGTATGATGCATTGTTTGACAAATCAGACAACATGTTAGTCTGATAGTCATGAAGTAAGGCTTCAAGAAAGAAAGGGTTGAATGAATCGGAGACTGGAATAGAGTTACTTGAACCGGCCATGTTTAAGGATAATGTGGAAGGTTATAGTGAAGATTACGATCGGAGAGGAAATGAATATTTTGTGAAGTTTGAGAGAACATGAAACATTTACTCGATTTATAGCTGGGCTAGCAACGTCTAGATTTTGTTAAGCAGCATCGGATTCTCATCTGTCGTTGGCTCAGAATAGTGCAGACTTTGTTGTTATGCGGAAAATTTTATGGCACCGCACCCTAGTGCACCCTAGCCACCGTTAGGGGTCGCAGTTTCCTAGACCTTTGCAGACAGAAATCGCTATGGCATTTATTGCCAGCTGTGTTTTCAAGAAAATAAGTTTGGACGTTTATACGCACATTTATCTAAGAAATCTGTCTTAGATGTGCAACTGACTCAAGATGTCGGAATTGACATTTGAAAATAGGACTTTGAAGCGTAAGCGTGCTAAGGTGATAGTAATCTTGGGAAGGGTGACTTTCTAATAATATTAGATGAACCGGAGAGAATCCGAAGATTTGAAATGATGATGAGAATAGTATCTATGATGATACTTGGTACCAGAATTAAGAGAATTGGAGTGATAGACAAACCCAGAAAATAGAATTTTTCCTGGATCACTAGTTGGCATGCTAGTACAAAGGAAGAGGTTGAATTATAGAAAATGAAATGGAGCATTTGTGAAATGTTCCCAGTTTAATGGAGCATTGAATAGTAGGATGTATGCTAGATAAGCATGTATAAGGAAGAAGTATATTAGAGGTCTAGATAACCTTTTGATTTTATATTGTCAAATTTCGAGGACGAAATTTATTGAACGGGGGGAGAATTGTAACATTCTGAATTTTGGACCTAAAGACTAGAAAATTAGCCTATTTTCGGAGGACTATTAGACCCTATTTTTGAAAATGAATTTAGAATCAGTATTTTATTGGACATGAATAGTGTTCACTATTCACAAATACGTACATGAATAGTATTCACTATTCACAAATACGTATTCACTTTTTATAAATACGGTATTTAATCGATATTTTGAGAAATATGAAAAGTATTTACTATTCACAAATACGGTATTTACTATTCAAAAATACGGTATTTACTATTCCTAAATACGTATTCACTTTTTGAAAATACGTATTTACTATTCATGCGGGACCCACGTCAAAATAATTCTCCTCCTGCCGACACATTCACGGGAGAAATTTTGAAAAATTTGACGCGGGACCCACTCAATAATAATATTATTATAATATAATATCTTATACTTTGGAAAATAATAGAAATAAAATTATTTCCAATAAACCGTGAATTAGGTTTTTAAAGTAAGGGTATATTATAAATAAGTGAATTTTTATCTCAGAGTGGGTTATCTCCGAAGTCATTTCCGTAATCGGCGGAATGATTATTTGAGATAGGTTGAACCGATATTTTGAAGCAGGACAGATAGTGGAATCTGTAGGAAATAAATCATAACTCAAAATCCTTGAACTAAGTAGTAAACAACTGCACATATTATGAATCAGTGAATTTTTGTCTAGAAGATGGTGTCACCCGAAGTAATTTCTGTAACCGTCAGTGTCCGACTTAAAATCTTCGGCAGGTTATGGAATACCCTAAATAGGATCAAAAATTTAGTTGACCCAGATATTTCTGAAGAGGAAAAATAGAACTACAAGGCTGTGCTTCCGGATTCTTGAGAATTTCTAATATAACGCGATTAGAACACCGATCAGGGAATCTTTATAGGATAAATGCAAAAGAGTAAGAAAGTGTCATCGTCATGATGACGTCATCGATGACGTCATCGATGACGTCATCGATGACGTAAGCAAATGGATTGGACGGTTGAGATGAAGCCATGTTTAAAGTCAAGATCCAACGGCCAAAATCTGACCTGATAAAGTATGAATAGTGTCATGCTTTTTCACTATAAATAGAGGCTTCATTTCTTCATTTTCTTCACACCAAACTCAGAGAACAACAGTTGAGTTTAAGAGAAGAGTGAGAATTCTTAGAGTTAGAGAGAGAGTTTAGAGTAAAGTTCTTGAAGCTGGAGAGAATGAGCAGGAACTTCAAGGGTAAGTTCTTTGGTCTCTAGTCTTAATATTTGGTAGTTTTCTTTTGGTAATTATAGTAGAAATGCCAGATAGAGTTTTTCTGAGTATGCTCTGTGGCTGCAGCTTAGTCTGATCTGTCACATCAGAAAAGAATTATCCTTGGACAGTAAATATTATTTACTGGCACAGTAAAAAATATTTACCGGCACGGTAAAAATATTTTTACTGGTACTATTCACATGAATAGTGAATATCCAACATAGTTTCCGCAAATGCTGAAAATTAATGGTCACTGATAAAAATGATATTATAGGATATCCGAGGATTCCGGAGTCAGATTCAAAGGAAGTTTGGGGATACGTGAATAGTGCCGTATACGTGAATAGTGCCGTATACATGAATAGTGCCGTATACATGAATAGTAATTTACTATTCACGTGGAAGGAAGGTACGGACGCGTATTGTAACCTTAACTCTGATGCTTATGGTATGCTTATATGTGATAGATAGTCTGAAATTCTGTTTTTGAAAATTGATCATACACATACAACTTGATACGGGTTATAGTCTTGATAACGCCGTTATGTTTTCCTAGCGCTGAGGACACGGATGTACACCGTGGCACTGGTGAATAGTGCAGACTATAATAACATGCATATTGCAGTGGCTGTGTTATGTTATTATGTGAATATATGAATAATGTATGTGATTATTGCTGTTTTGACATGAATATCTGTCATACATATTTGATACATAAGCATGAGGTTAACCGTTACCTGAGGTTCAATGGGTATTGAACCTCAGCTCTTACTGTAGTTTCAGGATTTTCGGAGTGAACAGAAACAGAAACAAGGGTAAGCAGCAGGCAGAAGGACTTGCTGGAGAAAGTCCTGTAGATATGTATAGTCTTTCGAACTCTTTGTATCAACAAACCAGTACACTACAGTGGTTGAATATCAGTTACTTTGTATTTAAAATCATTTCGTTGCTCAACTCTGGTTAAATTATTTTGAACTCTGGTCAAATAATTTCGAAAATGCTTTAGAAAAGTTGGGGTGTTACAAATGATGGAATTAAGATATGATATTATAGAAAATATATATCATATTAACCTTTTTTTTCCTGCCAAAACATGTTATATTAACTAATCTTCTTAATATAATCAAATTAGGTAAATATATATTATATCAATAATCAAAGAGAGTATGTGGGTATCGTCCTCTTTCCTCTTGCTTTCGGAGAAAAACCTCTTCTCTCTTCAGTGCATTTGCTGTGTTATATAATTGAGAGTCATCTCTGTGATTCAAATTTACATGGGCTACCAGGTTACTTTGTCAAACTTTTAAGGTGTGTCTCAAAAACATTTCTTCAGTTTGGATCAATGGAAGGTGAGGAACACGAGAATTTCATTAAGTCCAGTTCTTTAAAAAAAAAATGAAAAAAATGGGACTAAAAATGTCCCTGTCAACCCAACAAAAGGTTGGAAAATGGGATTGGAAGGGATGGCATCTCAGGCCATCTTTAACCATCTAAGAATATATATATATATATATATATATATATATATATATATATATATCTCTTAATCGTTAAAGACACCTACTTTCTTATGGCATAACAATTGTAAAACTCTTTTTGACAAAAAAGTTTAGGTCAGTTGGTTCTAGGGTTCACTGGGGCCAAGGTATCTCTAGATTAAAAGAGTACTTATAGATTACCTACTAATAAGGTCATCAATATAATCTTATGATTATAAGCCAACCCCTTTACTAACTGAACCAGCAGAACATAGTTGAAGTTGGGAGTGATACATCAGCCAGATCCATGAAATGTGGGCCTAAATTCACAAAGAATTGGATTCTGTGGTAGGCCGGGCCGACTAGTGAGCCAATAGGACTTACCAAATCTAATATCAAGGCCTTTTGAAGGACCATTTCAAGCCTTCTTTCCCTTCCATGAATTGCGGTAGGGAGCTGAGGCATCTTGTCTCGGTATACAAAACCCCGAAGAGAGCCGAATTGCAGAAGACATCTTGTCTTCTATCTTCAATATAAGATCTTATTTGTACAGAAAAATTGACTAACAGTGGGGGATGAAAAGTGTTCACTCAATTAGCATCAAATCTGTCAAATTTTCCTGATCAATAATCAATGATACGTCATGTTGAGGAAATATGCATACTAAGGTAGTTCCGGCTTTTTTGGGGGCCAACCCAAATAAGTTGAGTTTTATTTTTAGAGAAAATTACGGAGAGTGGCCTGAAAAAAAATATTTATTGATAAAAACCTTAATAAAAATCCTAATAATTTAGGTTTTATTTCGGACTCATTTTCTGATACTATCTTATACTGAAACATAAAATCAATTTTTCAATTCACAAGCCAATACTTGGTTTTTCTCCACACAACAACGATACTTCTAGTCAAAGTAGGAGTGACACCATGGTTGGTGAGAGAAACAATTTTCTCGTCCACATGCTTATGGGATCCGGGATCCGGGCCCACATGCTTTTTGGATCCGAGATCCAACGACGTTGAGAAATGAAAGAGAGCTAATACTTCAAAAATCAAACAAAAAGTCAAAAGAGAGAGAGAGAGAGAGATGGGAGCACAGAAGTCACGCATATGGTTTACAATCAATCTGCTGCTGAGGAGGAGGATCTTGAATTTACAAGATCCTTATTGTTCTACGGTTGATTGAAAGGATATAGTGTGCTCCTCAACCCAGAATCATTATTTCAAGCATGAAGCTGGTTTTCTTACATTTTACATTGGATAACTCTTGAGATGGAACCACCACATTTGGCTCTCCCCTTTCTTATTGGTGAAGAGTTTCCCTTTTGAGATTTAGGACATAAAGGTTTCACTTCTCTCAACAAATATGTTTCCAATTATTCGAACTTATGTTCTCCTCCTTTCAGTATTAGTCCACTTACCACCTCAACCAACAATTTGTTAGTGGCTCTCTCATTTAATAGGCCAATAATCTGTCAAGATTGAGATAAACTCACCATTTCATAGACGTCACAACGGTTATTTAGCAGAACATTGACATGCCCGGTGGAAAGCACTGTTTAACAAGTGAAAATGGACTATTTCTTAACCCAAAAAAGAAAATACTCACTGTCTTTCTGTTGCAGTAGACAACATATCCAGTTTTTTTCCTGTTAGCTGTTGGCCAAGTCAGACACTTGAAAGATAACGTAGTAAATACCAACAAAATAAACAACTAATCATTTTGCACTCACGCTGATGTGAGAGACTACTGGTAATCAGATGGAAAGGCTTCACTCAGCTAGCATCAGATCCATCAGGGTGGAATGCCCTTCAAACGCTTGGATCTTCAAAGAGATAGACAGAAAAAACTAGATATCGAATGTGGGCCAATGAGAACACTCAACAAAGTCATTGAACGAAACCTTTTGGTTAATAATCAATTCAAAGATTTCGTATTTAAGATCCATGTAATTGGCCCCGCCTAATGAGATAAAGCGTGTTGTTATTGTTGTATGAAATGTGGAGCCAGTACATAGTCATAATCAAATGAGCAAACAGAAAGGATTCAAAGGCGAACATCAAACTGCCCGGCCCCAGCTTTCTTTGGTAAATTCTGCAGACAAGTTTGAACTAAGGATTTGGGTTCAAGAAAACAAGACTCAAGGTCAGATTATATGGGATTTTGTCTATACAAGGATATTTCTAAACGCAGAAGCAACAATCAAATAAAACAATGGCAGCAGTAGCACAACTTATATTCAGTTGCCTTCTTCAAGACTTAACCTTACAGGACGCACTGACAAAAATCCATTAATCATCACTCAAGAAGGCATAAAACAAACAAAAAAGTAGGTAGCTCGCACACCAATAAAATATGTAGGGATATGTAAGCATGTTAGGAGTGAGTTTAGTCTCAGATGCATACAGTTTGTTTCATAATTAATTTGGTTTATTTATCTACAATAGAAATGTACCTAAGACATTTTCTATTTATAGGTTTAACAGAAAACATGTCATATCAACAAACAGCTAAACGGGTTCCCTTAGAAAGGACAAAAACAAGAAGGAATCCATAAAATACCTTTATAAGATTCATATAAACAATCTAAACAGACAAAAGCCTAAGCATTTAAACTGACATGAGAAATAGGTTTCTTCACTATTAGCTGATGTTTTTCTGAAGTAGAAAAAGAATCTTCAAACAAGAGTTACTGTATACTTCAGTGACATACTTAGAAGGGAGAGGAAAAAACAACACATGGAAAAGAAATTTGCGGAACTCAATTGTTTTCCAGTTCCTTGATCAAATAGAGTAAATGCTAAATATAGGCACACTGGGATCCCATTTTGATCCTCCAGCACATGAATCCCACAACATCAGATATGTGAATCACATTAATCTTGATAAGATACATGAAATATGGTAATCTATATACATAATCAAGAATTCAGAGCGCACACAATAACATCAAATAACTATTTCCGACAGCTTCACATAAAGCATCATGTACCATCAAAGAGGAATTTGGGCAAATTTATCCCTCTAAACCTGCTCAAAAGCATTCCTTTTTTCTCAACTTCTTCCACCGAATAAAATCATCCTGTCAAACCCATAAATCAATCCCTGGTATTATTAAAATCAACAAGAATTGGTTAGATTTGGTTTGGTTAGACCTTGACAAACCTAATCGAACTGAACCATAACATGGTAGATTCAGTACAAGAGAAAGATGCTTTCAACCTGGACATAAACGGCTTAGTAATAATAATGATTATGAAATTTTATATACAGAAGTGTAGAAATATGAAATGTCATTCCTCCGATAAGATTATCAAGTACACACTTCTAACAGCCAGATCAGAACCAATACTCACCTTCTGTAATTAATTATTTGGCCCCCGAAAAACAATTCCGCAGTTGATTTGCATTGAAAACAAAAATACATCTTACTAATACATCAGATCCCAAAAAAAAATAAAAATTTGAGCTCACAAAATCCTAGAAATGGCATTACCTTCCAGGACCAAAGACATTCTAAATTAATAACAGTATATATATATACAGACGCAAACTCACCTTAACTCAATTTCTCTACTCTATTTAAAACCCTCTATGATCCCATACTGAAGAAGAACTTCAAATTTCTGAACAAAAAACGTATATACTTGCTATTTTCCAGCACTTCTTTTTTCACCTAAACCTAGAGAGAAATACAGTATCAGTACCAGAAGACCACGTTCTCATCTTATCACTGATCACTATACATACCATGCAACCAATCATCGTATAAACATCCACTCTATCACATCGTATCTTCCAAAACCATCACCTTTCCCCAATTTGATACGGCTGTATTCAAGCCAATATCACCTTCCCAGTTCTGTCAGGTTTCTTCTATTTGCCCTCCCTGTTTCTTCCCCTGAACCACCAATTACTGATAACATAATAACAGAGAGTTCCATAGCCGATGAAGATGAAACTCTATCTATCATCATAGAAAAACGAAGAGTGGTGAAACAGGTCATATGGGACCCACAAGCTATCCAAAGGGCATGGCCTTTTTGCATCTAGTCTCAGCCATGGCTTCCCTTTCCCACTCCAGTGAAGTAGGCTTACAGGTCCCAGATGAAGATCCCTGCATAAACCTTTGAGATTGTCACCGCCCAGCCCATGCTGGTTCCACCTATGATCCACCCCCTCGACATTTCCGGCGAACACCAACAAGAACGGCGGCAGAGAACCGAGCTCATAGATTCGATGCCTCTTCTGAATCCTCATCCACGTCTCTAGCTTCTCCGTGTACCTACCCTCCCTCCATTTCCACAGATCTATGACCATCACCCCTGTGTTGAAGTAGCAGGGTTTCCGGCCACGAAACGACGCCGCATAGACTGGGTTTGACCAGAATTTGGGCGTGAAGTAGTTGGTGAAATTGACGTGACAATACTCAGGCGCGCCCAAAACGTGTGTTCCCAAATTGATATTCCAGAGCTTCGCCACGTCATCCACCAAGATCAGATCGGAATCAAAGTAGATTATGCGGCGGACGCCGGCCGGCAAGAGATTGGCCAAATACATCCTTGCGTAGTTGAGAGGCTGGTCAAGCGCTCGGCGAACGGAATTTGAGATTTTTCCCCTGACGACGTTTGAGTCAAAGCGGTATAAGTAGAAGTCTAGGTACGGAAAAGCGGCGGAGATTATCCGGTGGAGTTCGGACTGGCTGTGCGACGCGGTGATGAAGTGGAAGACCACATTCTCCGGGCAAGACGCGTGTCGGAGAACGGAGAAGACCGCAGCCACGGAGCCACGGAGGTAAGCGGAATCGAGAGTCATGGCTACATGGATAATGGAAGGGTTGTGAACTCGTTTGTCGGAGGCCGACCATGAAGTTTCGGAACATTCCCTGCCGTTTCGAAATGCCGGGGCTTCCCTGAACTTGAGAAGTTCACGGGACTCCGATGATACCGGAAAAATAACGGCAGCGGTGAGGAGGAAGGCGAAGATCGCCCTGTCAGAGAGAGATGTCGTCGACATGGTTTGCTTCGTCGTATGGTGAAGAGTGTATGTTTGGTTTTCTTAATTAAACAGTGTACACTAGTACAGGCCTCTACAGGGGTAAGCGGACCGGTCGTATGGGGGAGAGAGTACTTATCAACACACACAAAAAATACTGATAGTCAAACTTTTTTTCTCCAAATTTTAAATAAAATGGAATCATTTAATACTTCCCCGGTTTTAAACCCAAGACATGGTTATTATTATTTTTTTAAAAGATATTTAGAAAATTAATTAAATAGTTTTAAAATATTTATATTTATCATTTTTTCTCTATAAAAGTTAATTTTATCTTATATTTAGAACCGAAAAAAGTAACACATATGATTGATATTGTATTGTAAAATAATACTAATTTTCAGATTTAAAAAATTTAATGATGGGTAGGATTACAAATTTGCATTTTAAAGTTGTTTATAATTATTCATAAATAATTTCTTATTATTAATGATTTGCAGAAGATGTAATTTGTACAAATATGTGTTCGTCTTAGTGAAAAATGGAAAGATTGGTTGGTGATAAAAGTTTCTATCGTCTAAAAGGTTTTGAATTTAAATCCATCAAATTCAACATTTTGATTTTTGACTTGAGAAGTTTTATGTACGCCTTTCTGGACCAGAGAAAAATAGTGGAACTTTTGGACATTTAGGTTCCTCACTTGTTTGTTTGAGTTTTTTCTTTTTCAAAATCGCTTTTCATTAAAAAAAAAAGAATTAGGTAATAAATCTGCCCTAGAAATATAAAATTGCCTTATAAATTATTTTAATCTCAATGTCACCCAAAAACTTAAAAACACAACAATGTTGCCTCTTCCATTAACAAAGATAAGTTTGACTCAATATCCCATACACGACTCCTATTTGACACTCGTATTATAATATGTTAAAATATCCAAATACCCTTTTAACATTTCTTTATGAGTTAAGGAGCACCCAACACAATGAACTATTGGTCTAGGATCATCCACCACAATAAACTTTTATCTGGACCTTAAATGCCAACAAACTTTTTCAAAAGTTAAATCAGCACAAAACAGTTAGTTCATGAGTTAACTCCGTTAGTCATCTTTCCTTGCCATCTTCTTCCTTTTCTTCACCGTCTGCATCTCTCTCCCTCTCTCATTCATTCTTTTTCTGCCTTCTTTTATTTTGGGGTTGCAGAGGAAGATGGACCGATTGAGCTTCAGGAGCCATCCAGGCTAAGAGATCGAGGGAGTAGGAAAAAGGATTGAGATCGTGAAAGGGATCGAGACAGAGATAGGGAACACGACAGGGATCGATTGAGTCGCAGTCCTTATCCAATCATCGGAAGAGCTTTCCTTCGGCGAAATATTTTAGAGCACCGTCGACGTGGAAGGCCGCTGACGAGATGATTGGGGTGTCGGTTCTGAGAAAGGCACGGTCAGGTAGAGTGCTTCGAATTTGGAGTAATCAAATTGTCTGTATTGAAATTGATTATCAAAATTTGGGATTTCGACATGTTCCTTCTCCGTTTTTGCTCTTCTCAGCGTCCACGAAGAGATTGCATGAATGCTGGGCTTTGAATGGAGAGCAATTTCACCGACAAGCTTCAACTTCCCCGGTGAGAACAAGCGCAGTAGCTATGGTGATAGGGCCTTCTCCGTCTCCGGCTTCGCCATCTTCATCTAATGCTTCAGGATTCTTGCCTTTCTTCACTTTCTCCCGTTGCTCTGCAATTTCTCGGTCTTGCGATTGCTCTACTAACTAATTCTTACGCTGATGCAGAAGCCCAGTGGACCTAAGCTTTGACCCCCCCAAAGTCGTCATCTAAATCTTCTTCAGCTCAAGATGCCATTGAAATAGAGATAGCTGAGGGGTTGTACGGCATGATGAGATAGCCTCAAGGGATTTCCAAGCAAGAAACGACAGCCAACAATTTATTGAAGTCCGATTCCAAAGAGATGAATAAATCTCACGATGATGACAAGTCCTGGGTATCTTCACCGGTATCTTCACCGATCTCAAACTCACAATCCGAGATGAATGAATGAGAGAGGGAGAGAGATGCAAACGGCCCGTTAGCTTAACTTAACGTCATTGTGCTGATTTAATCTTTGAAAAAGTTTGTTGGCATTTAAGGTCCAGATAAAAGTTTATTGTGGTGAATGATCCTGGACCAATAGTTCATTGTGCTGGGTGCTCCTTAACCCTTTCTTTTTCCTCACCACCCCTTTGTCCCCCATGACACGCCACCATAGCACTCCTCCAAAGTTGGTGACAGCAGTTTCCTCCCTTTGAAAATCGAACTCGTCTGTTGCAAAAACAAGTAACAACTTTCCCGCGCTTTGCAAAGATGCAACATCTACAACATTTAAAAACAAATATTGCCCTTCAATTCATCAACCTACACAACTTCAACACCATGCAACATTTTTCACTTGTACGGTTTCTCCTATAACTATTCCATCCTTTCTATCAAACATCAATAGTATCCCTATTGAATACACCAATCGTTTCTGTTGGGATTGTTAATGTCCATGAAATCAACACTGTTAGGATTGTTAATGTCCATGAAATCAACACACCAATGATATTTGCATGAAAAACAGTAAACTCCTACTTCAACCATTTCATGAGTATTATTCACTTCACAAAACATAATAAGTTAAAATGAAATTTAACTTATATGGTGGAAAGTCCTTATTGCCCATTATGTGTGAGAAAAGATGTTGTTTGAGAGAGGAAGGCAAAACAATAGAATAACAAATCACTATGAACGCGTGCTTCTTCCTCCATCTATTTCTCCCTCCACAACCTCATAAGGAAAATGAACATAGTTGAAGAACAATAATTACAAGCGGGAGCATGGGTGAATAATGTTGAAACAGTCACAGCAATCCCCCAAAATCCAACTCATCTCAGACAACCGTGCAATCTCCGACCTCTCCCCTCTTACTAAACAATATGCAACCTATGAAGCACCGACACTCCTATTTTTTAAAAATATGCGTGTCGGACATTCCCACACCGTTTGACACCATCCGACACTCCTATTTTTTTAAAATATGTGTGGCTTTGAATATTACTAAATTAATGATGAATTTTTCTTTTATATTTTTTTTTAAAAAAAGGAGGCATGGCTTTTATGATGAAGCCAAATCTAAGATGAGTCAAAGTTGGAGGCCAGGATTTTACAGAATATTAAACTTGAATATAAATTATTATATATATATAATATCAAAACGTGTTCTAACTGTCGAAATTTATATTTTTTTAGAATTAACGTGTCGGAGTGTCGAATCGTGTCATATTTCATGTCTCGTGTCATTGTTGGTGCAACATAGTATGCAACTTCCACTACCAAAAAAAAAAATTTCGTTTACTGCACCCTGGTCTGCATCTTCAGGATTTTCTTAACCAAGAGCTAGCTTATGGATCAGATATCGATATTGGAAGATCAGGCCCATCACTTCTTCCTTCTTGACTTCGATGATTTGCCTGCAGGAGGATCATCGAAGGTTGAAGAAAGAGATAGACTTAGATCCGAACATAGCCTTACGAGGAAGGAAGACGTCCTGTTTTGCGACAGAATTTTTCCGTCACAAAATAGGCATTTTTCGTTGCAAAATGAGTTTGTGATGGATTTCGTCCGTCGTAAAAACCCTCGTCGCAATTGCGACGAAAAATGGAAATTCCGTCGCAAAATTCAAAATTTGCGACGGAAATTCAATTCCTATGGATTTGCGACGAAAGTAGAATTCCATGGCAAATTTTTGTTTTTTAAAAAATAATTATTTTTTAAAATATTTTTTTAAAAAAAAAATCATGTGGACAACACACGTGAATCAATCAAGAAGTAGCTAGCAAATTATAAAATGTTTGAAATTGAATTTGAAGGGGTTAAATTCAATTTAAAATTTGAAAGAGTAAACAAAGAAGCATTTTATTATGCATGAAATTTATTGCAAAAAAGATTGAACAAAATTCGGTACTGAATAGAACAAAATATTAGCAAATAAAGTGACACTAAACGGAATGACTTCAATATATGCATTTTGATCCTTTCAAATATTTTAAACTTTAGTACTATAATTAGTGAGAATCAAATATAATCAAATGTCATAAACAAAATGAAAAAACCAAGCAGCCAAATGAATATATCGGTCCTCTAATTCCAAAGCTCTACCACATGAAACACATATATGGTTATACATCTATATAAGCATTGAAACTTTGTAAGATCAAAACACCAAATACTTAAAAGGTGAGGATCAGAAAACAAGCATGGATGGGGACAAGGGAAAACAGAAAAAGGCGAAGCATGAGGCGTAGTATCGGTGAACAGAAAACGCAAAGGAGAATGGCACAACGTGTAACATCCTGAATTTTGAATCTAATATCTTGAACATAAACCTATTTTGGGAAGACTACTAGGCTCTATTTTCGGAAAGTGATAAATTTGAAATCAGTATTTTGTGGGACCCGTGAATAGTATTTACTATTCATGTATATGTTTTTACTATTTACAAATACGTATTTAAAAATATATGTTATTCACAAAGACGTATTTAATACTTGAAAATTTGTGAAATATGAATAGTATTTACTATTCACAAATACGTATTTACTATTTAAAAATACGGTATTTACTATTCCTAAATACGTATTTACTATTCATGTGGGACCCACGCCAAATAATTTTCCCTCCAGCAGCCTCTCCCCTCGTGGTGCACCTCGTGTGATTAAAAAATTTCCGCGGGACCCACATTTACTTTTTATAATTTATTAAAAAAACAAAAAAAAACAAGAAACAAGACAAAACAAAACAAAAAAAAAAAATTGGAGCACGAGGAGCCGCCAGCAGCCCACGAGGAACACTACTTTTTATATTTTATAATTTTATAATTTTGGGAAAATTACACTTAAGGACCCATTTTCCAACTATAAATAGACCTTCCATTTCATGTCATTCTTCACAACTTCTAAAAGCCATAGAGAGAGGTAGAGAGAGAGAGAGAGAGTAGAGAGACATTTGCTTGAGAGTCTTATAATAGCTGGTTGGTGATTCGGGTATTAGCAAGTAACAGGTAACTCTGAATATTCCTCCTTATACTTGTGAATTATGTATGAATATAAATTTGTTTGTTTACTATTCTGGCAAGAATATTTAGAAAATATTTATGGTTTTAAGATCTGGTGTGGGAACTTTGATTTGCAAATCTGCAGAGGTACTATTTATGCGTACGTTACTTGTAACATCCTGAATTTTGAATTTAATATCTTGAACATAAACCTATCTTGGGAAGACTAGTAGGCTCTATTTTCAGAAAGTGATAAATTTGAAATCAGTATTTTGCGGGACCCACAACCAAAATAATTCTTCCTCCCGACACAACTCTCGTGAACTTTGAAAAAAATGGCCGCGGGACCCACTCAATAATAATTTATTATTTAAATAATATTATATTATAATAATAAAATAATATATATTATATTATATTATTAAAATTTTTAAAAAAAGGTTCACGGGGCAAGTCACGGGAAAGTTTTTTTTTAGTTTTTAGGAAAATTACGTAAAACGACCCAGAGACGAAAATTACACTTAAAGACC
The DNA here is from genome assembly GCA_034222035.1 of Acacia crassicarpa. Lineage (NCBI taxonomy): Eukaryota > Viridiplantae > Streptophyta > Magnoliopsida > Fabales > Fabaceae > Acacia > Acacia crassicarpa. The sequence goes on along the minus strand of JAWXYG010000010.1, from coordinate 28,999,923 downwards.
CATTTTCCAACTATAAATAGACCTTCCATTTCATTTCATTCTTCACAACTTCTAAGAGCCATAGAGAGAGAGAGAGAGTAGAGATATTTGCTTGAGAGTTATAATAGCTGGTTGGTGATTCGGGTATTAGCAAGTAACAGGTAACTCTGAATATTCTTCCTTATACTTGTGAATTATGTATGATTATAAATTTGTTTGTTTACTATTTTGGCAAGAATATTTAGAAAATATTTATGGTTTTAAGATCTGGTGTGGGAACTTTGATTTGCAAATCTGCAGAGGTACTATTTATACGTACGTTACTATTCACGTATACCGTATTTACTATTCATTTTTACTATTCACGTATACCGTATTTACTATTCATTTTACTATTCACGTATACCGTATTTACTATTCATTTTACTATTCACGTATACCGTATTTACTATTCATAATACTATTCACGTATACATACCGTATTTACTATTCACGTATACATACCGTATGTACTATTCATTGTACTATTCATGTATATACCGTATTTTACTATTCACAAATACGCATAGTATTTTACTATTCACAGATACGCATAGTATTTTACTATTCATAAATACGCATATCAATGTATATAATGGTATAATAATGCATTATTTTTGAGTAAATACATTCATCATGGCGGTTGTAATGAGATGGGTGGAGTAAGGAGGGAATTGAATGATAAGAATTGTTTATGCCACCACTCGGTGCACAGTGGATGGTACTTTTCAGGGCCCCATCTTCCATGTTTTCCTCTGGCCGGGATTTCATTGGAGATGTGGGACATGTGACACCTCCTTAGTTGTTATTTTAAAGGAGGGGAGCCATAGTCCAGATTTAAGCTCTATACCTTTGGCCGGGTGTATCTTAAGTTTTGGTGAGCTTGGAACAATTCAGTCAAATGAATGAGTTTCTATTGGACTATGTGTTAGCCTATGGCTCCAGTCAGCGGTATATGGTTGGAAGGTGATATAAGGGAGGGTGCATACTGCATAATGCATTTCTAAACAGTTCAAGAATTTGATATAATGATGAATAATCTGTAAAGACATGAGAAGAGAACTTTTGAGATATATATGTTTTATTACCTTCTATATTGATGACTATTAGTATAAATTATTTTGTATGAGAAATTATGGAGTCAGCCCATATCTTTTTGTCATATATTATTTGCTCGTGTACGGTAGAAATATTCAGTAGTTACTGAGACGTGGAATCTCATCCCATATTAACATTTTTCAGGTGATTATTCTAGTAGAGAGCAAGGGAAGGCACCTATGGAGTGAGCTCTGGAAGCTCTTTTGTACTCCTATAGTTTATGTTATGTTATTTTATTTGCCATGAACCTAAGACTTCCGTTTTGTATTAAACTCTGAAATATTTACTGGAATTTACTCTGATTATGTATTACGGGTTTTATTCGAAATGGTAACATTGTAAAAGGATTTGGATATTTTTGAACTCTTTTGAAGGTATTTTCAATATTTTGACCGAGTTTTTGGGTATTAAAATTGAGGTGTTACATTACTATTCACGTATACCGTATTTTCTATTCATTTTTACTATTCACGTATACATACCGTATGTACTATTCATTTTTACTATTCATGTATATATACCGTATTTTACTATTCACATATACGCATAGTATTTTACTATTCACATATACGCATAGTATTTTACTATTCACATATACGTATAGTATTTTACTATTCATAAATACGCATATCGATGTATATAATGGTATAATAATGCATTACTTTTGATTAAACACATTCATCATGGCGGTTGTATTGTGATGGGTGGAGTAAGGAGGGATTTGAATGATAAGAATTGTTTATGCCACCACTCGGTGCACAGTGGATGGTACTTATTTCAGGGCCCCATCTTCCATGTTTTCCTCTGGCCGGGATTTCATTGGAGTTGTGGGACATGTGACACCTCCTTAGTTGTTATCTTAAAGGAGGGGAGCCATAGTCCAGATTTAAGCTCTATACCTTTGGCCGGGTGTATCTTAAGATTTGGTGAGCTTGGAACAATTCAGTCAAATGAATAAGTTTCTATTGGACTATGTGTTAGCCTATGGCTCCAGTCAGCGGTATACGGATGGAGGTGGTATAAGGGAGGCTGCATACTACATAATGCATTTCTGAACAGATCAAGGATTTGATAGACTGATGAATGATTTGTAAAGACATATGATGAGAGCTTCTGAAAAAAATATATTTATATATATAAAGTCATATTTTATATTGATAACTACTTTTACAAATAATCTTTGTAAGAGAAAGTATGGTATATATTTATATTTATGAAATAAGTTTATGCCTTTTTATCATACATTATTTACTTGTATGCGGTGGAAATATTTAGTAGTTACTGAGATGTGTAATCTCACCCCATATTATCATTTTTCAGGTGAATAACTTAGTAGAGATCAAGGGAATGCACCCATGGAGTGAGCTTTGTAGGCTCTTCTGCACTCCTTTAGTTTATGTTGTGTTATTTTATTTGCCATGAACCTAAAAGACTTCCGCATTTTAAAATAACTCTTATTTATTGGATTTATTTTGGCCCTGTATAAATGGATTTCTACCTTTGGCCATATTGTAAATATGTGTTTGAGTGTTGAATATCCTATATTTGGAGGTGTTACTAATATTTTGGCCAAGATTTTGGTATTGAAAATGAGGCGTTACATTTTTGGTATCAGAGCAAAGGTTCTGGCCAATCTGTAAATTTCCTATCAGTTTTCTAAATAAAAATTTTGAGGTCATGGCAAATTAAATATCATAACATGTGCATTTTCCTTTATAGCTTTGGATTCTTTTTACCAATTTTCTTGTGACATTCATGATAGGAGAAGAATGGGTTAATCAAAATATTCAAGTGATTGATAATGAGGATTTATGATTTGAGGATGTGATTGAGATTAAATTTCAGAGCTGCGTAGCGGAAGTTGGTAAGTAGAAAATTTATTGAATATTGGATTCTGTAGGCCCAAAATTACTTTCTAGGATGAATATTTTTATTGGTGTCTAAGAAAGTGATTGAAAGACTAAGCCCCTATTTGATGTTTATTCAATTAGTTGCCGTTGTAAAAAGTATGAAGAGATTTTCGCTAGATTTTCACTTACCTAGCTAATTTATATGAGTAACAGATGACAATACCATAACAGAATACGGGCATAGTCTTGATTATACAGAATAACTGGCTTAAGTTTGAATTTAATAAGATAAAGTTGAGTTTGGCAGGAAAACTCGAAAATCCTAGAATAGAGATTACAAACATTAGCAAGAAGGCTAAGAAGAGTAGACTATATTAATTCAAGCATCAAGAACAACAGTTGGTACAATCCCACCGCAAGCTTCGACTATCTCAAGTTTAAGTCTATTAATTTCTTCCTGAGCGGCTGCTCTTGAGAGAGGACCATCAGGAGACATTGTTCTTCTCAATCTAGCTATTTGCTTCATAGTGCATCGAATTTTTACATAAGGCCAATGCTTTATTCCTCCCCTATGGCATATTTTCATTAGAACATTTTTGCATAGACGAACTTGTTGAGCCGCTTCTTGTTGAGGTAAATGGAAGAAGTCTCTAAGATCATCTATTGACATTGATGCACCCCTAATATTTTGTTCAGCTCTTGATCGGTATGGATCACTAGGTATGGGGACTGAAGGATTATTATTTACAACCACGAGTTCTTTTCCTTTATTGGATATATTTGTTGTATTGGTTGGAAATGAACTATTAGGGAGTTCATTTTGATTTTTAGTCCATTCCAAACCAACACAAAGGGCCTCATAGTAGGCTGATAGGGGATCTGACACCAGGACATACCCTAAAGAATTTTGATTCAAACAATAATTTTCTAGAAAATGTTTGACATCTTCTAAATTTTTCTTACCAAAGTCAAATACTTGAGGATTGGAAGAACCTCCTTGTATGTCCTGGTGAAAGACAGCGTGGCATATCATACCAATCCTCCCATGAACTTCAAGTTTATGGTATTGAAGTCCATTGGTATGAATGATATCTCGTAGAACATGGCAGCAACCACATGAGAATGGATTAGTAGTCTCCGTCAAGCTAGAACCAGGATTCCTTGGTTGAGAAGGTACCGTGGACTCCATAAGATCTGCCATATTACGACATCTTTGGACAGGTCGCCTTGATGGACCTGCTTCAGATTCCTTTCTGTTAGTAGTTGTAAAAATAGAATCTTGTATCCTTGGAGGAGGAGTAGGAATGTTAATCGTTGAGGCAGATGAATGAACATTCATACTTACGGGATTTTGGGGAAGTAAAGAAGAATAAGGGTATGATGCATTGTTTGACAAGTCAGACAACATGTTAGTCTGATAGTCATGAAGTAAAGTTTCAAGAAAGAAAGGGTTGTATGAATCGGAAACTGGAATGAAGTTGCTTGAACCGGCCATGTATAAAGATAATATGGAAGAATATAGGGAAAGTTACGATCGGAGAGGAAATATGTATGTTGATGTGAAGCTTGAGAGGATGTGAAGCCTGAGAGAATGTGAAACAATTACTCATGCTTTACTCGGTTTATAGCTGGGCTAGTAACGTCTAGATTTTGTTAAGCAGCATTGGATTCTCATCTGTCGCTGGCTCATAATTATGCAGACTTTGTTGTTATGCGGAAATTTTATGGCACCACACCCTAATACAACCTAATGCACCCTAACCGCCCTTATAGGTCGAAACCTTTTTGAATTTTGGTGCAGGCGGTAATCGACACAACATTTATTGTTAGTCATGTCTCAAGGAAATTAAGTTTGGACGTTTATAAGTCACATGGTGATTACTTAATGACCAAATCTCCAGGAAATCCGATTTAGGTATGCAGCTGTTTTGAGATGTCGGGACAGACATTTGAAAATAGGATTTTAAGCGTAAGCGTGCTAAGGTGATAGTAATCTTGGGAAGGGTGACTTTCTAATAATATTAGATGAACCGGAGAGAATCCGAAGATTTGAAATGATGATGAGTTGTGCCAATTAACCCGAGAGCATTCTTCACTCTCTGAGTATCCGAAGAACTCTATGAATTTGTCACAGATAATTCAAAGACTAAGGTTTTTGGATAAACATGTTGGAAGATCGATGGAAAGGTATGAAATGGTGATCCTTAGGAATGCCAGAAAGATGTTAGAATGAATATAGTAAATATTGAGGATAGGCTTTAATTTAATCTAAGCTGAAATAGAACTTAAGAACGAAATGAGCCTTTGTGATATTGCAGGTTGAGGTAGAATTAGAACCTTGTGAATACTGCTGAGGTTGTAGATAGTCTTCGTATAATCCAAGAATTAGATTAGGAATTGTGAATCATGATCTTAGTATGTATAATGGGTATTTTTGGGGAAACACGAATTATCAGTTGATGTTGAGGTTATAAGAATCAAATTGTAAACTTGACTATTAATGTCTGGGAATATTTGAGAATAGACTTGAATTCAATCTGAGTTAAGATAGTATGTCTAATTAAGAAAGTATGAAATCCGGTGATTTATGTTACAATATTAGTATGTTATTTGGGTGTGATTAATAGATAACTATGAGAGGAACAAATGATATTTAGTATATGTCTTTGAGATACTAAGGATTGAGTTCGAATCATGTGAACAATGCTGAGATTGTGAGAATAATATTTGAATGTTTTAAATCTTAGTCTAGGAATTGTGAAACATGAATTTAGAATGTTCTATGGGTATTATTGAGGACACATGATATCTCTGTCTTGCTGATATTGAAGTTCTAAGAGTTGATTTGTAATTTGACAATTATCATTTTTGGGGAAAGTTTGAGGATAGTTCTTAAATGATATAAGCTATGGAGTATGATGAATCTAGTATGAATAATCGGGGTTTTAGAAATAGGATGATGAATCTGAAAGTTGGTAGGGGATCTAGAGGGTTGCTACTAGTAGAAATGTAATATAACAGTTCAACTTAACAGTTGTATTGATTCTTTAGGAGACTGAATTGATTGAATAAATTGAGATATTAGAATATGGTACTAATTGATTGGAGAGAAATAGGGAACAAAATGTGATACCAACATGTGTAAGGTGTTCAGAGAATTGCCAACTGTTTATCTAGCATAGGAAATGATCTTGATAATAGAATCTTTCTTTAGAAATAATGAATTGAGTGTTTCATGGATGAGTTGAGTAGAATAAGTTGGAACCTGGAATGTATTCGGAGTTGGTGACTATTTAAAATAAGTTGCTAGGTCCCTGAGTATTTGAATTTTGAACTTACCAATGCACTTGCTGTGTTTGGAAATTTTTACGCAATATTTACAACAGGATTTAAGACCAGTTTGTAATCGACATTTATAAACTATGATGTCTCATGGAATGAATCCTTGCGAAATTCGAACAAGAATTGACTTTTACATTATGATTGTGGTGGAAGGTGTACAAGCTAGAAGAGGTTGGAAACTGTTGTGGATATACTTAGTTTGCGGAATCTTGCCAAATGTACTTGTTTTTGAATTACTTGCCATTGGTGAAAGCTAGATTTAGTAAGTAAGTGTTTTCTTAAACTTGAATTGAGGAAGCACGGGTATAGGATAGACGAGCAGAGGCTTGAAGCGGTAAGACCCGTTGAGCTAGTTTGCATATGGTGGTATCTCTAGGCTATAAGACTTATGTGCCTAGTATTGTGTTTGTTGCCTATCATGGTAACATTAGACCTGTATGTCTAAAGTTTATCTTAAGGTTGGTAGAATAATCAGATTATATCATGTTGTGGTTATTATGGCCTGAGGGTAGCTTCTTAAGCTGTAAGATCTGAATATCCAGTGTCGTGGTAATACAATGAAATAAGCAGAAAGGAAGAATGAACTGGCCTGTGAGGCCAGTGTAACCAAGCGCTCAAATAAGGAACTAGTGGATCCTGTGTCTGAATATTACTTTGGGTACAGGATGAACGAAAATTGTGTTGTGTGCTTGGTGAGCATGTTTGGGAAAGAGATAGGACTTAGGGATAATATGATATATAAAGCTGAGTCGGAGCGGATTGTTGATGCGGGGGATAAGTAATTGAGGAACAAGGCTATTAGCTTGTAAAGGTTGTGTGTAAAGGAATGGCTCCCGGAGATGCTACTTGGGAAACGGAGGAGAGCATGCGACAAACCTATCCTCATTTATTTAAATAGGTTAGAATTCTTATTATAGCGAAATTTTGAGGACAAAATTTTCTTTTAGGAGGGGAGAAATGTAACATCCTGAATTTTGAATCTAATATCTTGAACATAAACCTATTTTGGGAAGACTACTAGGCTCTATTTTCGGAAAGTGATAAATTTGAAATCAGTATTTTGTGGGACCCGTGAATAGTATTTACTATTCATGTATACGTTTTTACTATTTACAAATACGTATTTAAAAATATATGTTATTCACAAAGACGTATTTAATACTTGAAAATTTGTGAAATATGAATAGTATTTACTATTCACAAATACGTATTTACTATTTAAAAATACGGTATTTACTATTCCTAAATACGTATTTACTATTCATGTGGGACCCACGCCAAATAATTTTCCCTCCAGCAGCCTCTCCCCTCGTGGTGCACCTCGTGTGATTAAAAAATTTCCGCGGGACCCACATTTACTTTTTATAATTTATTAAAAAAACAAAAAAAAACAAGAAACAAGACAAAACAAAACAAAAAAAAAAAATTGGAGCACGAGGAGCCGCCAGCAGCCCACGAGGAACACTACTTTTTATATTTTATAATTTTATAATTTTGGGAAAATTACACTTAAGGACCCATTTTCCAACTATAAATAGACCTTCCATTTCATTTCATTCTTCACAACTTCTAAAAGCCATAGAGAGAGGTAGAGAGAGAGAGAGAGAGTAGAGAGACATTTGCTTGAGAGTCTTATAATAGCTGGTTGGTGATTCGGGTATTAGCAAGTAACAGGTAACTCTGAATATTCCTCCTTATACTTGTGAATTATGTATGAATATAAATTTGTTTGTTTACTATTCTGGCAAGAATATTTAGAAAATATTTATGGTTTTAAGATCTGGTGTGGGAACTTTGATTTGCAAATCTGCAGAGGTACTATTTATGCGTACGTTACTATTCACGTATACCGTATTTTCTATTCATTTTTACTATTCACGTATACATACCGTATGTACTATTCATTTTTACTATTCATGTATATATACCGTATTTTACTATTCACATATACGCATAGTATTTTACTATTCACATATACGCATAGTATTTTACTATTCATAAATACGCATATCGATGTATATAATGGTATAATAATGCATTACTTTTGATTAAACACATTCATCATGGCGGTTGTATTGTGATGGGTGGAGTAAGGAGGGATTTGAATGATAAGAATTGTTTATGCCACCACTCGGTGCACAGTGGATGGTACTTATTTCAGGGCCCCATCTTCCATGTTTTCCTCTGGCCGGGATTTCATTGGAGTTGTGGGACATGTGACACCTCCTTAGTTGTTATCTTAAAGGAGGGGAGCCATAGTCCAGATTTAAGCTCTATACCTTTGGCCGGGTGTATCTTAAGATTTGGTGAGCTTGGAACAATTCAGTCAAATGAATAAGTTTCTATTGGACTATGTGTTAGCCTATGGCTCCAGTCAGCGGTATACGGATGGAGGTGGTATAAGGGAGGCTGCATACTACATAATGCATTTCTGAACAGATCAAGGATTTGATAGACTGATGAATGATTTGTAAAGACATATGATGAGAGCTTCTGAAAAAAATATATTTATATATATAAAGTCATATTTTATATTGATAACTACTTTTACAAATAATCTTTGTAAGAGAAAGTATGGTATATATTTATATTTATGAAATAAGTTTATGCCTTTTTATCATACATTATTTACTTGTATGCGGTGGAAATATTTAGTAGTTACTGAGATGTGTAATCTCACCCCATATTATCATTTTTCAGGTGAATAACTTAGTAGAGATCAAGGGAATGCACCCATGGAGTGAGCTTTGTAGGCTCTTCTGCACTCCTTTAGTTTATGTTGTGTTATTTTATTTGCCATGAACCTAAAAGACTTCCGCATTTTAAAATAACTCTTATTTATTGGATTTATTTTGGCCCTGTATAAATGGATTTCTACCTTTGGCCATATTGTAAATATGTGTTTGAGTGTTGAATATCCTATATTTGGAGGTGTTACTAATATTTTGGCCAAGATTTTGGTATTGAAAATGAGGCGTTACACAACGCTCGCAACTAATGGCGCAAACACACTCACGGCTAATGGTGGAGGTCTCATGGCGGAGTCGAGCAGAGAAGAACCAGAACGCTTCAAAGTCTATGTAAATAGCAGATGCAAGCACGGAATGAAATTGCGTAATTGAAATAAAGATATAATCTTCTATTTGCAGCGGATATGACGGATAACAAAACCATCGCAAATCCCCAACAAAACCACGGAAACCGTTTCTGCGACGGATTTGGATTCCGTCGCAAACCTTAGAAGCCGGTTTGCAACGAATGTGTTTTCCGTTGCAAACCGGCCTTTTTTGCGACGGATTTTTAAAATCCGTCGCAAACTTTTTAGATTTGCGATGGAATTGTAAATCCGTCGCAAATATCGTAAAATTTGCGATGGAAAAAATTCCATTGCAAAACCCATCGTAATTTTACTCTTTTTTAGTAGTATTCAACAATCAAAGAAGAGAGCGTCGCAATGACGGCGTTCCTCTAATCACGTGTCTCTAATCCGATGATGAAGATTGAAGACTTTGAAGCTCCTCGTTTGTCTGCTCTCCTCTCTGTTCTCTTCGGTGAAGAAGATCAGTGATAAAGAAAACATGTTCCCCCAGGTCCTCGTTCTCGCTCTCGTTCCTCTATTCAAGAAGATGATTAGTCATAATGGTGGAGGCAGCTGTACATTTGACGTGCCTCCACGTTTTTATTATTGTTACTAGCAAAGTGTCCAAATCTAGCAAATAAATTATACATAACATTCCCTTTCAAAAGTAACGAATCAAATGCATGAGGACGGGTCGCCTCCGGCCGGTTGTTTCAGTTTTTAAACTTGTTGTTGAAAGTTAATATGTAAGCAGAATTTTATTTTCACTTACGAAAAAATATTTAAAAATGTTTTTCAGAGTTTCCCAAACAACCATTCAAAAAACTTACTACTACTATTCATTAATACAAGACTCAATTAATTAATTTTAAAAAATTAAAAATTTAAATAAATGACTTTAAATTATTTAATTTTATTATTTTTCAAACTAATTTATCTTACTTATAAACTACTCCCTCTAGTCCTTATTATAAAGCACCAACTAATAAGTTTCTTTGGTCCTTTTTATAAAGTACTTGCTTATTTCCAATGAGTATTAATTATTTGTTTCTATGTCTGCCCATAGTTAATAAGGGTAATATGTAAGAGTAATAATTAATATAATATTAGAATTTAGTATAATTAGTATGGGTAATATTGGAAGTTACTTAAATTGTATGGTAACTTTATTGACTTTAATTGTTTTTATTTATTTGTGAGAAAAGTTAGTTGACGCCGACTAGAGGGAGTACTAATATATAATTTATGGAAAAGTATTTCTGTAGTCACTGGAGATAAGTTATCTCTAGTGACCCCTAAAACTACGTCGTTTTAGATTAATGAAGGGTGTATTTATAATTTTAAGTAAATTAATGAAGGATGTAAAATTACGAAAACACACCTTTCATTAATTCAAAACGATGTTGTTTTGAGGGTCACTGGAGATAACTTATCTCCAGCGACTGAAGAAATCCTTTACCATAATCTATTGATCGATAAACAACATATACCATAATTTAACTTCTTTAATATTTATAAATAAATTAAATTGAAGCAAGTCTTATATTAAGAGTGGAAAGGAGTAATTCTTAAGACCAGTCTTTGATGAGGCAATAAATATGAAAGATACATACACCCATGAGGTTTGTTGAGAATATAACACAAAAGAATGCCTCATAATAAATGAGTCAATATAATAGGGAGGATGACACGACACACAAGTTAGATGTTGATTTTGTTCTGGCAAAAAAAATGTTGATTTTGTTTCCATCACAATCATTAATTTCTTGGAATCAAACAAGGGATCTATATCATATTAGGCTTCGTCAAATCTACGTAAGACGGAAAATTAGGGTTGCTGACTTAGTTAATTCTGGAAAATGGATCCTAACCTATTTGAGAAGAAAAATTATTCATGTTGTTGATGACTAACCTCAATTTTTTTTAAAAAAAAAACGACTCACCATGAGTATCAAAATTATAAAAATTGTAATCTTACTATTTAAATCTTAATCATGATAGAAAAGGAATGCACACGTTGAGATCTATCATGTTTAATTAAAACGTTTCATGTCAACACATGCATTGCAGGCTATAGATACCCATGTGACAATTTTAACAGATATAATTAAGGATTGACCTCAGCTTGAGGCCTCAGGCCTTACAATCAGTACAAATATGGGAGCTTTGCTCTAAGCCCTCAACTCAATTTTGCCTAATTCAACCAACATATAGTTGGTTTAGCGGAATGTGGCGCTGGATTTCCTTAAGAGGTCTAGGATTCGAGTTGCGGTAAAATCACTCGTAATCTGCCTTGTATGGAGCTACCATACCATTGTTGGGAGGGTCGTCCTTGCCACTACAGAACCCGGAGTGGTTGCACAATTGACACCATTTTTATATCAATTTTTTTTTCCCTAATTCAAGTCTCAAGTTAAATTCTCATAATCCGCCTTGTATGGAGCTACCATACCATTGTTGGGAGGGTCGTCCTTGCCACTACAGAACCCGGAGTGGTTGCACAATTGACACCATTTTTATATCAATTTTTTCCCTAATTCAAGTCTCAAGTTAAATTCTCATAATCCGCCTTGTATGGAGCTACCATACCATTGTTGGGAGGGTCGTCTTTGCCACTACAGAACCCGGAGTGGTTGCACAATTGACACCATTTTTATATCAATTTTTTTTCCCTAATTCAAGTCTCAAGTTAAATTCAATTGACAATTATGGGGCAATGCATCTAGTGGCAGAAAATGTGAAAGAAAAACTACATCTGACTCATAAGACCTTATTTTCGGATCCAACACTTGTACGAAACTCATTGTCTAATCATTCTGACTTGAAAAATGTTAATTAAGGAAAAAATGAGATCCACATCTCAGTAACTAAATCCCAATCTAGAATATAACTAATACCTACCCGTAGATGCTAAATAGACCGTTCACAAATAGTAAATACAATAAAAAGAGTATAATAACAATAAAATATCCAAGACCAAATATATAATAAATATTCATTAATTATCTTTAAGTGTTCAATTTCTATAAACATCATAATTTTTACCGAAGATAGAGAGAGAAGAAACAATTAAAAAATACTCAATAATAAATTAGGGCAAAATTGAAAATTTATCCCCATAATTATTGTATTAATTATCTCTCTTTGCTATATGAGATTTGGTCAAAATGAATTTATAAATAAAACCAAAGTGGTATATTGATAAAAAAAAAATGAAAAATTTTAAATAAATACCATTTGAATTTGTAAAACCCACAAAAGTCCGTCGAATTTGTAAAAAGACTGAGAAGTACCAAGAACCTATGAGGGATATACAAATTTGGGTGAAATTACTCTTTTACCCTTAGTTTTAAATAAATAAAAAAAGAAAGAAAATACCCTCAAACACCCCCACCACTAGAAGCCGGCCGGTGGGGGGTGGCCGGCCGTCGGCAATGAGGCGGCCGGCCGACGGTGGGGTGTTTCAGGGTATTTTCTTTTTTTTTTTAATTTAAAACTAAGGGTAAAAGGGTAATTTCACCTGAATTTACATATCACTCATAGGACTTTGGTATTTCCCAGTCTTTTTACAAATTCGACGGACTTCCGGAGGTTTTGCAAATTCAAATAGTATTTATTTAGAATTTTTTTAAAAAAACATATATAAATAAAAATAAATTAACTAAAAGGGCGAGAGGCCTCTTTAGTCAAGAGGGGCGGGTGGGTAACCCATCCACCAATAGGGGCACATGGCCCTTAATATAATAGGCTTTTTTTTTCCAATTTGCCACTTTTTAAATAAATAATTACCATTTTGCCACTCTTTTCAAAATATTTCCCAATATGCCACATTTAGTCGACTAACCCACTTGGGTTAGTCGACTAAATGTCGGCAGAGGGGTTTTTCAAAAACCCCCAACGGCGACTTAATGGAACCCTAATTGACTAAATTGCTCCCCAAACCTCTCTCCCTCTGTTTTTCTAACTAAATCGCTGCTGAATCCGTTAGTGGGTTGCGGAGGAAACTTCAATCTAGTGGCATTTGCATCGTAATCGGTATGTTTTCATCTCCATTTTGTGATTTCCACCATAGTTTTTGCCTCTCTCCAAATTTCACTCTAGGGTTTTCTCGCGGCTTTTTCAGAATACGCTCGACTAAAAAAAAGCCGTAAGTTTTCTAAAGCCAATCGGCGTATTTAATGCAAAATTAATCGTCATTAATTTTTGAAATTCAAATTTTAGATCTGGATTAAAATATATTAATTATATCTATATGATAGATCTAAACTAATAATATTTATTTAATCCGTATTAAAAGCCGATCTGAAATTTGAATTTTGAATCTAGATTAAAAAATATATTAATTAAATCTATCGGATAGATTTTATCTAGTCTATTTATTTAATCCAAATTTAAAAGCCTTCTGATTTAATTTATCTTTATAAATTAAATCCGAGATACGATATCTATCTATTTAATTAAATCTGAATTAAATCTGAGATAGATATCATATTTTTCTGAGAAACGATATCTATTTAATTCAAAATTAATAGATATCTATTTATTTAAATCCGAGAAACGATATCTATCTATTTAATTAAATCTGATATCTATCTCAGATTTAATATTAAATTAAATCTATGATAGATATCAGATTTTTCTGAGAAAACCTACCGGGTTTTTTTAGTCGAGTCTATTTTGAAAAAGCCGCGAGAAAACCCTAGAGTGAAATTTAGAAAGACGCAAAAACTATGGTAGAAATCACAAAATGGAGATGAAAACATACCGATTACGACGCAAATGCCACTAGATTGAAGTTTCCTCTGCAACCCACTAACGGATTCAGCAGCAATATAGTCAGAAAAACAGAGGGAGAGAGGTTTGGGGAACAATTTAGTCGATTAGGGTTCCATTAAGCCGCCGTTGGAGTTTTTAAAAAACCCCTCTGCCGACATTTAGTCGACTAACCCAAGTGGGTTAGTCGACTAAATGTCTGGGACATTAAAAAAAAAATTCCCCGATTTTTAGTCGACTAAACCACAGTTTAGTCGACTAAATGTGGCACATTGGGAAATATTTTAAAAAGAGTGGCAAAATGGTAATTATTTATTTAAAAAGTAGCAAATAGGGAAAAAAAAAGCCTAATATAATACCCCCACTATCAGTCAATCCTCATTTACTTAAAAAGAGATAGGTTTCACCGTTAAGGGGCACTGTTTCTTTAAGGTTTGAGATCTAATAAGTAACTAAACTAACTTCTTCAACAAACTTTTTACATGCATGATCCAAAAAACAAACAAACAAACAAACTTTTTACATGGAAGTTATTTCATATATTTTTTTTCTTTCTAATAAGGGTAATTGTTACGGACCGGCCCAATAGGCCCAGGTCCGGACCTCGGCCCAACTGCGCTGGAAACAGAATTCGCGCTATAATGAGCAATAATGAAGGATCCCACCAATTTAGGACCTGATTAATGGAGATTCTCCCTCAATCATGATCCCAACAAATAAATCCTGATTCCCCAATCAAGGATATGGCTCATCAATGCAGAGAGATACTCGCACCAGACTCCTCTATAAATAGAAGGAAACCCTAAATAGGTGCAGGGGTTCTAACTCTAAACTCCTTTACTTTTTGCCACACAGAGCACACACCCCACCCCCTTGGCTACACGCCTGTGTGTGTCTCGAACTACGTGGACTTTGATCCCTTTACAGGGTACGTAGGCTCTAGGCTTGACAACCTAGTCAAGTCCAATATATCTGTGTTCTTAGAACAGAACATTGGCGCCGTCCGTGGGGAATCGGTAAATTTTTATTTGATTCCCGCGACCTAGGATAGTCGCAATAAAGAAGTCGAAGGAATTTCCTCTTTAATCAACTGGCAATAGAAAGCATGGAGAACCTCAGGATCGACATCCCCTCTCTCCAAGATCCTCAAGATCCTCTTCCTCTCTCCTTGGGAACTCATGCCCTCGTTAGAGGACCCAAAACTTGAGTCTGGCACCTTAGACCACTCGACCGTCCTGACACTTGGGAACCCAGATAGTTGGAAGGATCGTCAGATTTTCTCTTTGGGAATGCTTTTAAGAAGAAGGATCATTATCCTCTCTCCTTGGGAACCCAGACTTTTTAATTCTGGCGTGCTCTATTTGGATCATAAACAACCACAACATTTGAACTCTCCATGCCATCCCAAAGGAGTTATTTTTACTACTCGATGATGGGAAACAGACAAATCGTGGTTGCTGAGGGCGTTGTTAGGCCGATGCTGATTCAACGCACCTCGACTCCATCGCGATAGCCGAGGTTGATAATACGCCGAGATGAGGAGGAGCCGAGACGCCGAGATCACATCCTCGTTCTCAAGGATGATTATGAAGGCGCTCCCCAACGGCTCCGAGCAGGCTGATGTCAACCATTAGTCCCACTAGCTTCGACAATTCCGCATAACTGCATAAATTTGTCCTCATCAACACTATCCACCAACCGTTTCCCATCAATATGAAGATAGGGACAATCACTTGCATTAGTGTTCGTGCTGCAAAAGCCGCAACCCCTCATGGGCAGATTCGGAAGCAAGAGTGTCAACCTTGCATTCAGTTGAGCGAATCCACGCCGGCTATAATTGTTTGTGAGAAGGACTCGGTTACACCAAATATGGGTACAACCTCGGATCCCACAGAATCCTTGATAACGGACCCCGGCTACGCCAAGCTGGTTAAAGCCCGGGCTCCGTGTGAATTATTAAAGCCGGACCCCAGTTACACAGAATCTGGTCAAAATCCCAGCTCCGTGATAACTTTTGAAGGCGGACCCCGGCCACAACGAATCTGGTTAAAGCCCCGGCTTCGTGTGAATTTTCGAAGGCGGACCCGGTCACACCAAATCTGGTTAAACACCACTGATGGCAAGCACCAGAAGCCACAGCAGAAACCCACCGTAACTGGTTGTTGGCGGAGACCCCCAAGCAAGCCGACCGCCGATCGAACCCGACCAATCACAGGGGCCGCCGCAACGGAAAAAAAACTCCTGAAGGACACGTGACCAGCGCGAGACGTCCAGGCGGTCGAAGCCGACATCCGCATCTGACGGAGGACGCAAGAGTCGTCCCTTAAAAGACTCGAAAATAAAGAAAAACGAGAAACACACGCCGGGACAACGGCGAACTGGATGGTAGGACGAGCGCAGTACGAGGCCGCCTACCGTCCCCAGAAAATACCCATGACTCGGGAAACCAGGGTGACGGTGTTAACCGCACCAACCGGATCGCCACGGAGGGCCGAGGTCGAGAGGGCAGAGACCGAGAAGAACACCGCGTGGAGGACAGAACTCCCCGGACTCGTAGATCACCTCGCCATTGAGCTGCCACAATTCGACATAGCATTCGAGGCTCGGCAAGCGATCAAGTCACAAGCATTGGCGGCCTTCATTAGGGATCTCACCCCGGCAATAACAAGCGACGAGGCTTGGAAAGTTTTCGGGGACGGATCCTCCAACGCTAAGTGCAGCGGTGCAGGAGTCATCGTTGAAAGCCCTCAAGGGGTCGCCACTGAACACTCCCTCCAGCTGAAGTTCCCGACCTCCAACAACCAAACCGAGTACGAAGCTCTATTGGCCGGGCTGCAGTAAAGGTCTTAACCGACTTGCAACTCGTTGCCACCCAGATCAACGGCAGCTATCAAGCAAAAGGCCCTCTTATGGCGGAATACCTAAGCCACGCCAAAGAGCTCATGGCCGAGTTCGAGGAAATGCCCGATTCCCATATTCCAAGAGAGGAGAACGAGAGAGCCGACATCCTCTCCAAGCTGGCAAACACTAAGGGACCGGACAATCACGGGACCGTGATCCAGTAGAGCCTGACCGAGCCGAGCTGTATCATGACCATCTCAGGACTCGACCGGAGGAAGCCGATAGAAGACTACCTAGAAAGGGGAATTATCCCTACCGACTCGACCGCGGCCAAACAAAAAAAAAACGATCAGAGAAGCCGCTCTCTACGCAATGGTGGATGATCAGCTCTGCAGAAAGGGACTGCATTGCCCGATGATGCGATACCTCGGCGAAAGGGATTGCATTGCCCGATGATGCGATACCTCGGCGAAACCGAGGCAAAATACGTGCTAGCCGAACTTCATGAAGACAGCAACGACCACCACATGGGGGGCAAGGCACTTGCCAGGAAAGCGCTACGCGCCGGCTACTACTGGCCCACTATGAAGCATGACGCCATGAAGAAGGCCAAGACGTGCGACAGTTGTCAGAAACACGTCAGGATCATACGGCCGCCCCCCTCAGAATTGAAAGGAATGCCAGCCCCCTGGCCCTTCTGCAAAGGGGGTATGGACATCCTCGGACCATTCCGACCGGCACAGGGGCAATGCAGATGACTCATAGTCGCAGTAGACTGCTTCACCAAGTAGATCGAGGCAGAGCTACTCGCCACAATAACCTCGGCTAGAGTAATAAAGTTTTTCCGGAACAACATCGTCTACGTCACGGACAATGGGACCCAGTTCATGGACCATAGATTCCAAGCATTAATGTCCAACCTAGACATTGAACAACACTTCTCACCCGTAGAATACCCACAGTCAAACGGCCAGGCCGAATCTGCCAACAAGATCATCCTGGACGGACTGATGAGGCGCATGCTGCAAGCGGACACCAGCTGGACCGAGCAGCTACACAGCGTTCTTTGGGGGTACCAGACAAGCGTACAGTCTTCGACCCTGGAAACCCCATTCAGGTTAACCTATGGATGCGAAGCGATGATCCCGGTCAAAATCGGGCAACCATCCTGGGGAAAGGTTAGAGCCAAATAAGAAGGGCAGGAGTCGAACAACGACGCCTTGAAGACCGACCTGGGCCTCATAGACGAAATCCGAGTCAAGGCTCGCTGTCGGGAATTAGCCATCAAGCAGCTACTCACGGCTAAGTACAATAGGAAGGTAAGACCGCGGTCATTCAACCGGGGGAACCTCGTACTCCGACGAGCCGACATAGGCAGTAAGAAT
This sequence comes from Acacia crassicarpa, assembly GCA_034222035.1. Classification (NCBI taxonomy): domain Eukaryota; kingdom Viridiplantae; phylum Streptophyta; class Magnoliopsida; order Fabales; family Fabaceae; genus Acacia; species Acacia crassicarpa. Next base: position 28,981,537 of record JAWXYG010000010.1, on the reverse strand, counting down.
GCCAAGAACGGAAAGCTTGCGGCGAACTTGAAGGCCCCTACCGGATCAAGGAGAAGCTCGACGGAGGGCATACATCCTGGAAACTCTGGCACGGAAGCCGGTCAAAAGAACCTAGAACGCTGACAAGCTAAAGATCTACCATAGCTAGACCCCGTCCCGGTTCCAAATGACTTATTATTTACAGCTTCAAAGTTCGAGTTATTTCGTTTTTCACTCATGTTTCTTTGTGAAGCCTCTTAGGGCTACTTTTTTTATCAATAAAGGATCCCACCGAGGAGATTCACCAATGTGCACAAGCACTTGCCTAAGCTTGAAGCCGAGGTCCCTAAACCCGGCATAAATTAAACCAGGGCCAACAAACCCAGGACAAGAAGCTCGGTGAAAGAGCCATATAGAATGGACTCCATGCGCGGATCCCTGACAAAGAATTCTTCAGTGGAAATTTCCAAGACATGCACAAATGACTGCTTAAGCATTACACCGAGGCCATTAAGCCCGGTCAAAAACTTGACGCTGAGGCCATTAAGCCCGGCCGAGTCCTGACACCGAGGCCATTAAGCCCGGTCAAAAACTTGACGCTGAGGCCATTAAGCCCGGTCAAGTCCCGACACCGAGGCCATTAAGCACGGTTAACACTTGACACCGAAGCCATGAAGCCCGGTCCAAAACTGAAGCCGAGGTCAATAAACCTGGCATGAAGCCGAGGTTAGTAAACCCGGCATGAAGCTGAGATCAATAAAGCCCAGCGTGAAGCCGAGGTCAATAAACCTGGCATGAAGCCGAGGTCAGTAAACCCGGCATGAAGCTGAGATCAATAAAGCCCAGCGTGAAGCCGAGGTCAATAAATCCGGCATGAAGCTGAGATCAGTAAACCTGGCATGAAGCTGAGATCAATAAAGCCTAGCGTGAAGCCGAGGTCCATAAACCAGGCGTGAAGCCGAGGTCCTGAAACCCGGCATGGAACCAAGGCTAATAAGCCCGGTCCAACACACGGCTCCGAGGTCATGTACCCGGTCGAAAACTAAAAACATCTAGATGTACGAAAACCGGCCGTTGTACTCCGACAGGCATTGGTTAGAGCTCGACGAAGGCGCCATACGTGGCCTTTCGTGAAATTGACGCGTCAACGCTCCCCCGGGTAAGCAAGCAGCCTACCATGCCGACCCTGATCAGGTCAAAATGTCCGACCCTAGGCGAACGAAGCCTCGGTTCGACACGTGATAGTCCTGCCCTTACGCCGGTTACACTTAATCCGACTATGTGAAAGTTGGAGCTCGACTGATAGAAAGTCGGGCCGAGGCAGTACGGTTAGTTATGCCTGACGAGGCTGAAACAAGACAACCTTGCCCCAATCTCCCACACACTAAGTGTGGTAGAGAGCAGACGGCCTGCACCCATGCGGCCGAGAAAAACTAAAACTTAGATAAAAGAGTGATTTACCCATTATCTAAGCCATCCGAACGGCTCGTATCCATTACAGCCGACAAGTATCTAAACTCCCAGACGTAAACGATGGTCGAGTATATAGACCTGTACTTAATGCGGTCGATAAACTAAACTCCCGAACGTAACCGCTGGTCGAGTATATAGACCTGTACTTAATGCGGTCAATAAACTCCCGGACGTAAACGTCGGTCGAGCATATAGAAGAGTGATAGGGCACAGGCGCCCTAGCTCGGAAAAGCAGCATCACTAGAGAGCACCACCTCTTTAGACAGACTAGCCTCAGGATCTCCTGACCCGGCCTCATCACCTCCTTGCAAGACGGAGCGGAACCCGGACACCATCCTTCACGTAAGCCCGGTAGGCATACCCGGCAAGGTTCAGGGGTACGGCCGATTCAAGTGCTTGGTTCGATCAAAGGCCGTGTCAAGGCAGCCGGAGGCTGTCTGTTTCAAACGAGGAAGTCGTGTCAGAATGGGCTTGATGCACAACCCAGAGAGCACCTTTGGCCAAGACCAACTCGAGGGAACCACCTCGATGGAGGGAATGAAGACCTCGGACATGAGATCCAGGGTAAGCGGCCAACGCACCCTGGCAGCCCAGAGCCCTCGACTGCCAGGCTGGGGGGCAACAAGACGGGAGTGGCACCGTTAGGCTGTCAGCAACACAAAGCAACTTTGAAAAGCATGGGCCAAGGCCAGCTAAGACAAAGAACCGAGGCTGAGGCATACCTCGGATCAACATTTAATGTCAGACCCGATTAAGCAAAAGCAAAGTGCAAAGGGAAGATAAAAGACCGGGCCTCGGGAGAAAAACCCGGCGCTACGAATCCGAGCTAACGAATGAGTAGAAGGTTATGAATCCAAACTCATCGAAGACTCGGACAAAAGCGTGTCAAAGATGGAACAATTCGGATACGAAATCTGGAATATGGAGCAATTCGGATACGAAATCCGGAATAAAACAGTAAAAGCGCCTCGGCAGCCTAGAGACCTCTAAGCCCGGAAGGAAGGGCTGAAGTACGTGACACAACGGACACATCAAGTCCGCGCAGAACTCACAAGTCGCCAGATGTCAGTAGACGGTAATGGCGAATGCATAAGGATCCCGACCCCAAAGTCGAGCGAACTCCTTGACATCACCTTGGATCCTTAAGGCATACCTCGGATCTTTGAGCAAAAGGCATCGGTAACCGGGGTCAACATGACACAATCCCGCACTATGCGGTAGATAGGCAAGAGGGTATAGATTCACAGCAATCTAACCCGGGTAACCTAAAGGAGGATTCCAGCCTCAAAGAAAGGCAAACCGCTTCGGCTTTATCCCAAATCCTAGAGACATCACCTCGGATCTGTGGGGTAGACGACTGAGATCAACACCTGGATTCAAATGTAGGTACCAGCTCACTGCTACGCACCCCGGACCGATCCGGGTTGGGTAATCACCCCGGCTACTTGACGCAGGGCATTCTGGGCGAGATGACGAGAGTTGAACCTCTCAAAGTCATGAGAAGCCAGGCCCCAGACTTAAAGCCACCTTATGGGCCGCGGCAGTTATAAGCCGGTCCAGTGAGAGAAGAAAGAGGGCTATTTAAAACCAAATGCAAGGGTGCGATGGTCTATTCCTGTACAGACGTGACGGGATTGGGACAGCACGACGCCAGCGCAATAAATGCGTGCAGACCTTGAAAAACGGAGAGGCGCGGCGGTTGCAGAACGCACCCAATAAAAGCCCGACAACTGTAAGTCCACAATAATGACGTGCGGGAAGCAAATCCCAAAGCGTCCGGAGAATCCCAAAAGACAAGAGGCGCGAGACCGAGGCCACCAACGGGCACTGGAAGCTCGAGAAGCGTAAACGGCCGTTCGAACAAGACAAACTCAGCGTTCCAGGCAGGATGAGTATACTACCAGCCGACCACCGATCCGGTACGGACAAAGGGTCACGGCAGCTAGGAGCCGACTTAGTCCGAACAACGGACCTCGGCCATACAGAGGACCGGGGGCAATAAACACCTTGGCCGTCCAAAAGCCTGAACAACCAAGCTGGGGGGCAACTATTACGGACCGGCCCAATAGGCCCAGGTCCGGACCTCGGCCCAACTGCGCTGGAAACAGAATCCGCGCTATAATGAGCAATAATGAAGGATCCCACCAATTTAGGACCTGATTAATGGAGATTCTCCCTCAATCATGATCCCAACAAATAAATCCTGATTCCCCAATCAAGGATATGGCTCATCAATGCAGAGAGATACTCGTACCAGACTCCTCTATAAATAGAAGGAAACCCTAAACAGGTGCAGGGGTTCTAACTCTAAACTCCTTTACTTTCTGCCACACAGAGCACACACCCCACCCCCTTGGCTACACGCCTGTGTGTGTCTCGAACTACGTGGACTTTGATCCCTTTACAGGGTACGTAGGCTCTAGGCTTGACAACCTAGTCAAGTCCAATATATCTGTGTTCTTAGAACAGAACAGTAATATTGTGTTCATTTAGGTTAGAATTTTTGGGTAGTTTTAAGTTTTGACAACAGATGGCTAAATTTATGTACATGATGATATTTTAATCAGTTTAGATTTGTTAGTTGATTGTTGTATGAATTTCAAATTAATTTTCTATTTTAAAAGCTTACAATCTATGCCTTATAAGATGTTTCTACACATTAAATGTGGTTTAAATAATTTATTTACGTTAATAAAAGTATTATTGAAATTTTAATCACTTTATTTTAGGCTCCAACATACACAAATTTGCATTACAAATATGACCCTAATCATAATACAAATAATAAGATAATATTTTTTTGATGGAGTTAATACAATTCGTCTTTATATTTTTTTTTAATTTTAGTTTTAATTCCTATATAGTTTAAAAAATGAGTTTTGTTCCCTCAAAGGGTAATATAACCTTAGTTTTTATTAAAATATAGGAATTATTGTTTTAGTTTTAAATAAATTTAAGGGACCAAAACTAAAACCTACAAAATCCTAGGAAAAGGCTTGTTGATATTCCAAAAACATTCTGAAAGCACATACGGTATCGACACTCAATAGAATCAGCACGTCAAATGATGTTCTTGGAAGGGTGATGCATCTCCACATTCCAATGATCATAAAACACATCTCTGCTCTCTCTGATAAAAGATCCAAATGTCACAATCCCTCCTCATCAATAAATTTAAAACATCTAAGGAATCCATATAAATAGAATGTTGTGTAGGTCTAGACTTTTATAAAGTTATTGCATGTTTGAATTAGCAGGAGAAATTATTTTTCTAACGTGATTTATGGTGTATGAAATAAGTATGTGAGATGGGTTTTGTCTTGATTGGCTTGAAAACATTTTCTGAACGCTAACTCAAATAGGCCCTTAGTTGAAAACTTGTTTACGTCCTTCTATCACATAGTTTCACTTCGGTAAAAACTATTCTTTTTGACCCTTGGTATAAAATATATTTACCTAATTTGATTATATTAATGAAATTAGTTAATATGACATGTATTTTCTAAAACACCCAACTCATCTTCCTTAAATATTTCATTCCTCACTTCTTTAATTATTTGTTAAAAGAATATCAATAGGGATAAATTATGAAAAGATTGACAAATTAAAATATATATATATATATATATATATATATATATATATATATATGTCTTATATTTAGGCAAGGACGGAACCAGGAATTAAAATTAGGAAGGGCGAAATTTATAAAATAGAACCTAGGTGTTTATAAAATTATACTTCAGCCTTGTAATAATTTCAATGTTTTCCTTTTAGTCCTTTTATCAAACACTCAATGAGGACTAACGTGAAAAAGCAGAAAGTTTTATGAGGTTGAAGTACAATTTTCAAGAAATTTGGGTTTCATTCTGTAATTTTAGGGGGCCACCCCTAGCCCCCTATCATCATCCTTATATTTAAGATCGAGATCAATTTCATAAATATATCCTATTTTAATGACTAGAGGGAGTAGTTAGTTTTTAAAAACATTATTACTATACATACTAGGGATAGGATATTGTTACAACCAATGTTACTACCACTTTTCCACCATTAGATCAGAATCTTAATAGGAGAGAGAAATTATATAGGTAAATGAGATTCTGATCTAACGGTGGAAAAGTGGTAGTAACATTGGTTGTAACAAAAAAAGTTGTAACAATATCCTATCCCTACATACTATAAGTGCTATAGTGAAAATAATTAAACTAACTAATCTTTTTTAAATTAATTTATTTAACAAGCTTTATGTCTTCATCATGCCTAATAGACCAGAAAGTGAAAGGGCAGTGTGAATTTCATCCAGGGATGACTGGGCTGGGCTCCAAGATGAGCAATTTTTTGTGCTAAAAGTTATTGGGACCCAAATCCTATTTTTCCCACAACTTTATTAGGTAAATCTTCCATTACATTACATTAATTTGTTCAACAACTTTATCAGGCAAAATTTTTCAAGATCTCTCCAGATTTTAACATCTCAACTCTCACGTTGAAAATGAATGTGTGTGTTGTTGAACTAACACAGACACTCAAATTATTTTACCGCCTCCGGTCCTAATTATAAGACTTAGTTGACTTTTTTGGAGAAATTAAGGAAGTAAATTAAATTATTTTAGAATATTTTTATTTTTTCTCAAAACTGATTAGTTTGACTAATAAACTAATATATAATCTAAGGATATTCAACATATAATGATTAAGTAAATTATTTAGCTTCCTCAATCCCTAAAAAAAAAGTCAGCTAGATCTTATAATTAGGATTACAGGTAGTATCATTTTTTGTCTCAAGTAATTTTATCTTTTATTTTTCATTTAAAATTATCATTAGACATTCTTTTTTATACATCAGGCGGGTTAAATTCATGTCTTTATCCACGTTATGTATTTTTAAAAAAATGGAGCTAGTGAAATTTACATAAAATCTAATAAATTGTATAATTTATGAGAAATGAACCGTACAACTTATTTCTTTAATTTTGTGTAACACATGGGGAAAAAAATTGATGATATATCTAACCCACAATTATGTGTGTATGTGTGTGCCGATATACATATGTATTACTCTCAAAGTATATCATCCAACATTAGAAAAATAATGGAATAATTGAAATTTAAGTAAAAAATAATGGAATAATTGAAATTTTTGTAAAAAAATATAACATTCATGCCACATTATTTATAAACTATGATTAATATAATATCCTACCTGCAGTCATAAATATTGTACTAAATTAAGAATCGAGAGTATTTCTTAAAAAGGCATACTGTTGTAGACAGTCAGACTATATGTTTGAGTTTTACATTGAATTTTTATTATGTGTGTGGTATTATTCACTATTTATACATAGTATAATTTTCTATAACTTTTAAATTTTTAAATGATTATTATATCAATATCATGCCTTTTGTAGAATGTGTAGGTGAGAAAATATGTGATTTGCTTGAGACTGAAGGCTTGTATAACATTAACATCCATCACTTGGTTCTTTTGGGAAAATAGATAAATTTTGAGCACTTAAATGGAGAAAAGAATCTTCATGTGACTGGAATCTAACTATATGTGGTGGTATATGTTGTACATTTGTCTTGTGGTTAGTCTCTACGATTTTGTTAGAATAATTTGCTGAAAAAAATGTTATTACAAAATTTATTGATCAAAGGTATATGAGGACTTGGGTTGTGGGAAGGTGTAACTTAATTTTAGCATATGTGATTTTTTAGTTGCATATAACCTATTTTCAATTGTATGTAAAACATAAAATATAATATGTTGCATACCATTGTTGTCAAATTCATAAGTTGACTCTCTCCATTTACTGTTTTTAGATTTCTAGCTTACAAAATCAATCGAGTCACGAGTAAACTCATGATCATTGTAAACTTAGTTAAATTTACGATTTTATACATTAAATTTACCATTTTTACGTTGCTAGTTCACAAACATGTGTTAACTTATTCAATTTGATCATGCTCATCATCTTTGTATATGAATTATATAAAAATTTGTTTGTTAAATATGATAAATTATGAATGTTGATGAATTTAATTTCAATTATTTGAATTTAAAATATATTTAAATTAAATTAGTTTCATTTTCTTTGTATTTTAATATATACGATTAATACATATTTAATAGTAAAAATAAAGTCTTACGAATTTACAATTCAAGTTTACATCATTATCATAAGTTTGTTTAAACTTACAAGTTTGACAGTTTTATTGCATACCGCTAAAATAAAGTTGCACTAACTGAAGATAAGTTGCCCTTGAGTTCTTAAACAAATTTTAAATACATCTGAGTAATAAACTTTCAATGAAAGATAATTTTTGTCCCAAATTTCTGACAAAATTCCGTGGGTAGTTTTTCCAAGGATTCCATCTCTAATTTCCATTGGAATCATTCTATCTCAAAAATCAATGGGAAAATAGAGATGGAATAAAATTCAGTCAGAAAATCACTTTGCCACTTTTTTTTTTTCCCAACGGAATTTGTTCCTTTGGAAAAATATTATCGACGGAATTTCTGTTTCAAATGACATTAGTGACAGAAGTGGGGCCTAATTGGATAGCATGAATGAATAGCACATTTATTGCTTATTTGGCATAGATGATAAGGGATTCAGGACTAGGCCTTGAGTCATGGGTTCGATCCTCTCTGTCGTCACTAGGACTCCTTTGGTAGGCGATCTCGTAAGTCCCCAGTAAGTGCTCATAGAGCCCATGGCCGTACCCTGACCTTATTAGTCATATATTAGTCATATATTTTGTCGAGATGCTCCTAACCCATTACTTTGTCATTATATGTTATATTCTGGTCCCATTGAGCAATAATTTTTAAGTAAGGGATCACGGGTGTTAACAAACATATATTATTCACAACAGTATTGACAATCTCCAATTCATATTCATAGTTCATGATAAAATAATCATGTTATTCTGTCCAAAAAGTTTTTAAAAAATCATGTTATTTATAGTTTATGAATAGTATAGTTGGTTAAGGTTTGTATAATAGTTTTCTGTTTTTTTTTCCCATATAACAAGAGTACCATTAGTATTAATTAATGCCGTAGTTAAAATAATTTATTTATAGAATTGATGGGTGACTTTTAATAATTGATCTCATTACTTATAATTTCTTATAAATAGGATTCAAAGAATTCTCCTCTTTTTTAAAAAATAAAAAATGCCATGAAGGGAGTAAAATGATGTCTTTTCTTCGAAATTGATGCATTCTACGTGGTATTCCGGTCGGGCCCCATTACCAATAAAATGAATAAATAAATACTTCCTCCGTTTGTCAGAAAGAAAAAAAAAAAAAAAATTCTTTTCTGGTTCAAAGAGTAAGAAAATGTCTAGAAAGTCTTTAAAAAAAAATTAAAATATCAGAAAAGAGTTTTAAAGAGTTGCTAATTTCATAAATAAAATTATTAATTTCACAGATGAAAATTGTTAATCCCACATAAAGAATTGTTAACCGAACTTTTGTGACATCTAAATTTTTTTAAAGATTTTTTGATATTTTCTTGATTGTTGGACTTGCAATGAATTTTTTTTAAAAAAAAAAATTCCTAAAATAGATACAAGATGATAATTTTCAAATTCTCATTTTATGTGAGCTACTGATCTTAACTTGGTATATTAAGCTTTTGTCCCCATGAGATTATAAACAAAATTTAGACATCAAGAGAAACAAAATCAAAATGAAGATTCGACTATTTAATTTGTAGTTGAAGATAATGGGATTAGATTAAACCGTATTTTCCGTTCTTATTTGATTATTTTAAATTAAAACCAGAGAGCGAAATGTATATTACATATAAAAGCCCGCTTATTAGAATTTTTTTTGTCATACACAAATATAAGTATTTTCTTTATTAATTATGAATTAAAATTAAAAGACCCATCTTCCATTATACTCCATATATATTACTTGATATAAGACTTATTTATCTAATTTAATTATATTTAAAAAGTTCATTATAATAGTTAATACGATATGTATTTTCTAAAACATATTAATTATCTTCATTAATTTTTTTTATTCACTCTCCTCATTCATTAAAAAAATGGATAAATATAAGAAATATATCAAAACTTGCTTTCTATATTAATGAAGGACCGGTGAGAGTAGTAAAAGTCATACTTCTTGGGATACTTTTCTTTTGCATTTTAAAGCATATTCATTAATCATTAATATCATCTATCAACATCAATTTCTATTAGAATCAATATTGAACATTTAGTAAGAACTATAAAATTAAAGAAAAATCACAATTTTTTATACTCTCCAACTCTATGCATTAAATTAAAACTTGATTATAAGCAGAAAATCCAGATGCATCAACTTCATCCTCTTAACTAACAAAACTAAATGTGCAAGTAACTTCAATGCTAATTTCTCCCACTCTCCGTACACACTTCGTTTCTTAGAACAACCTACCTTCGGTGGTAACTTAATGCTCCAATTAATTCCATTAATTCTAGCTCAGGTTACACGTTTTCAGAGTTTTTTTTTTCGGGGCCCACAAGTTGCAAGTTTTGATTTTTAAATCATTGTGTAAGAAGTAAAGTTCTAAATCCACTCCGGAAGAAGAGGCTGAATTTGCTGGCATGTTAATGGGGAAGAAGATGGAGACGAAGAAAATGGAGTCATGAAAGACCCAAAGCCAGTTCATATCTGAATTTTCCACCTTCGAGGCTTGAAAGTAACCGCCAACATTCATTCATTGCCTCTCTGGCATTTACCTTCCATCCTCTTCTTCAATCTCCTCCCGCTAATCTCGCCTCTCTCTCTCTCTCTCTCTCTCTCTCTACTGCTCCACATTACTCCTACGATCCCTCTACATTTCTCTCTCTCTCCCCTCATTACGCGTTTCTTTCTCTTTCCCAGATGGTCCTCACTGTCACTCCAACTACAACAATGTCTGTCACCCACTTCTTCCTCCTTGTCTTCTTCTTCTTCTTCTTCTCCACCACCGCCTACTCTGCTCCTCATCAACCCTACCCTTATGGTAACTTCTCAACTCTTCTCTGTCTCATCAATTGATTAGCTTCTGTACCTCTAATGGTGCTTCTATCTTCTTTCATTTGCAGGTTTAGCTTACCGCATCGACTGTGGTAGTGCCACTAACACCACCGACCCATTTAATACCACCTGGCTCTCCGACCGATTCTACACAGGAGGCGTCACCGGCATAGTCTCCGAGCCACTTCGATTTCACTACCCCTACGAGAAGACTCTTCGCTTCTTCCCTGTCTCCTATGGCAAGAAGAATTGCTATGTAGTCCCCTCTCTACCCAACGGCACTTACTTCTTCCGCACATTTATCGTTTATGACAATTACGATGGCAAGTCTCACACCCCGTCCTTCGACATTTCCGTTGAGGGCACTGTCGTCTTCAGCTGGCGCTCGCCGTGGCCGGAATTGTTATCTCGTGACGGCGCCTACTCCGATCTCTTTGCGTACGTCAAGGACGGTGAAGCTGACGTCTGCTTTTACAGCTTAGCGACTGATCCTCCGGTCATCTCCTCACTTGAGCTCGTGCAGGTCGACCCGTCATCCTATAATTCGGCTGGAAACGACCTCGTTCTCGTCAATTATGGCAGGTTATCTTGCGGGACCAATTCATGGGGTCCTGGATTCAGCGACGACGCGGACCTGTTCGGGCGGTCTTGGCAATCCGATAAAGATTCCCGATCAAATTCGGCCGATGTCCGTACCATATCGACGAGGAATACTATCAGTGGGACTGATGTAAAGCCCAATTACTTTCCTATGAAATTGTACCAGTCGGCGGTCACGGTGGATGGTGATAGCTCATTGGAGTACAAATTGAATGTGGACGCGAAATTGGATTACCTGGTGTGGTTGCATTTTGCGGAAATTGATTCGACCGTGAAGAAGGCAGGGGATCGGGTTTTTGATGTGTTCATCAATGACAAGAATGTGACTAGGATTGACATATACAAACAGGTGGGAAGCTTTGCTGCATATAGTTGGCATTACACAGTGAAGAATTTAAGCAGTAGTGTCTTGAGTGTGACGCTTGTAGCCGCTAAAGGTGCTCCACTCATTAGCGGGCTTGAAAATTATGCCCTGGTACCTAACGATCCTTCCACCATCCCTGAACAAGGTGCGTTTATGGAATTTAGAGGCATAACCCTAAGTTCCTATAAATTTAGAAACATTTTCTCAGAAAGGAAACTGAGTTTTATTTCTTCTTCTTTTGGAATCTGATAATTTGTTTGTTGTGATTACTACATTGATAAAAAATCATAATTAGGAGGGAAACTTGCTGGATAGTTCACCTTTTTTAGTAACAATAATTACTGTTGATGCTGACACCGGGAAAGAAGGGGCATGGTTATGATTCTGACGACCGAAGACCAAACCTCAAGATCTACGGTATCTGGTTTTTTTATTGACTTGGGACTTGTTTTGTAGTAATTGCCATGAAAGCATTGAAAGAGTCACTTCGCATTCCTGAGAGAATGGGTTGGAATGGCGACCCTTGTGCTCCAACTAATTGGGATGCTTGGGAAGGAGTAACATGCCGTATGAACGAGAATAAAACTGCTCTTGTGATTAGTCAAATGTAAGCATTTCTTCAACTTGCGTTGAGTCGTTGGCTTATTGCTGGCTTTATGAGATCAAATTTGATCCTTCGCATAGAATACAAGGTTTCATACTGATTGGCCGGGAAAAAAAAATGATTCCTACAATAAAGTCTTCCTATAAATGAATCATCATACTTTATGTGCTAGTTAACTAGTAAGTTAGTTCCATGCGAAGACACATAGATGAACAGGCTAATTCCCATTTAATTTTTACAAGAAAGTTCTCTTTTTATGCACTATTTTCCTTGTTAGAATGCAAGTAGTTTATAAAAGATGAACAGGCTAATAATCTTTCCTGTGTGTGACCACTGGACCAATTAGTATTCATATCTTGGAAGAAAAGTAGTAGTTGATGGCCTGAACTCCTATTCCTCCTATGAAATTCAAATTACTGAACCACACATTTGGTTTTTTTTCGAGAGAGAAGAATTGAGGAAGTCATTGCCTTTTTCTTGTTTACGCTGCAATTACTTTCCCTTTTCTACAGCTTTGATCAAATCTATGTTTCAATTTTTTTAATTTCAGAGATCTAGGCAGTCAAGGCTTAAAAGGGTACATAAGTGAGCAGATTGGTCTTTTGTCAAACTTGGTAAGCCTGTAAGTATCAGCTGCCTACATTTATATATATTAGACCTCTGGGACATCAATTTGATTATATATGTTGAGCTTAACAGTATGCTGCTTTGAAATGAAAAAATATGCTTACCTTACCTATGATAGTTTCCTCCCTATATTATGCTTTCTGGTTTAAATTTATCTAGGAAACTGATAGAGTATCGGATTAGCGGGAAATAATGGAAGTTGCGGAAAGTTAGAGATTTTAGGAATTAATATTTAATTAATTGAGTTTGTTCTTATTATTATCTTTAGGAATTAGGAAATAAGAGGAATATCTTATTAGATAAGATTTAGTTATTAGGCTTTATGATTATTAGTTATCTAAATCTTAGATTTAGATATATTTTTAGATTTCGTATTTATATTTTCAATAGAGTCTACCCTCTATAAATCATTATAAATAGGTCTAATGCCTCATCAATAAAGTGTTAAATATTCAGAGAGTAATTCAGTAGTGGAGATTTTCCTTGGACTTTAATAGTCCGATGAGTTACAAATTCTTGCTAATCTACTATTAAGAACGTGGGTTGTTCTTATAGAATTAGTGAGATACTCGCTTATTCTATAAAATAGAAGCTGTTCTTAGAGAGCTTAAATCTATTTCCCTTTTTATTCCCAATTTAATTGCATAACCAGTATCCCATCAGAAACATGGGCATTGTCATGGACACAGGTCCCTGCACTGACATGAACACCGTGACACTTCAAAGTTTGAACGGAAAGTGTCATCCCATATATAATAACAGTGTTAGAAATGGATATAGCTCCTTTTCAAGCTTCCTGATTTATAAGCTTTATCAGTAGCCGCAGAATGTAGCTGTCCTTTTTAATTGTTGTTTGCCTGATCATTTCCTAATCAATTAAGAACAAAATCATCCCTTCACTTTCAAATCATCATCTTCGTTAATCTCAATCAAGTTTTATCTTCAATTTTGGTGCCTACAGTATTTACACTCTAGTCAGTCTGTTGAACAATATTGGCTTAATCTCAACTCACTGTAGCACCTCTTAGTCATTATCCCTAATGGACAGTTCAGTCTATACCCAGTGGATGGAGTAATGAGTACATGCTTAACCTTGGTCCAAACTTTTTCTGTCCTTAACATTTTCATTAGAATTTCTTCCCAAATCTTGTTTGAGCCTCAACAGTCAACACGATAGTAATTTATGATAAAGCACTTTCTTTCAATATGCGTGTCGGCTCAACTTTTAGTTCCAAATCTTCTGATGCAGGTCTTCATACACACACACACATGCAGCTTTCAATTTTCTTACCAAACTTTAGTCCTTTTCATTTTGGTCTCAATTGTCCAGTAACTTTTGCTTTTAAAAAATTACAGGAACCTGAGTTCTAATTCGTTGGAGGGTGAAATTCCTTCTGGGCTTGGTCAAAAATCTCTAACAAATCTGTAAGAGTTTCTGATATCTATTCTATCTGATATCGTTATTCTAACAGTTCCTAATTATTTGTCAACATCAATGCATTTCTACGTATTTGTCCAACAGTAGTTTGATCTATATGCAAAATTAATGAAGCCTTGTTATTTGCTTACTTTTTTATCAGATTTTATATTTAATTATGATGTAGGGATTTGTCCAACAATCAGTTAACAGGCTCCATACCAGATAGCTTAGCATCTTCAAGTTTGCAGCTTGTGTAAGTATTTGTTGCTTCACTATATGTCATGATAAGGGTCAGGTTTTGAAAATGAAATGTAGTTTTTGTTTCTTACTCATGCAACTCACACACACACACTTCCGCATATGACAACAGAAGGGATATTCCATACATCAGAAACAAGTCTCTTCTAAAAAAGAGTAAGAGGTATATATAGGCTAAGGTTAACTTTATGAGAAGGAAATATTCCCACTCGCAGCAACAAAGTAGTACATGACAAAATTAGTGTAATCCACTTGCTAGCTATAACAGAAAATGAATAAAATATAATGTAAAAGTATGATAGGTTTCCTTCTATAGTAGGTTTCCTCAAAATATATTAATTATTATTGCCCATCGCTTACCTTGACAAACCAAGTCAACGGGTATCGCAAATTGTTGCTGTCCATACTCCATACCATTTCCTGTATCTCGTGCTCTTATCTCATTGGTTACTGTGGAATTTATGAGAGAATAATTTGTATTCTGATTTCATTGATAATATTGTGATACAATACCTACTTATATAATAAGTAGATAGATAAACCTAAACAAATTAGGGAGAAAATAAAAGAGTAACTAATGGAGAAAATCTAGGAGAGAGTAGAGGAGAGGTTATAACAACCTAGAAAGAATAATATAATATAATAATATTATATAATATTCCCACAGTTACTAATATCTCATTACCTTTTTCTTTTCTAGGTTTCCTGTCAAATTTTGCTTTGCCAAAAATATTCCATTTGAAGTTGTCTTTATATCAGAGTCAGCATTTTTATACACATGGTGCATTACAACTGAATCATACCCATTTTGTGACAGTCATAGTTTGCTAGTTCATTTGTCATATTACTTTTACAATATTAAAATTGTACTTTGTCTGGTTTAATTACTGCATAATACAAGTTGTGCTTTAACCATTTTGTATATATCACTTAACACGCACTATAATCTGATCTTACTTGGGATATCTTATATTCTTCACATCAGTTTTGCTTACTACTCCACTTTATCTTGCCAGGCTATTAAATGGTAACTTATTGGAAGGACGAGTGCCAGAGCAACTCTATTCAGTTGGTGTGCATGGTGGAGCTATCGAGTATGTCTTTTATCCACTAGCTATAATCTATTATCTTTTGCAGACTGAAGTGAATTTGACGATACATGAAACTAATCCCACATCATAATCAACCTTATTTAACAAACTGACTCCATAGTTCCCATCCCCAGTAATGCTGTCTCTAACAATATTTTATCTTTTACTGAGAAACATGTTGACAAACTGGTGTAAACCAGATTATAGTCCATTGCTATTCTGCAAGATTTCTTGGATGGCTGTCATTGTTGTCCTCTTGATCAACATTAGTTGCCATTTTCTTGCTAGCGATGTAATAAGTTTAGAATATCATCAGAGCATCATTTGAACTGTTCATTTATGAAAGTTCAATTAACCTGCTATTATGAAACGCTTATAAATAATATATTTTCTACTTTTATTTGATTTGCTTGCATTCAGTCTCTATGACAACAAAGGTCTGTGCGGCGTGCCTTCTTTGCCAGCATGTCCAATATTTTGGGAGAATGGCAGACTATCTTCTCGGGGTAAAATTGCCATAGGCTTGTCATGTCTTCTTGTTTTTTGTCTGATTGTGCTGCTGGTGCTTATCTACATCAGGAAGAGAAGAAACGATTATGACTTTGGTCTACCTAGTGAACTGATGTGTAAGTATAAAATCCAATAAGCTTCAGTTTCTGGAAACTGTTGGTTATTTTCATAGTCCTCCAACAGCGTATCACGTTTTAGTTTCTTGGGGCTTGTTGCTGTTGGTTCTGTTGTTGTTACTATAGTGTAGTGGCTGCTCTTTAGTGTTACTGCTTAGATTGCCCGGTGCAAACACCCACAACGAGCTTCAGATTTTGTCAATCGTTTATTTTAAATATTTACTGTTACTCTGCACATCTGGTATTATTCCGTCCTCACCATATGCCAATATGTCCTATTCCATGCTCTCGTCTCAGTTCCATCATGTCCAATATATGTTGAAGGTGGTAAATAACTGTTTGCATGCACGCAGTTGCATTTTATTGTAACTCGTCTGTTCATGAATATTTACTATTTTGACTTTCCTTTTGTCCGGTGTACTATTAAAAGTTATAACCCTGATATTTTTATCGCATGTTGCCAACCTAATGGTGCTTTGTGAATCACCGTCAAGCTTTAGGAGATTTGTTGAACTGTGTTGAAGTCTGGACAGAGTTGGTCCTATCATTTCTCTTTTCAGTTTTTCTGTGTGAACCCATTCATTTTTTACTGAAGCTCATACACACTTAGCTGACTACACCTTACATGATTAATAGGGAACATGGTTTTGGTATTTATTTTCTGTTGGTGAAGTAAAACATATAATGTCAATTTGATAGTCCACTAAATATTCAAATTCTGCAATGATGCTTGTCTTTTCTGGGCAGAACTGAGGTGTATCACTAGTTTTACAATTTCTTTCTAGTTCTGCAAATGACTCAATTTTTGTCTCTCAAACTTGGGAAATTGTCAGACGACGCAGCACTTCACCATTAATTTTCTTGGTGTGGCTTTTGACATCTGTGTTGGATTCGGTCTCAATTTCATTTCCCTCTAATGTTTTGTATTATGCCTTGTGAAACACGTTAGAATTTATGTGATGATATATTAAATTGAAGCTGCTTAATTAATGGTCTCTATTTTAAAGGAATAATGGGTGTTTAAACCTTGTATTCTCTTCTGATGTTGAGTATGTTTGCTTGGTTATGGCTTCATTTTTGCAGCTTTAGCTGCCAAGAGAAACCGATATCAGAGGCAGAAGTCCTTGATGGTCCTTGAGATGGAGAGTCAACATGCCAAGGGATTACATCCATTTACCCCACAACAATGAAGTTTTGCTGGGAATGAAAGATTGGTTTCAGTTTTTGTCCAGATCATACACCAACACATATTACTGAAAAGAATTCATTGTTACAACAATAATATCCAGCTCTGATGTGCCAACACTGCCCCTGTAAAAAAGTTGCCTTATGGTGTGGGTTTTTCTCCCTCGGCCTTTTCATCTAGTCAAGGATTCTAGAAGCCACCACTCATCGCCAAGCTTTTGTGACACATCATTTCTTTACCCACCAAAAGGGGTCATAAAGTCATGTTAATCCAAAATCCTTTAGCAACTTTTGATAAATACACGATAAGTGGGGGAACTCTTAAATGCATGTAATTTGGTCCACAAATTAGTGTTCAAGATTTTCTGGGAATACATCAGATCTGTTGACCCTTGACACAGTATATTCATATATGTAGCCTAACAGCTGTGAGGGGGGCATAGTTGTGATATGAAATTTAGGATGATTTTTCACATGTTTATAGTAGAAAATTATATATCTTCCTTTTGGATCTTTTGGATCTTTCGTTTACTCAGAAATATAATTGCACAAACTCCTGGGAATACTTTTGTTGACTTGGAACTTTCCTCAGTCAGGGGCAGTGAGACTGTGGCGAAGTAAAGTCAGAAATTATGACCCCATCAGACTTGGAAAATTTGTCCTGAATGATTTATCAAAGTGACTGATGAAGACCCTTGTGGGATTCCTTTTGATGAGTCTTGAAGGGGAAGAAGGGCAAATCTTCTCATAATCCATTGATTTGCCATCAGATCTTCATCTCTATCCTATTATACCACTTAAATCTTATTTATAAGTCCAAGTTAACTAACTCTTATATATCAAAGAGATAACTCATTATTATTGGTTAATTTTTAATTTTTGCCCTTGTTTATGATTGATTACAAGGGTCAACATGAATTAATTCTTTTTGGTCCATTGCAATTATTCTAAAATTGGATTTATAATAAGGACCAAAATTTTTGGTGAAAATAGACTTATAAATAGAATAAAAGTAATATATATTACCTGTTGAGTACTCTCAGGTTGGGATTACATAGTTATAAATCTAATTATAACTCTTTCCCCCTTGAAATTGTACTGTTTATCATTTAAAGGATGAACTTCAAAGTAATAGTAAGATTGTTGTCATGTAACTTAAAAGTTATGGGCTAGAATCAACCTCTTTGCTTGCGGGGCAAGGATACATACATCTATTCCTCTCCATATCCCATATGGTTAGAACTTTGGTACACAATATGAAAACATGACAAAAATCATGGCTGCTTAGATTATTAACACCATACATTACAATTTTCCTCCCCCATATGTGAATGTTGACTCAAGTCTTTAACGAAATTATTCCATCATTGTAGTGGTACACGTAGGAGTGAATTGAATTAAAAAAAAAAATTAAACTAATGTGAATGGGAATAAAATGAAATGATATACCAGTTCTCGTTTGGTAGTGTTTCTGATATGAGGAAATGAATTGCCCCATCTTTGATGAAAAAAGGAAACAAGAAAAGTAATCAAATTCATGTAAAGCAAAGATGAGCAAGAAGCTCTTGGACTCGTTTTCCCTTTGCTTAGCAAACAATTTGAACAAAAGCATAAAACAACAACAACAAAAATAAGGTTAAATCGCCCGATAGGTGAGTTATCCACATCTAATGTCCAACAGTGTTTCAAACAGGATTATATTCAATAAAAGGATAAATGTGCTTATAAAAGAAAAAAAACAAAAACAAACCTTATCCCACTAGGTGGAGTTAGCTACATGGATCGCAAGATGTTGTCATGCTCTATCAAAATTTAAAACTTCAGTACCAACAAAGCATACTTACCGTAATATATGATCCAATAACTTGTTAATCTACATCTAACCTCGCTTAACCATTGAAGTTAACAAAATTAAGAATTTAAACCAGCTGGCTAAACATAATATAGAAAGAAAGACATCACATAATCATCCCTTCAAGTCAATTATCTCATTCAAGTCATCCTTTAACCTTTCAGATCCGTCTTTGTTGGGAGGACAGAGAGAGAGAGAGACATTGACAAGGTCTTAAAGACTTGTTGGGTCAGATTTATTTAACTGATAAAAGCTTTAGCAGTACAGAGTTTACCCCAAACCTAAGAGACGTATGAAATACTTTCACTTCTCAGTGTCCCATAACAAAAAAATCTGAATCAAAACAGAGAGATATTTTGACTTTGACCAATACAAAAGAACAACCACAGAACAGAACACCACCATGCCACTTGGTCTTTTCTTTTAGTAATTAATATTATTATTATTATTAATAAAAGTTGCAAAATGACTTCCGCAACATCCTCACAAGCTTCATCTGCATTACAGCCACAGTGTATGACTTTTGAGACCCAACCAGGCCATTATTTCTTGTCCTTTCCTCTCAAAACAATTTATCTTTTATTTGACTCAGTTAATTCTATCATTTTCATCAAGAAAATATTTCCCTCAAATTGATTTGTTAGTCTTCCATAGAAAGTTCCCTTTTACTTTTCCAAAAGGATGTTTAATTTGAACCGTTTAAATTTTATTTAGAATTTTTTTTTCCTTTTAGTTTTGAAGTAAACAAAACGTAAAATGAAATTACAATTTAATTAAACTCCCTATTTTGGGTCATTTGTTTTTGGTTTCTTGATTTTGATTTCAACCTGCCAGCACCATCAATGTGAAAGTGAGACTTAATCCCAATATTTAATCAAAAGTTTAGTCAACAAGTTCGTGCTATGTAAATAGAATTATGTGTTGTATTAAGAGTTAATTATATTATTTCTCTGCACTATGAGCTGGCTTAATTGTGTGACACAGATTTAATTACTATGTTCAATCAAAAAAAATATCTTCCTTGCGACAAAATTGTATGATCGTATCTGTATTTGAATATGACAGAAATTATATAAATGTTTGTGTGTAATAATAAGTATTGTATGTTGATTATGTAGTAAGATATGTTTTATAAAGCAGGTAAAAGATTCCAATAGAAGGACATGGACATTAAAGAGTTTTCTTAATAAACTTTTGATTATGCGGTGTTCGGCGCTTTTTCCATCTGCTATTACTACCTCCGGTTCTAATAATAATCGGGTTGTTTTTTTTAAGAGATTAAGAAAATTAAATAAGTTATTTAATCATATCATATATTATGTATTCTTAAATTATATATCAGTTAATTAGTTTGGATAAAATAATAAAAATACATTTAATTAGCTTCCGCAATTTCTCAGAAAAATAAATTTAATTTTATAATTAGGACCGAGGGAATATTAAATATTTGATCAACCGGCTAATTCGGATCAAAACTTTGCAACTAGGATACCAGTGGGATTTGAATTCAATTCACTCACTTTATATTCAAGCTTGTCCATTGTTAGACTAAGTAGTATTGCTTGGAAATTTAAGAGTTGCTTATATACTTTTATGTGGTCATGAGGTGTCCACATATATCTCTTTGAAACATATGATGTAATTCAACTTCATCTTGGAATAATGTTTAAATTATTTTGAACTAGGGTTGATTAATAATAATTAAACAAATCATTTTTTATTTGGTCAATAAAATGACCAATATTTATTGGTATATTCATCATCAAGTTATCATATTGTTTTAATTAATTGCTTGACTGATTGATTTGCATGGGTAATTACATTTTGAGAAAATCCCTTTAAAGTATTAAGAGATTAAGAAAATGTCAAAAAAGTCTTACAAAAGGTTCTAATATCAAAAAAGTCTCATTCACGACTTCTTTAGTAAGTATTTAACAACTCTATATGTGAAGTTTAACAACTTCATCTGTGACTCTTAACAATTCTTTGGGACCTTTTTTATATTAAAATTTTTTGTAAGACTTTTTTGGTATTTTCTTAGTCTCTTGGGATCTTAAAATGATTTTCCTTACATTTTTGGTCACACACAAGTGTGTGTGTGTGTTTTTTTTTTGGTAGTAAGTATAGAAAAAGGATAAAAACATAAATAGTGCCCATTTAATAATTTTGTTTGAGCCAAGCGCCTCATAGCGTGATGGCACTAGGGCCAGCCTTAGGAGCTGGTCTTTCCCCTTATCTAGGATTCGAGTTCTGCCTCCCCCTCCCCCTCCCCCCACCCCCACCCCCACGGGAGCAGATTTCCTCCTCTTCCCTTTCCCTCAAAATCCCATCTGGACCGTCCAAATCTTGATCCAACGGTCCAGATTAAAAAAAATAATTTTACTTTTGTCTTTTTCGAAAAAGACAAAAATAAATTTTTTTTAAAATTTGGACCGTTAGATCAAGATTTAGACGGTCTAGATGAGATTCTGAGGGATTCTGAAGGGAGGGAAAAGAAAGGAATCCGGATCCCTCCCCCACTGGCTGTATCAAAAAAAAATGTTTGAGAAAGGAAAGAAATATAGGATTATAGATGACACTTAAATTAGACATAAATCAATATCATGAATTTAAATTTGCAATCGTTAATTAAATTAAATTAAATTGTGCGTAAGAAATAGAAATGAGCAAAAGGACAAAGCCATTGACTTGGTTGACCTCGTTATCCGCGACCACAAAAAGTCGTCTTTAATTTATGTCACCAATTTCTTCCCTTAAAGGCTACTTCAATCTCATCCATATATAATTATTACCCAGATATTTTCATGCAAGTGTGTTTAAACTATTCTTTAATCTATCTATATATATATATATTGATAATTATAGGTCCGAGCTTTATAATATTCATAACTTAAAAATGACACAGTTTTATAAATTTTATTGACGTTGCGGTCCCTGTTGTTATTATAAGACGTGTTCTAAAATAAATTCACAGTCCCTAATATTAGTCATCCAAAAGGTTATTAATTAATATATTTTTAATTTTACCCGTGTTTCAAATTACTAAAAGAACGATTTAATTCTAATTCAGCATTTCTATATAGTTCTCAAATGCCATCTCTCTCTTTTCCTTCAATCCATATTCTTTTTTCTTTTGGGTTAAATTCAATCCATATTCTTTAAAAAGGGAAAAGTTGGTAAAAATATTTTATTTAAAACATATTTAATAAGCTAACCATTCTTTCTTAATTCTAATGAAGTGAATGATATTTGGAAATGACTCATAAATCCAACGGAGTATAATTTTTTTAGCAAATCATAAGAAATTCAAAATTATATTTATACTCTGATTATTATAAATCAGAAAGCGCTTACATAGATACATACAGATCCCCTACTAACGAGACCCTTACATTGAGCAATAGGTATCGAACCTCCTCCTTTAAGTAGAGACCAACACCTTAACCAATTGTTGCGTATGGTTATCGGTTGGGTTTAAAAGACAAATTTATGAATGTAAAAGGACAAAGAAAGGGACAAGAAGATGATCGTACTTGTACTATTTTGGGTGACTTTGAAATTTTAGAAACATAAAAATAAAAGTTGGGTTAAGTAACATGATTTACGTTTGATGAATTTTTTTTTTAAAAAAAAAATATGTGATTTCCCTTATGATAGAAACTCTTTCCACAGAGGGGGAAAAACAAAAGCATAAAATTTTGATTTAATAAAAAAGTTTTTGAATTTTTTTTAAAAAAGGGACCAATCTAAAGATCACAAGCAGTTAAAAAGTGACTTTTGACTATTGGAAAGCAGGTTTGAGCCTGGAAACCTGACCCGAAACACAGCGGGAGCAGTAATCTGGTGGGTGATGTGTAAATTATAATGGTGGCCAGCTGGGGCACCGTCCACTTGTCACTAACTTAATTTCGCTGTGTCACATCTCTATATGCGTGCCATGTCGGCAACATACCCTCAGGCCCTCCTCCCTCCATGCTTCTGGGTCCCACTCGGATTTTCCACTTTTCTTTTTCCCATAAATGATGCAATCTCTCCTTTAATTTTTATTTTCTATGTTACTGGATTAGGTTCAGTTATTAGTTTTATCGTAAATTTTATTTTTCTAAAACAAATTTAAACTAGTCATATAAATCTTGCTGAAATATTACTACTCCTTTAATTTCCCCATTTGTGTGTGTGTGTGTGTGTGTGGAAGAGATATAAATAATATTTGGGAATACTAAAACTACTATGGACTAAAATGTAAGTTTCATCAAATTAAAGCAACGACTTTTATTCCAAACAGGCTTATTGGAGTGTGTTTGAATTGGTGTATCAACCAATCAAGTGTTAGATTTGATGTTAGTGTTGTTTATATAATTAATAAGGTAAGATTAATTAGTGTGCCCCATGTGGAGGAAGCTTGTCAACATCTATCATCACACTTTAAATATATATTTTTTTAAAAAAAAAGAAAGAATAAACATTCCTAAAAGGAGAAAGGTTAGTAAACAAATCATAATAAAAATCTCAAAAAAATTTAAGTTTTCACATTATTAATCCAATTTTATGTTTAAGTCATTACTTTTAAATAAAAAATTAAAAATAATTTGATTGAAAATAAAATGAATGAGAATGACCCACAAATTAATTTTTCCTAAAATTAAATCCATAAAAAAGTCAAAGTCTAGGTGAGGAATTGAATATGGGCGGGAATAGGCCAATCCCATATTTAACTTGTTTAAGACCTAACTTGTTTGTTAAAAAGGTCAGTTCAAGGCCTATTTAAAATCCTAAATGTGTAAATAGGCTATGTCAATTTTGTTAAGACCTAGTCTGTAAGCCTTCAAGTCTGGTCTATTTACATATTAAATAAATATAATTATATTTTATCTTATAAATAACATTTTATTCTTATTCTTATATTTTACTAAAAGCCTCCATTTATATAGTTTTTGGTAGGCTCAAAATGCATAGATCTTATTTATGACCTCAAAGGCCTACAATATGAGGCCTTTAAAAAAGGCTTTAGGCTCGAGCAGACCTTATGAAGACTTAGGCCTGAACCTTAAGGAAAACTTGCATTCAGGGTCAAACTCAGGTTTAAGATTTCTACCCCCATTACAGGCTCAAACTTATTTAATCAAAGTTTGACTTGACTTGAACTATTTTTATCCCTAGAATTGAGGATGAGCAACAAAAATATCAAGAAAGGAGGGGGATATGTAATTTGGAAGAAATTGGGGGCCAGTTAGTGCAACTTGTCCGAGTGTGGAAGAGATGGAGCATGCCAGGGTGTTGGTTTGACATGAGCGGCCGCAGCCAATAGGATTAGTTATGTGGCACACAGGGGCATGGTGGGCCCCAGGCCGCCCAACTTGGCACAAAGATCAGATTAGTTTTTATCATGATCATTAATAAGGGCAACAAATAAAATAAAATAAAATAAAATAATTAGGAAAATTAGAAAAAAGGAATGAAGAAAAGTAGTCGAGGAGAAAGAAGAATGGTATAGGATGGGAATGAAGGTTGCTTAGTCAACAAAAGCAACTTACAGACAGCCACTTAGATTCCATGAAACAACATGCTTATTATTTATTATTTAAAATAATAATAATAATAATAAAGAACAACAACAACAACAACATAGGCCTAAATAGTAGAAACTTTTTGTGAGCCGGGCCTATCAGCTTTTATGACCACCTGATTAGGTATTACTATTGGTTGCTTTTTGCCTTCCTTCATGGTGCCAGCTGTACCTTTGGTTTTCCAATTTCTCATTGGTTTCCACTTTTCTTTTTTCAATTTAAAAAAAAAATAGATTAGCACATTGTAAATGAGATCAAATTTACAACCTTCCACTTTTAAGGAAACACCAGTGACATTAGGTTAACATTAGGTTAAAAGGTCGTTGGCAATCTTTAAAAGAAAAGAAAATCCTTACGTTATATCAAAATGACAAATAACTAATAACTAATAACTAATTTAATTATTTTTTATATTTTTCATAAATTAATTAACTACATTTTATATTTAAGACTAGTGGGTCTAGTAAAAATATACTCTCTTAGTCACTATATATAATAATTTTTCAACCCAATCGTGTAATTCTTTAAAAAAAAAGTAAAAAGTAGATAAATGTAATAATTATGTGGAAATTTTCATCCCCCCCCCCCAAAAAAAGCCTATATTTATGAATGGATGAGACAAAAAGCAATAATGAGAAAATCATGAAGGTGAATGTACCGTCTTATTTATAAGTCTCTTTTAACTCAATCATATGTATAAAGAAGATGTAGTGACCTCAATGATTATGAGGTAAATTTTCAACCTTAACCTCATATATTAATAAGTATCTTTCAATTCTTTTTTCTCCCTCTATTTTCATTAGTACACTTAATATGGGTAAAATTGTCACAATTTCATGTATTACCTGAAAGATAATTTATAAATAGGATCAAATTTTTTAGTCAAAAAAGACTTGTAAATCAGAGGAGGGTGGTATGTTGTATATGATTAATTGAAGGAAAAATTTTTAAAAAATGCATATATTATTAAAAAACTCAAAAAAAAATCTTATATTCAGGGATAATCACCTTATTTAAAAAAAAAAAAATATATATATATATATAGGGACAAATGGAAGGAGTGTGTGTGTGTGTATTATAAATTTTTTAAAAAAGAATATTATTTATAGATGTGAATGATGTAATTGATGTTAAATCCTTTGTGAATTACAGGCTGGCATTTAATTTAGTGAAGAAACAAGTTGATTAGGACACAGAATGCGTAACAGGAGTAATTCTAGACACAAATATATAAGAAGCGGAATAAAATGATTGCAACAGAGAGAAAAAAGAAATGCCCACCTTTTTTTTTTTTTAGGTTCATTGATTATTCCTTTTTTTTTTCCTAATTAATATTCTGGTTCTCGTTACTCGTTAGTACTTCTTCACAATAATGACCTCTATCTTCCTCTTAACCACTCTCTCTATTGTCTCTTTCTTCTAGAAATAGCAATTTTTTTTAGCCTTAATTACAATTTCAATTATAAATATAATCATTCGCTTAAAAAAATAACTCAATTTTATTTTTTAAATAGGAGTAAAAAAAAAAAAAGCATGGCATGAACAGTGTAATGAGGATAAGTTCGTGGAATAGTATATAGTATATATTTTAATAAAATAATTAGAGGGCTTTTATTTATGAGGTGTAGAGGTGCTCTCAGCCTCATGATTCTTTGTACCATCACGTGGTTTGACGCGCAAAGCATGGTCACTGTCCACGTCCCTAGAATACATATCAAGACCCCGTCAATATATTTTTTATTTATTCATTTTTATTTTTATTTAAATATTAACTCCCTTTCATTAATATACACTCCCAATCCTGCTTATAAGGTACTCTCGATAAAATATAACTTACGTCAAGTGGTGTGTGTGTGTGTATTTTATCAAGTTTTTTAATTACAAATGATCATGTCTTTTATTTTAAAATATTATACTATTGAACTTTAAATTCATATGAAAAAATGGAACAATTGGTCATCTCTGATTAGAGGAATCTGATATAATGAATATAAATAATTTGGGGTAAATGTTGTATCTTTCAATATATATATATATATATTTATTATCCTCTTTCAATATTTTTTCAGAGTTAAGAAAAACCTTCGATTCCATTTCACTTTGTTTTAAATTTCATATATTTTCAAATTTATTCATGTTTACTTGAAAAGTTCGGAAAAATAAAAATTTAGAGGTAGTATTTGTATCCTGATGAATTCTTGAAAACCAATTCACTTTTTAAAATGTGGGCAACGTTGGGATTCAAAAGTTCTTACAACATGGTAGATAAATATATAATTATGAATATAAAAATTCAAGTGTATTAATTAAAAATTTAGTGTGAACAGAAGATTGAAAAATTAAAGAAGGGGTTCGGAAAAGGGGTAAGAAGCAAACAAAAATACAAACAGAATTGCGTGTGAAGAAGGATGCGTGAAGTGGACGCACAAGAAAGTTCCACAACATCAACGTCCAACAACATCAAATATCTCTCATCCTAATCATCTTTCATTAATTCCCCCCCCCCCCCCCCATGTATCTGTTCCTTTTACTTCCTCCTCCTCCTCTCTCATCATCATTCATCATTTTTTTAAAAAAAACTTTTTTAATAAATTAAGGGTTAAATAGTAAATCCACCCTGAAAATATATGTCCAAAAGCAATGTTGCTTTGAAAGTTTTAAAACATAACACTATTACGTTGTCCTATTGAGTTAAAAAACTAAGGTTGACCGTAAAAAAATGGACGCTAATCGTTAACTTTTTAATGAAATTGGGTAACATTACTGCATTTTGAAATCTTTAGAGCAACATTAAGATAAAAAAATTTAGGAAAAATTCTAAATAAATACCTTTTGAATTTGCAAAACCCCCAGAAAATTCGTTGAATTTGTAAAAAGACTGAGAAGTACCAAGGATCTATGAGGGATATGCAAATTCAGGTGAAATTACCTTTTTGCCCTTAGTTTTAAATAATTAAATAAATAACACTCAAACACCTTACCGCCGGAAGCTAGCCGCCGCCGCCGCCTGGCCACGGTGGGGGTGGCCCTCTAGCGGTGGCGGCTGGCAGCCATTGACAGTAGTAGTCGGCCGGCGGGGGTGGTGGCTGGCCGCCGGTGGTGGGGTGTTTGAGAGTTTTCCATTTATTTATTTATTTATTTAAAACTAAGGGTAAAAAGGTAATTTCACCCGAATTTGCATATTCTTTATATATCCTTAGTATTTCTCGGTCTTTTTACAAATTTAACGGATTTCTGGGGGATTTACAAATTTAAAAGGTATTTATGTAGAATTTTCCCAAAAATTTACAAGGTAATGTTATACTCCTCAGCAAAAACTTCCAAACATAAATCAATTAGTTTCTCCCTTGGACCATATGAATAAGATAGTTATTGTCGTATTAATCATTGTTTGAATCACTTAAAAAAAAAAAAAGAGGCAAACTCAGTACCTAAATTGCCCAATTATTGAATACTACCAATATAATTAAAGCTTAGGCACTTGATTATATATCCATTATCTGCTTAATTAACTTTAACTTTTAATTAAATTATCTTCCATATCATCTTTATTATCTTCGGAGATAACTAAGAATCTTTTACTGTATATTAATATATCTTATCATCTCAATCTATTTTCATCGCATTTGATACTACTAGTTAGCTAGCTTCACCCTTTTTGTTTAGAAAATGACTCATCATAAAACTTTTCAAATAAATTAAGGCAAAATGCACGTTTGATTAATAGGTTTTGGTTCTTTAAGTTTTATTATGCTTAAAATATCCGTCTTTATAATATAATTTAATAAAAATTTGATCATTTTACCTCCTGAGAGACTAAAACGATGGCTTGAAATTTGAGAGAACATTTAAAAAAAAAAAAGAGTTAGGGTAAAATTGAGAAAACAAAAATTATATGAAACCTATCAAATTTATTTCTTTAAAAAGAAAAAATAGCAGTGATTTTGTTCAAAAGGCCTCCTTTGGTACTGTTAGGGTTAGGAGATTGAAAATATATTTTATAAAATTAAAGAATTACGCTGAAATCTTGTAATGTTAGACGATGAAATGTGTTAGTTTTCTATAAATTAAGTCACTTTCTGTGTGAATTAATTAATAAATAGTGATATGATTTTGAAGTTATAGGAAATGATGACACAGATCCAACGGTAAAGAAGGGTCAACAAAAGTGGGAATGGATGGAATAAATGCTTCTAATCCTCTTTAAGCCAATAGAAAATAAATTAATTAATTAAATATAGACATAAAGTTATAATCATGATGATATGATCACAGTAGTCGATCTCAAAATCCAATTTTAACAATTACTAAACCTAATTAATTATTATTGAGCACGCAATTTTATCAAGTTTAATCTTGCTTTTTTGTAAAATAATTATATTTTTAAAACCCCACAAACACCAAAAAGAATAAAAATCAAATATTCATAGCTGCTGTACGTACGTGAGTGATTTTTCATCCCAAACCGTGTGGCATACGAGTATTTAATTTGTATTTTCAGGGTGTATGACGTGGCACTTTATTTGGCACGTGACCGGTGCCGACGATGGATGACACATGGCATTGTCATCTTAGGCCATTAAAGTAAGTCATCACCCACTAGAAAAGCCAAATATCATAGGTAAGCAAAGCAAAAGAATATAAGGCGAATCAAAAGTTTTTTTTTTTTTTTTTTGTATAAATATGCTTTATTCGAACCCCCAAAAAAAAATCAACATTCTTTTTTTCATAAAACTATATACTTTTTTATGGGTTAATACAATTTTTAATCCTGAAGTTTACCCTCAATTTGATTTTGTTCTCTCAAATTTCAAATTAGAAGTTTCGATCTCCCAGGTTTTATTCTATTTAACATATTAGTATATGTAATTTAATAAATACTTGGATCATTTTGTTTCTCGAAAAATCAAAACACATGGTTTGAAATTTGAAGGATTAAAATCAAAATGAAAGCAACCTTAGGGGATCAAAGATTGTATTAACTCATTTTTCCATACTACTCTCTCCAGTCTAAATTATAAGACCAAGTTGACTTTTTTTGAAGAAATTAAGGAAGCTGATTAAATTATTTTAAAATATATATATATATATATATATATATATATATATATATATATATATATTCTCCAAACTAACTAGTTTAACTAATAAACTAATATATATAATTTAAGGATACACAATATAAGATATGATTTTATAAGTAACTTATTTAATTTCCTTAATCTTTCTAAAAAAATTTAACACAGTTTTATAATTAAGACCGAAGGGAGATAGTATCAAATCCGGTATGATTGAATAAGCTTATTTTGAGCAATTATACGATTCGTATGAAATAAATATGTGATTGTTTGTAGTAAAACCAAATAGACACTTATAGGGTTCATACTCAAGGAAAATTAAATGAGGTCTCATTGACCTGGTACAATTAAATATGTTAACCCTAATCATCAAACCATATTGTAATTTTGCTTGATTGAGAAAGAGATAAGGTCATTAGAGTACCTCCAATGCCTTTTGAGATTTAATTGGGATTTATTTGTCAAAAAGTTATAAATGCACTTTACTTGCGTTCACATTGTGAAAAAAGAAGAAATATTTTAATTAAAAAAATATTTATTCGTACGTGTGGATTAAGATGGTGAAAGCAACAGCGGAATCAATTAATTAATAGTAATAATTAATCTAATAGGTGAATCACATGTTAGCTAATCTTTAACCAATTTGAAGAAGCTATAACTTGAAAACCCATTAATATATATATATATATATATATATATATATATATATAGGAAAATATATTTCTCATGTATTTTCATGTTATAGATACAAAAAGATGTGGATCCCACCATTTTCGGTGTGTATAGGAAACTTCTTCTTCTCATACAACATGAGAAATGTAAACCCTATGTGTATATATATATATTTCTGATGAAGATGATTAAGGATGACGGGAAGTGTACCAAGCAGTGATTAGCCTCTATCTGATATTTAATTAAAGGTCTTTAAACCATAATTAACTCATTAATTAGGTTGTGAACAGGGTTTTAGTCTTTTTAGACCTAACTTTGGTCAGCAAATTGTTTGAGAGGATAAATAGTTGAAACAAGCTAGCTCCAAGAATGAGATATTATTATTAATATTTATGTGATTAATTTAATTAATCAACCAATGGAGACAAGTTAAATGGGATCAAAAGGTGTTGGATTTCTGCTGCACGCCTCATTTTTATCAGATTTGATGACGTGTACGTTGATTATTCTATTTAGCAGCCCTAAAAGGGGAAAGCCAACGTACAATTGATCTGAATAAAATGAAATAAATAATATATTAATAATTAAAAAAGGAGGAAAAAAAATCATACCCAATTACCATTTTGTGGTAGTGAATAAAGCAAAAACAAGAAACAAAAAAGAGGGACTTTATAATTAGGGAAAAGAAGGAAAGCCTATGATTTTTTGCCTCAGTTGATAACACTATATTTGGAAAAATCCAAGTCACAAAATTTAGTTTTTAATAATCATGTCATTTTTAAATCGAAGTGTGGAATTAGAATTAATAATGAGAGAGGGAACTATTTATGTGAATAATTAATTTAATTAGTACTCCCTCTGGTCCTAATTATAAGACCTAGTTGACTTTTTTGGAGAAATTAAGGAAACTAATTAAATTACTTTAAAGTATTTTTATTTTTATTTTTTTCTTCAAATTTATTAGTTTAACTAATAAACTAATATATAATCTAAGAATATTTAATATATGAAATAATTAAGTAACTTATTTAGCTTCCTTAATCTCTCCAAAGAAAGTCAACTAGCTTTTATAATTAGGACTGGAGATAGTAATTAATAAAAATATGGAGCTAAGTCCTGTTATGCACGCAAGGTTCATGCATCTTCTTTACATTTTATTGGTGGGAGTGGGAGATGCAAATGATATCATATTTAATTGTTTTTTTTTTTTAAAAAGATTTTGTGTTATCTTTCATGGGCAATATAGATTTTGAAGATCTTTATATCGTGATCTGAGAATGTGAAGCCATAAACTTTAATTCAATGCTTTTCCATGAAATGTTCGCACTGTTTAAATAAGACATATACCTAGTTGCATATAGATATACATACAAGTATATATGTATAGGTACACACACTATATAATATATGTGTGTATGTGTGTGTGCATATATATATATATATATATGTGTACTGATATACACTATGAAATTTAATTATGCAAGTTGCAAGGTATGCAAAAGCAATCAATATTGTCAAAGGTATGAGTTTGATTCAACTTAAACTAATAACAGTTTAAATCGTAAATTTATAAAAGTTTATTTTTATTAATAAATAGCTATTACAAATATGTAATTAAATAATTAGAATATAAAAATAATAACAGTTTAACTAAATTTCAAATTCAAATAATTAAAATTAAATTTACAATATTTATAGTTTATTGAACTTAATAAAAATTTCTATGAAATTTATATCTAAAGTCATTGAACATGGTACAAAAGGCTAGCATCGGTTTAAATGCATATTGATACAATTTTATAAGTTACAAACACAAAAACAATCAATTTGATATGTGAACTTAGGAGTTTAATTAATTTTATAGTTAACACGATTTTAAGAAAGAGTTGACATGATTTTATAAGTTAGAAAAAAAAACGTTAAATTTAAAGAGTTAACTCATAAGTTTAATAATATAAGATCAAATAGTGAGAATTCCAAGTGGCTGTTACGATTTGGAATTACAAAACAAAGTCAATCATGATTAACAAATGATTAAATTTTTTAAAATAAATATTATAATAATCTTTGGCAAAGAAATCATAATCAATCATGATTCATGTATGATGAAAAGATTTGAGGATATTTTGCCAATTCTCTTGTGCAAGGTACGTAATAGTACCCAGATGGTATGAAAATTTCTTTTGAACACAAGCAAAAACCGCTCGCACTTGACATGTTCTGGCATATATATTCTTATGTAATACTCTTTTTAAGTCTTTAATATAAGACATACATTTATGCTTAATAAAAGATATATTTAGGGAGTTGACATTAATCCTAAATATAAGACAAAATTTTTATATTTGTCAATTTTTTTTTCTAATTTACCCTATTGATTCTCAATCAATAATAATCAATGAGGAGAAGGAATAGAAGAATTGAGGAAGATGACTTGGGCATTTTAGAAAATACATGTCATATTAACTAACTCAACTAACTTCCTTAATCTAATTAAATAAGGTAAATATGTCTCACATTAAAGACTGAAGTAAGTATTTACCTAATTTAATTATATTTAGAAAGTTAGTTAATATAATATGTGTTTTCAAAAACATCCTAGTTACGATCCTTAATTTCTTTAATCTCTGTCTTATTTGATTATTGTTGAGGGTCTGCTATTAGAGTAAGTTAGAGAAATATTGACAAATTATGAAAAATGTTTATAATATTTAGGATCAACATCAAGGTTGTCAAACTCACGAGTTTAAGCAAACTCGTGACAGACTGACAGCGACGTAAACTCGTATTATGAACTCAAATCGTAAACTCGTAAGAGTTTACTTTTATTATTGAATAGGTATTACTAGTGTATAATTAAATAATTAAAATATAAAAATGACAATAATTTAATTTAAATATATCTTAAATTCAAATAATTAAAATTATATCCATCAACATTTATCATTTATCATATTTAATAAAGAAATTTCTATAAAATTTCTATATAAAGCCGCTGAGCATGATAAAATAAAAAAAAAGTTAACATGAGTTTAAGAGTAAGTTAACACGGTCTTATAAGCTAGAAACGTAAAAACGGTAAAACTCATGAGTTTAACCAAGGTTACAACTAGCACGAGTTTACAACTAGCATGATAAATGACAGTTAAATTATTTAATATGTCCTAAAATATAAAAATTTTCACTTTTAATCTTTTACCCTTCTTGAGAAAATATGTTTAATTATATTGCAAATATTATTTTAAGAGAGAGAGAGAGCGGAAATATAATGAGTGAGTAAAATTAGAAAGTGAGTATTAATTACAGAGAAAAAAGAGTATTAATTAATCTGAAAATGATTTATATTCTGAATTATATTTCCCTTCTAAACATTTGTCAGGGAGCATAATGGTGTGAGAGAAGGGAGCATGAGAAGGACGATGGAGCATAGGACAGGGAATAGTAGCCTTTTTTGTTTATAAAAATATGCGAGTATGTGAGGGGATGAGACAGCACATTTGCTTTTCGTTCCCACTCGATAGGAGTGGACATTTCTAAAAGGACAACCTTTCCGTATGCTTCTACGATCCCCCCATCCCCTCCTCACGTACTTCTACCCTTCTCCTTAATTCCTCATTCAATGCTTTTCTTTTTTCTTTTTTTTTTTTCTCATTATTATACTAGTACTATATAACATTATTTCGAATAAAAATAAATCATATATTCATATGCGCTTATAATTTTCTATTATTGTTTTGAGATTCTTATTTTAATTATCTGTTTATAAACATTAAGGTCAAATTATCCTATTGAACAATGCAAGGAAAAAAACAATACTGAGCACACTTGAAAATATTACCTCTAATTCTTTTTATATAAAAACATTCTCTTTTAATTATAAGAGTTATTCTTAATATAAGAAATAAATTTTCTTAATTTTAAATATAATATATTATATATAAGATGAAGTCAAAGTTGTTTTGAAAGCAATTTTTCCTGATGCAATAAACTGTGAAGTTAAGTTAAAGCATATTATGAATATCTTGCATGGCTTATATGATAGCTCTGTTACTTATGATGAAACATCTGGATCTTAGTTTAACTCAACATTAGAACAAATGGATCATAGTGTTTATGCTGGAAATATTTTGGTTCCAAAGGTTGAAGCTGAAATATCTTTGTCTAGCATTGATCATATATTTAAAAAGTTTTTAGTCCATGCAAAGACTGTGACTAAGAGGGCTGAGCAGCTTCCAGAGGTGGATGAATATCTTCCAGCTGATTTAATTAATTATTGTGAACCAAAATTTAACTTTTTGGCATGGTAGAAAGTGCACGCTTCTAAATATAAAGATATAAATTTCATTACACATAATTTGTTGGTTGTATTAGTTTCCACAGTGTCTTCAAAATTCACTTTTAGTACTGAGGGTCAAGTACTAGATACTTTTAGAAACTCCTTATCTTCAAAGACAGCTGAGGCACCTACATGTACTCAAAATTGGCTATGCAAAAGTCCTTTCAAATTGAAGGAGGTTGATATTGATAATTTGGTGTATATCATTTGATGTGTGGTTTCAATGAGGAATTATGAGAATTATGGTCCTTTTATTACTAGTATTTTTTGTAATTTATATTAAGAAATCAATGGCAACAATGTAGTTGAAGTGCAACTACATATTGAGTTTTTTCCTTTTCTTGTTTCATTTATATAAAAAAAAAAAAGCATTATCAAGTTGCCTACACTGCTAGAAAAAGCTTGAATTGCGACGGAATAATAAATCCGTCGCAAAAAAAATATATATATATATAAAAGTCGCTGATTTGCGACGGATACTGAGATCCGTCGCAAAATTTTGCGACGGACAAAGTATCAGTCGCAAAGTTTGCGATGGATATTGTCATCCGTCGTAAAAGTTGGCAAAAATGGCGGACCTTTCGTCCGCCATTTTGCGACGGATCCTGAGATCCGTCGCAGATTTTGCGACGGATCACAGATCTGTTGCAATTGTCGGCAAAATGGCGGACTTTGTCTGCCATTTTGCGACGGGTCTGTGGATCCGTCGCAAAATCTGCGACGGATCTCAGGATCCGTAGCAAAAAGTGATTTTGCGACGGATCTTTATTCCGTCGCAAAAAGTGATTTTGCGACGGATCCTAACCGTCACAAAAATCATTTAAAACCCCCAGCCCCCCTACGTGATTATTTTTGGGATTTCTTCGTCTTCTTCCCAACCTCCAGTTCGACCTCCTTCACCTTGCCGGCGCCCCTGGTGCTCTTCCGTCTGCCTCCTTCGTCGTCCAACGTTCTCCTCCTACTAGTCACGCCTTGTGCTTGGCCTTCCACCGTCAAGTTTTTCCAAGCTGTTTGGAGTTTCAAGTTTTTCCCCCTTTGATTTTTTTCTTCATTTTCTCGGGAACCAAACTGGATTTCACTGATAAATGTGGTGTTCTTCTTTTTTTATTTGGTTATCTTAAAGAGCTGAGTAATCGAGTCGAGAATGGCAAACTCTGTTGATGCTTCGGGGAATCCGATCCCAACGTCGGCCGTGTTGATGGCGACGTCAAAGCACATTGGGTTTAAATGTCCTCAACTTGTGAGTTTTCTCTCCCTCTTTTGAAATGTTATCTTATGGATTTTCCGGCAATGCATTGTTCTGTTTGGTATTTGAGAGAATGTTTTGGAAAATTTATAATAGAATTGTTGGCCTTCTTAATGTAGCCCAAATGTAAAACGGTTGCTTAGTTCAAATGAGGTTGAATCAAAGCTGTTATTCTGTGTAAACAAGTTAGAACTGGTTAGACTAGGAATAAGGGCATTTTGATATTTGAAAGCATAAGAATAATAACACGTCAGAGTGAGAAATAGACAGTAAAGCTTGAAGACCTGTTTGCTTTATTCTCTTGTTCATTCAATTTCATTTCCGGCTATTGGATTACCGGCATTGTTCAATTAGAGTATGCTAAACGCTTGTTTCACTTTTGTTATATCTTGGATGATTTGTTGAATTTGAGTGAGCATGTAACTCATATTCTGCCTACAACTCAATCTGTATTATTTGTTTCACTTTTAAGTATTTTAATAAAACATTTGTTTGTTTATATTTTTAAACTTCTGTTTATATTTTCTCATGGTCTTTTTTATTTTTTATATTTTATATTCAAATATTTTGACTTAGATGATAATATCATAACAGAAATATACTTTGAATCAAAATTATGTAACCGCCTTAATTATTCAAAACATTAAAATTAATATTTAATACATCTATTGATTACATAAAAAATATTTTAAGATTAAATGTATAAAAAATAAATAGAGAACACAATATTTTATTCAAAATGAATATATCAAAAATAAATTATTGTTGTTGCGGCATTAGTAATTGTTAAATGGTGTATTCTTGATTTTTCCAGAAGCTTTTTTTTTTTCCAAAAACAATCATTAATAATAATTAATTAATTATTAATTGTAGATAATATATTAGAAGAAAATCATTAATAATTAATTAATTAATCGGTTTAAGTAGATCCTAATATCTAGGAATTATAAAACAAAAAAACAATTAAATTTTGTAACTGCTTTTCTATTTTATAATCTTAAAATGATCAGTAGATTATAGAATTTGAATTTTGTAATTGCTTTTCTGTTTTATGATTCCTAGATATTAGGATTAGCCTAAACTAATCAGTAGAGTATCTATGTGTATAAAATCTTTAAGGCATATAAATAATAAAAATTAAAAAAAAATCAAAGGATTTTATACATTTCTTTTTTATTTCGTAATTTAAAAAAATAAAAATAAATTATTTTTGTTAAAAAATGAAAATTAATGTTGCTATTCTTAAAGAAAAATAAATAATTTTTTAAAAAAATTCGAAAATAAAAAAAAACATATTTTTCTTTTTAAAAATCCAAAATTTGCGACGGAATGGGAATCCGACGGAAATCCATTCCATCGCAAATTTGCGACGGATTTTTTGTGTCCGTCGCAAATTGTTACGTGTTTTTTTGCGACGGACAAATTTTGCGACGGAAAAATTCCGTCGCAAATTCTTGTTTTTTTGCAGTGCTATGCCCATTCAAACCCACATGGATTTGGCCCTGCCCATTTGTCATGCCCTTTGACGGGCATGGGATAAGAAATAAATGCGTAGGCTACGGGCTGACTTTCCGGATGCCCATTCAATCCATTCCACTGCCCTAATATTAAGTCAAGTAGCATGAAAGATCCCTTATAAATGGGAAGTAATTGGCTCAATCTTTTTAGTCACTCCAGGGGCATAATGATCCAAGTATTTATTAAATTACATAATCCAATGTTTTAGGCAGAATGAAACTTGTGAGACCAAAAAACCTATGGTTTGAAACTTGAGGGGTCAAAACAAAAATGAAGACAAATTTGAAAGACTAAATATTATATTAACAATACATACACATACATATATATATATATTTCTGAATTTATAATAGTTTATGAGACCGAATATTTTTAAAATATAAGGCACTATATTTTAGGAACCATGTTTTGTGAGACTTAGGGTAAGTTTGGTCTGGGGGAAGGGGAGGAGAGGGAAAGAATGTAATGGAAAGTAAAATTTTGTGGGCCTCGCTACAGACAATTTTAATTTGATACAATTTTCTCCTCCCCTCATTTTTTTTTCTCCCCTCCCCTCCCCTTCCCTCAAACCAAACTTAGCCTTAGCCTTAGTATGATTTCATGGAATTTAAATAGCTGACACACAGAATGGTGTTTAGTTAGGCATAATTATGAGAAAAATAATACACACACAAATGTTTGTAATAATAATAATAATAACAAAGGATGATGATATATGGGTCCAAAATAAGAATTAAAAAAGGGAGATAAACATGTGAAGTAGAAGCAACAAAATGTAACTATAGAAAAATGCTGGACAAGGTTGAGTATAAGGGAACAGAAACAAAATAATTATTGGGGTGAGAAATAATTGAGGTAAGTGTTGGGGGATTTATTCGAATCTTTTGGGTGGTAAATATAAATGAAAAACTTTGGTGGGAATCTGTCTGTCAATTTATCTTTCCATCTCTATCTCTTTTAAGAGGGTCCCACCCAAAACCAGAACCAATAACCCACTCTCTTCCCTCACCTCGGTTTTGATTTGAATCTCATCCACTTGTCCATGTGGGACCCCCCCCTCCAAGGCTCAGGACTTTCCGTACACTATATCCTCTAATTATTGTTATTAATTACTAACAAATTGCCAATAGTGTGGTTAATAATAAAGCCATATTTTCTGGTAAAAAACAAATTGCCCATACTTTAGTGGTATGAGACCTTCCTTATAACTTATCTCTAGGTTATAAGGAACACATATACATAAGTAAGATTTAAACTCACAACTAATAAGTAAAATCTTAAATTAATTAATTTGAATTCGAATCAACATGCAATATCATATATGGAGAGACAGCACTATGGTTGTCATCTGAATCTGTACCATAATCCAAGTCATTGTGTTATTATGGATGCCTGGTTTTGGGTTTTGAAAACGTCCTGGGTTTTCTTAGTAGCACAACAAACTACTCTCTCTAATTTTAAATATAAAATCTAGTTCATATAAAAAAAATAAAATTTAGTTAATTGATTTTTTTTAAAAAAATATTAAAGAAGCTAAATAAATTAATTAATCTTAATGTATGTTTTGTATAATTAAATTATATATTAGTTTATAAGTCAAATAAATTAGTTTAAAAAATAATAAATATAAACATTTTAAAATAGTTTAACTAACATTCTTAGTCTCCTAAAAAGTTAATTGGACCTTATATTTAAGACTAAAGTAATATATATATATACCACTTTCGTTCTATTTATAAGTTCCTTTTAACTAAAAAAATTTGGTCATATTTATAAGTCCCCTTTGACCAAATAAATAAAATTGTGATAATTTTGTCCATATTAATTGTACCAATAAAAATAGAGAGAGAAGAAAAAGTTGAAAGTACCCAATCATAAATGAGGGTAAAGTTGAAAATTCACCTCATAATCATTGAGCTAATTACCTCTCATTGGTATGTGTGATTTGGTAAAAAAGAAACTTATAAATAAGACTGTGTGGTATATATATAAATGGATTTTTTTAAAAAATTATCAATATATATATAAATGGATGGCTTGTTACTTCTTTGTTTTGTTTCAATCCAAGGGGATCGGAAACCGAAGACAAAAACAAACGAATTAATTATGACTCCTTAATTTTATAGAAAAGCACATGTTTTTGAGAGATAATTAATGAGGAACTTGTTTTTTTAAAGTACTAAAAATGATGGTGGGAGAGAATCATTATATGAATGCGAAAACTAGGGATGAACCTGCATAATAAGACACACTGAAACTAGGGGACGAGGAAGAAGCCAAATAATGAACGGGGAATATAATTATTTTTTGTTGGGGAAAATATTTTTCTGCTTCAATTGCCCCATCTATCTATGCCCATCTAATCTAATCTAATTTTTTCTAATATTAATTCCTCATGTTTTATTCTATTTATAAAAACTTAATAATCAAATTACGAACAATAAGCGTATATGAAATTAAGATTTTTTTTTTTCGCAACTAAGCCCTTTATTTATAAGAGGAAAGTAAGAGAGAGATATGAAGTAAATATAAGTATAGTCAACTTTTTAATTATGCAATATTTAGATAATTAATGAGGGGTAAAAATAAAATAATAAATTATTACATGTTCATAAAATTAATTAATTATTAAAAAAAGAGTGGGAGAGTGTAGAATATGGGGATGTGTAGGCCCCACAAGCCATCCCAAGTGGAAAATCTTGTTCCTATATTTTTCTTCCTTTTCCCACAATGTTTAATAGCTGCCCTATTGGTCCATTAAAAGCATGCTACAAATAATAGACACGATCCTGATCACCAGGCCGAGCAGCAGAGTAACAGATAATATATATATATATATATATATGGCATTTAAATTATTATTATTATTATTTAATTAAAAAGAAAAGGTTAATAATGAGGAAATATCAGCAAAGTTCAGGGGGGA
This sequence comes from Acacia crassicarpa, assembly GCA_034222035.1. NCBI lineage: Eukaryota > Viridiplantae > Streptophyta > Magnoliopsida > Fabales > Fabaceae > Acacia > Acacia crassicarpa. The sequence continues at coordinate 28,941,090 of JAWXYG010000010.1, read as the reverse complement.
TGAACTTCAGTGAATGAAGGTCCACCCTCTCATGTGATTCCCATCCACTTGGGTCCTACCCCACATACACTCCCCACATCTCTCACATACTCTCACTCCCACCCAAATCCTTCAATTTTTTTTTTAAAAATTAAAATTAAGCTAAATACCATTTATTCCTGGTGACAAATTAATACTCTCCCCGATTTAACTATTTTTAGGAAGATTAATTAATCTTAATATGTTAATTAATCATAGCATATGTATGTCATATATCATTTCATTATATATCAGTTTATAAGTTAGATTGAAAAATTAATTTGGTATAAAAAATAAATATAAATACTTTAAAATAATTTATTTAGCTTCTTTAATTTCTCATTTTAATATACTCATTATGTGCTCATCTTTAAATAAAAGGGGCTTTTTTATTTTTTGAATAAATACTGCATGCACTAAAAATTAATTAATTTAAGATACTGAGTGATATTTTAGATATTAGGTGCTACTGAAAAATTATTTCAGGATATTGTTTTTTTGAATGCAGGACTAGAAATTAATTAATTTAAGATATTGAGTGAAAAAAATATTTTTTGAGTGCAGCATACAATTTAATAGAAATAAATAAAATACATTTAAAAAAAATATGTCCACCCCAAAATTAAAGGGATGAACACATAATGAGCATATAAAAGATAAGCGTGAAATGTCAACCTTGATGTGAGCGTACTGTCCTAACTTAGAGAAGAAATTATTTGGTCCAATTCCTAGAGTAGAAAGGAAAATTTGGTATACAAACATATAAATTTTACCCTTGATTTGTTATAATAACGATTTTGTTTAATGTGTATACATAATATATATTAAATATAGGTAAAGTCAGGGAATTATTGAATTTTAAAAGAGAGAGTTGAGTGTTTTTGTTAATTGATGTGAAACATATATGCTGAATAAGATAAGAAAATATAATATTATAAATAATTTGAAATTTAAGGCCAATTTAATTTTTTTACTGGTTTTATTAATACAGGTAAATGAATTGGATGTCGGTTATATTTGAAAGCAGAGTGAGTAGTGACTAAAAAGAAGATTTTTATATTGACCTGACCTGAGTTTAGCTGGGGGGATAAGTCACATGGGATGGTGACCAACCAAATAAATCCTAGTTGATTAATTAAATATTAATATTTATACCAACTCGTAATAATTAAAGAGAGTGGGGGTTTGTGTTCCTTCGTTCGTTGTTGTATGTTAATTTGAGTGCATCTTCATTGTTGCCACTAAAGCAGCGTAGACAGAGTGTATGAATCTTCGTGGCTCGTTCCTTCCTTCTTAACAGTTGACTGACCCTCCCCTCCCCTCCCCTCCCCTAGCCTAGCCCTAGCCCACCTCATCTTCTTCATATCTTCCCTACATACTACTATAAACTTCTATTCACAACATTAAACCACACAACACAACACTATCCTTTAAAAACCTTTTTCCTTTTTTATTTTCCTAAATATTTTTTATATTACATTCAATTCTCACACACCTTCTTCCTATATATGTATTCCTTCCTCTTCCTCTTCCCTTATTCCCTCACTTCTCTCTCTCCTTTCCTTGCTCCTTAGTCAAAAATATCAATACCTTCTTCTTCCTCCTCCTCCTCTCTCTCTCTCTCTCTTTCTCTGGTTCTTTTGCTTTACTCTCACACACACCATAGATTACGAAGCAGATATGGATTCAAGTAGTTGTGTAGATGAAAGCACGACGAGTGATTCGGTGTCCATATCGCCTTCTCCGGCGATGACTGTGTCGCCGCTCAGCGGAACACCTCACAAGTCATCACCGCCGCCCCCCAATAGCCTCTGCAGGGTTGTTAGCGGAGCAAGTACTATTGTTGACTCCTCTGATGGCGGCGTTGAGGCTGAGTCCAGGAAACTGCCGTCGTCGAAATACAAGGGAGTGGTGCCGCAGCCTAATGGACGATGGGGGGCCCAGATATATGAGAAGCATCAGCGTGTTTGGCTTGGCACCTTCAACGAGGAAGATGAAGGCGCCCGGGCCTATGACATCGCCGCCCAGAGATTCCGCGGAAAGGACGCTGTCACCAACTTTAAGCCCCTCAACGTCAACAACTGCTCCGACGATGATGATTTTGAGACGGAGTTCCTCAACTCGCATTCCAAATCAGAGATCGTGGACATGCTGAGGAAGCACACCTACAATGACGAACTCGAGCAGAGCAAGCGCAACCGCGGGCTGGCCGGAGGAGGCCACGGAAAGTCGAGGAAGGACGGCGGCGCAGGCTTGTGCGTCGACCGGACTCAGAAAGCCCGCGACCAGCTGTTCGAGAAAATCGTCACGCCCAGTGATGTGGGGAAGCTGAATCGTTTGGTGATACCCAAGCAGCACGCGGAGAAGCACTTCCCGTTGCAGACCGGAGGCGCTTCTTGCGCGACGCCGGCGGCGGCGAAGGGGCTGCTCTTGAATTTCGAGGATGATGGAGGGAAAGTGTGGAGGTTTCGGTACTCGTATTGGAATAGTAGCCAGAGCTACGTGCTAACGAAAGGGTGGAGCAGGTTCGTGAAGGAGAAGAACCTGAAAGCCGGAGATACGGTGAGTTTCCACCGGTCGACCGGACCGGACCGGCAGCTCTACATTGACTGGAAAGCCCGGAATAACCAGACAGTCGGCGGTGAAGGTACGGGTATGGAGGGTCTGTACAATCCAGTTGGACCGGTGGTGGAGCCGGTTCAGATGGTTCGGCTCTTTGGGGTGAACATTTTGAAAATGCCGGCATCGGATTCTGTCATAGGCGGGGGCTGCCACAGCAAGAGGAAAGAGATGGAGCTCTTAACGTTTGAGTTTAGCAAGAAGCCAAAGATAATTGGAGCTTTGTAACGTTTAATTATCTTCTTCTTTGTTTTTTTTTTTTGGAGTAATTAATTTTCTGAAATTTCAAATTTTATGAAAGAAGAAAAGGAGGGAGAAAGAAAGAAAGAAAGAGGGAGGCAGGGGTAGAAGAAGAAAGTGATGGTGGTGGTGGAGTCGCAAGTTGCAGAAAAAGATGAATTGTATATTATTAAGAGAGAAGCTGAAGTTAGGTGCAGAAAACAACCTGTATAAAAAAAAAAAACTTATATAACTGTTCATTCGTATATGTTCATATGTGTAATAATTCAGCAACTTGTTTTGTTTTTCAAATCTTTTTCTCCTGTGCCTTGGCACATAGGCATGGTGTGTCCAAAGATATACCATATATAATCCACCAAATGGGAAATAGAAATCATGCATATCTTATCTCTATCAGGTTTGTGTTGCACGAATCAAATCATGGTACCATATATTTTAAGTCTAGCTTTGATACCAATTGTCAGAGGAGTGGAGTATTTTATGAGTTTAGGGGATGGTTATTGGTTAGAATGGGGGAAGAAAAGAGGGAGAAAGGAGACAAAATGTGAAATATAATAAAGGAAAAAGGTGGGGATGGCTGGCAAGTGGCAAGATGAGAAGAAGGAATGGAGGAGAATAGTATGAGAGAGAGAGAGAGAGAGAGAAGAGTGACTCTTTGGTTTGGCTCCTTTCCATCATTTCCCCACTTGTTGCCTCCTTCCTTCCTCTCTCCTCTATGTCCTCATCATCAATTCGTCAAACGCAGCCAAAATATCCTCTTCAACCTTACCTTGTTATTTTTAACCAATTACCAAAATCTGAATACAAACTTTATTTCATTCCTATTCCCACATTTATGTCCCCGCTATTATTTCTACTACGTACACCTCATACGGAGTCGGTTGAACATGTACTTTTTTATACTATCCTACCAATTGACACAATTTTAGTTTTAGGATAGCATTCGTGACTATTCTCTTTCAATAAATGTGTGTTTTTTTTTTTTTTGAGATTCGAATTCAAAATTTAAAGGGATTTAGTTGGCCTTACATTGCTTGCAAAGATGTATCTTTAATTCACGCCGAATATCTTATTTTACACTAGTAGTAACACATGAGATGAATTATGTTATTTTTCAAGACGAGCAAGAACTAGGCATGAATAATGAAGCCTGCTCTTGCCCACCCCAAAAATGGTTAGGGTTTTTATCGGGCTGGGTATTGGGTTGTAAAATGCAGCCCCTTCATTCTTTGGGCTTAGCATCGGCCACAGGTCTCGCCCTGCCTATGTTCACCCCTAATTGGTTGTGTGGGGGGAAAAAAGGATTTTAATGAAAATTAAGAGGGAATGGAAGAGAGTGGACGATGATCAGAGGATAAAGTTCATAACCTCATGTTCAGATTCATCAGACGAAAGGAGAGGAAACAAATTTTATCAAAAATTTGGTTGATGATGGGGTTGGGAATAGATCAAGCTCATATCAAGCAGACTGTGACTTGACCTATTTAAGGCCTAGTTTGGCCTAACTTATTTGATAAAAAGGTTATGCGAAGATCTAAATGTATAAATAGGTCAAGCCTATTTTGTTAGGGTCTGATTTGTTTGTACATTGAAGAAATATAAATATATTTATATTGTATATATAACAATATTTATATCTTTTTCATTCTTATATTCTAATTTTAAGTTATAATTAGTTAATTGCAATACTACCTCTACAGTTCTCTGGCATCCTCTTAAAAAATCATGGTTGTGTCCTTACTATTCTCTTTAATAACAGTAAGGTTTTTGTTACGGACCGGCCCAATAGGCCTAAGTCCACACCCTGGCCCAACAGCGCCTATAAGGGATCCGCGCTATATTTGGAAAGGATCCGAGATCCCCTATATTTAGGAACTCATTAATAGGAGATCCTCTTACAATCATGGCACCAGCCAATCAGTCCTTAAGGGCTCAATCATGGATATCGCCCATCAATGGGAAGATACGGGCACCAAGCTCCTCTATAAATAGAAGGAAACCCTAAACAGGTGCAGACGTTCTAGCTTATGCTCTTGTTACTTTCTGCCACACAGAGCACACACCCCACTCCCCTGGCTACGTGCCTTCAAGTTTGTTGCGAACTACGTGGACTTTGATCCCCTCGAGGGTACGTAGGCTCTAGGCTTGACACCCTAGTCAAGTCCAATCTCTGTGTTCTTCATACAGAACATTGGCGCCGACCGTGGGGAACCGTAAACTTCAATCCCCGTGACTACTAATGGTGAGCACTAGAAGCCACAGCAGAAATCCCCAACCGGTGGGAGGAGACCCACAAGCCAGCCGCCCGCCGCCAGACCAGCCGCCGGCACCACCTCGGAGAGGAAGCACCCCAGAAGGACATGTTACTGATACGGTGACTTCCTCCCCGGACAGGGAGCAGCCGCTCCGTGACGAGCAGCCGCGGCATGAAGACCGGCATCCAGAAGAAGCACTCGCGCCATCTCCAACGCGTGATGTCCGAGCAGTTGATGCCGACGTCCGCATGATGAGGAGGACTCAGGAATCGTTCATGCGACGCCTGGAGAACAAGGAAAAACACGACGACCTGCAGAGGCGGGCTGACTTCGAAGCTATCGGAAAAATGATCCAAGAAGCGCTCGAGAATGACCGCCGCGTAAGAGGCCGCCATAGGGGTCGCGGTCATACAAGGAGAGCCTCGGCAGGCGACAGCAGCTCCTCGAGCAACTCTGAGCCGAGAAACCCACGCCGCGACGACGGCGAACCGAGGCGGCGCCCGATTGCAGACCACGGCGGACCACGGTCCCCGGGAGACAGAGGAAACCACGGTGCCGGTCCTAACCGCACCAATCGGCATGAAAGGGAATACCGTGATCGAGAAGAAACCCGCGCTGAGGAAAGACCTCCCCGGCCTCGCCACGGATCGCCTTGGGAATATCGGGTGACGTACCTATCAGAGACGGGAAGATCCCCGTTCTCGAGGGAGGCGGCAACAGCCCGTTTCCCAAAACGCTTTGATTTAAGCAGCCTGCCGAAATACGATGGGAGCCAAGACCCCCGGAACCACTTGGTTACCTTTGAGAAGCTCATGTGGGTCCGACATATCAGCGGTCCGGTCATTCAGCGCCTGTTTGCGGCTACTCTGGACGGGCCGGCACACAGGTGGCTGACATCTCTTCCGGACAACTCTATCCGAGACTATGAAGACCTCGGACGAAAATTCGAGCTGCACTTCGCCACCAGCAAAAAGCAGCCGAAGACTACGTTCACCTTGAGCAAAGTACGTCAGAAGAAGGGTGAGGCCTTGCAGAAGTATCTGGATCGGTTCCGAGACGTGGCCATGCAAGTACGGTCATTGCCCGAGGATGTCCACGTACACTGCCTGGTAAATGGACTGGATCCAGCATCCCGGCTGGCTCGTCACCTATGCAAGAATCCAGCGTACACCTTGACCGAATGCTATACCGAGGCGAAGAAGTACCTGGAAATGGAGCAGATGGAGGCGGCCAATGCCGATGAACCTGAACAAACTAGGAAGAGCCTGCCCAGCGACGACGAACGCCCGAGAAGGACGAAGACCGACCCGAGACAGCGCAGCCGGGACGGCCGGACAAAGTCTGACCGGGCCGACCAGAAGACCAAGTACGATAGTTACACCCCGCTGAACGTCCCTCGGTCCCAGGTATGGAAGGAGGTAGCCCAGACCGAGATGAAGCGGGTGGACAGGCCAAAGCCGGTCAGAGGACGCTCCAACACGGACCGTTCCAAGTTCTGCAAGTTCCACGACTGCAACGGCCACACCACCGACGAGTGCTATGACCTCCGCGACACAATCGAGAAGTTCGTAAGGGATGGGAAACTGCGTCAGTACGTGATCAAGACTCAGGGAAGGACGAACGGGAAACGCAACGACCGCGCCCGCTCCAGAAGTCCGCCCAAGGAGTCCCGAACTCCGGGAAAAAAGCAGAAGGCGGCCTCGGACGACGAATTTCCCGACGTCGACTTCCAGTGCAACGTCGTCAGCGGAGGATTTGGGGGAGGAGGAGACACAATAAGCCAGCGAAAGAAATATCTCCGCGAGGTATTGACCGTCCGAGACCCCCCTAAATTCAAGGAAGACCCAAAGAAGCCTCGACCGCCTGCCCTAACCTTCACGGATGAAGAATTGGAAGACGTCATACCCGGACATCTGGACGGACTGGTAATCACCGGAACCCTGATAAACTGTCGTGTTAAAAGAATTTTTGTGGATGCAGGAAGTTCAGCGGACATCATAAGTTGGGATGCCTACAAAAGGATGCACCTCGACAAAGAGGACCTTAAGCCTTGCAAAACCACCTTGGTGGGTTTCAATGGCGAGCAATCCTTCCCAAAAGGCTACATCGACCTCCGGTTAACTCTGGGCACCAAAGAAGCCTTCAAATCGGAGCGGGTACGATTCGTAGTTGCTGATTTCCGGTCCCCTTATAACGTGATCCTGGGGCGACCAACTATCCACAATTGGGATATCCTAGTATCCACCAAGCATCAGAAGCTCAAGATGGTCAATAGTAAAAACCAGATAGTCGTGGTCTCTGGGGACCAGAAAGAGTCGAGACAGTGCTACTACGAAGCTCTCCGGGTCGAGGAAGGAGGAGCATCGTCTCCACCCCGGCTCGGATCTAAAGAGCAAGTAACCGAAGCCGCCTCGGGTGGACGCCCGCGGCAGCAAGTCAGCATGGTCGAGTTGGACCTCCGGGAGCCGGACAATCCGAGGCCTGAACCAGAGGGAGAGCTGGAGGAGATAATGCTAGGCGAGGACCCATCCAAGACTGCCAAAATTGGCCGTAATATGGACCACGGCCTGAGAGACCTCATGATACGCTTTTTAAGGCAGAACCGTGACGTCTTCGCATGGACCTCGGCCGAGGTGCCCGGCATTGACCCCCACTTCTGCTGTCACAAGCTCGGCATATGGCTAGGGTCTAGACCCGTGGCACAGAAGAAGAGGAACATCGCGGACAATAGGCAGAAGGCCCTGGAGGACCACATTGAGGAACTCCTAGCGGCCGGCTTCATTCGGGAGGTACAATACACCACTTGGCTCTCCAATGTAGTCATGGTCCTCAAGCCCAGCGGCAAATGGAGAGTGTGTGTCGATTACTCCAACCTCAACAAAGCGTGTCCTAAGGACTCCTACCCGATGCCCAACATTGATAAGCTGGTGGACAACTCGGCTGGGTACCAACTCCTCTCCTTCATGGATGCCTACTCCGGCTATAACCAGATCGCCATGCATCCCGAGGACCAAGAAAAGACCGCCTTTATAACCGATAAGGCAAATTATTGCTACAACGTCATGCCCTTTAGACTGAAGAATGCCGGGGCCACCTACCAAAGGATGATGAACCGAGTTTTCGAGGATCAGATCGGGCGTAACATAGAAGTCTACATAGACGACATGATCGTCAAGTCAAAACTCCCAGAAGATCACATCCGGGACCTAGAACAGACGTTTGAGAAGTTAAGAAGACATCGAATCAGGTTGAACCCGGCCAAGTGTGCCTTCGGGGTCCCAGCAGGGAAATTTCTAGGCTTCATGTTAACGAACCGAGGGATAGAGGCCAACCCGGACAAATGCAAAGCCGTGCTCGACATGCAGCCGTGCTCGATTAAGAGATGTTTGGCATCCCCTCCGGTGCTCACGAAGCCGGACCCAGGAGAGACCTTATTCCTCTACCTATCAATCGGCAATGAAGCCGTGAGCGCCGCCCTAGTAAGGGAGTCCGAGGCAGGGCAGACACCAATATACTTCACCAGCAGGGCCTTGCAAAGCTCTGAAATCCGGTACCAGAAGCTGGAGAAGGTAGCTTTTGCTCTACTCACAGCCGCAAGAAGACTCCGGTCGTATTTCCAGGGACACCGGATTGTCGTACGAACCAGCCAGCCGATCCGACAAATTCTGCATAAGCCGAACCTGGCAGGGAGGATGACCAATTGGGCCATAGAGCTATCAGAGTTTGACATCGCTTTCGAAGCCCGGCAGGCGATCAAGTCCCAGGCACTCGCAGACTTCATTAGGGAACTCACCCCGGCCATAGTCAGTGACGGGACGTGGAAGGTCTATGTGGATGGGTCGTCCAATGCGAAGGGCAGCGGTGCAGGAGTCATCGTGGAAAGCCCACAGGGAGTAGCCACCGAACACTCTCTTCAGTTAGAATTCCAGACCTCTAATAACCAGGCCGAATATGAGGCCCTACTGGCCGGACTACTCCAGGCAAAGGATAATGGCGCCCAACGAGTAAAGGTCTTAACCGACTCGCAGCTCGTCGCGGCTCAGATAAACGGCACCTACCAAGCGAAGGGCCCGCTCATGGCAAAGTATCTAAATAAAGCCAAAGAGCTGATGGCCGAATTCGAAGAGGTCACAGTGTCCCATATCCCCAGAGAAGAGAACGCGAGAGCCGACATCCTCTCTAAGTTGGCAAGCACTAAGGGGCCGAACAACCATAGGACCGTGATACAACAGAACCTGGCCGAGCCCAGCTGCATCATGGCCATTTTTGGAGGGGCCGACTGGAGAAAGCCTATTGAAGACTACCTCGAGAGGGGAATTATCCCCACCGACCCGACAGACGCAAAAAAGCTGATCAGAGAAGCCGCCCTCTATGCTATGGTCGACGACCAACTATACAGGAAGGGACTCCATTGCCCAATGATGCGATGCCTTGGAGATTCCGAAGCCAAATATGTGCTGGCCGAGCTACACGAAGGCGCTAACGGCCACCACATGGGGGGCAAGGCATTAGCCCGGAAAGCGTCGCGCGCCGGCTACTACTGGCCGACTATGAGTCAGGACGCCATGGAGAAGGCCAAGACATGCGACAGTTGCCAGAAGCACGCCAGGGTCATATGGCCACCACCCTCTGAACTTAAAGGAATGCCAGCCCCATGGCCCTTCTTCAAGTGGGGCATGGACATCCTCGGACCCTTTCGGCCGGCGCAAGGGCAGTGTAGATGGCTCATCGTCGCAGTCGACTACTTCACCAAATGGATCGAAGCAGAGCCACTCGCCACAATAACGTCGGCCAGAGTGATGAAATTCTTCAGGCACAACATCGTCTCTCGTTTCGGCATACCAGCCGAGGTCGTCACAGACAATGGGACCCAATTCGTGGACCATCGTTTCCAGGCACTAATGTCCGACTTGGACATTAAGCAGCACTTCTCGTCCGTCGAACACCCACAGACCAATGGCCAGGCTGAAGCCGCCAACAAAATCGTCCTCGACGGACTAAAGAGGCGAATGTTGTAAGCCGAGACCAGCTGGACCGAACAGCTCCACAGTGTCCTCTGGGGGTACCGCACGAGCGTACAGTCTTCGACTCAAGAAACCCCGTACAGGCTGACCTATGGATGTGAGGCAATGATCCCGGTTGAAATCGGACAGCCATCCTGGAGAAAGGTGACAGCCGGGCAAGAGGGGCAGGGATCGAATGACGACGCCTTGAAGACTGACTTGGACCTCATTGATGAAATCCGGGATACAGCGCACTGCCGGGAACTAGCCGCCAAGCAGCTACTCGCGGCTAAGTACAACAGAAAGGTCAGACCCCGGTCTTTCAACCGAGGCAACCTAGTACTCCGACGGGCCGACATAGGCAACAAGAATGCCAAGGACGGGAAGCTGGCGGCGAACTGGGAAGGGCCCTACCGGATTAAGGAAAAGCTCGACGGAGGAGCATATATCCTCGAGACTTTGGCACGAAAGCCAATCAAAAGGACATGGAATGCCGATAAGCTGAAGATCTACTATAGCTAGACCCTTTCTCGGCAGCGTTTGTTAGCTTTTACGATTATTCCTTTCCTCGCATTTGTTTTCCTTTCGTCTTGAGTCCAAGTTATGTCATTTCTGATTATGAGGCTTTGTAAGGCCCCGTAGGGCTATTTCTTTTCATCAATAAAGGATCCCGCTGGGAATATTTACCAAAACGCACAAAGCTTAAGCATAAAGCCTGAGCCGCTTAGCTCAGCCAAAGGCAACAAGGCCGAGGCAATGAAGCCCGGCTAAGAAACCAAAAGCCGGGGTTACTAACCCCGGCACCGGTAGACGGCCCCGAGGTCACAAACCCGGCCAGAACCAAAAACATCTAGATGTACAAAAACCGGCCGTCGTACTCCGACAGGCATTGGTTAGAGCTCGGCAAAGGAATCGAACACGGCCCTTTGCGAAATTGACGCGTCAACGCTCGCCCGGCTAAGCAAGCCGCCTGCCATGCCGACCCTGATCAGGTCAAAATGTCCGACTCCAGGCAGACGAAGCCTCGGTTTGACACGTGGTAGTCCCGCCCTTACGCCGGTACAACTTGATCCAACTAAAAGAAAGTTGGAGCTCGGCTGCTTGAAAGCCGGGCCGAGGCAGTATGGTTAGTTATGCCTGACGAGGCTGAAACAAGACAACCTTGCCCCAACCTCCCACGCACTAAGTGTGGTAGAGAAACAGCGGCCTGTACCTATGCAGCCGACAAACACTAAAGCTTGGGCAAAAGAATGATAAAATTATCCATTGCCTAAGTTGTCTACACGGCCCGTACCCACATGGCCGACCGACTCTTAAGCTCAGACAAAAGGATTGCAAAATCCATTGTCTAGAGCATCCAGACGGCCTGCAACCATACGGCCAAAAGAACACCCAAACCTAGACAAAAGCGAGATAAGCTCACCCATTGTCTAAGTTATTTAAACGTCCACACAGCCGACTGACGAAAAAGGATGATACAAAGTTAAATCGTTCATTGTCGAATCCAGACAAAAGTGACGGTAAAAATTAAAACAGGTACAGATCGCGGCACAAGGCAAGATAAATTGTTGTTAGTCGTTCAAAGTCTGTACAAGAATGGCACCAAGGCCAAAGAAAAGCAAAAATTACAAGGGCTCTAACACCCCAAGAAATGCAAATAGAAAAAATAAAAGCTAAGCCGAGGAGCCCGACCCAGCATCAGCTTCCTCCTCCGGCCCGGTCCCGGTAGCACCCTCCACGGCCTCTTCATCAGGGTCCTCGGCGGTTTGAGGCTCGAATGGGAGGAAAGATCCATCGTCCTTGACAAAGGCACGATGATCATATCCTTCCACTCGAAGCTCAACCCCGGGGTTGAGGTACCGGATCTGGAGCAAGGCTTGCTTAAAGCAGGCCTCGGCAGTCTGCACCAGGGCGTCTGTAAGCTCCCGGGAGGACACCTTCTCAGCAGCAAGGGTTGCCCGAGCCGCCTTTTCCTCCCCAGCCAAAGCAGCCAGCCGCTCCTCCAAAGCCTTGGCCGCAGCCAGGCTCTCGGACCTCTCCTTCACGGCCCGGGTGCACTCCACGGCAACCGACTCGGCATGCTCCTGGGACAGTTGTAGCTCCCGCTCCACCCGGACCGCCGCGGCCTTCGCGGCCTCCAGCTCCGCCCGGACCCCCTCCAGCTCCGCGAGGGCCGCATCCCGCGCCGCCAGGCCTTTGGCCAGCTCCTCCCCGGCCGACATAGCCTTCGCCTCAGCTACCTCAAGCTCCTCCTGCAGCTCGCCAGCAGAAGCGGCCTTGGCCTCCGCAGCCGACAAACTCTTGGTCAACTCCTCGACCTGTTCCCGCAGCCTCTGGACATCAGCGTGGGCACGAGCATATTGCTCCCGGACGAGGATCAGGGCTTGGTTATATCCCACCGCCCGGCAAAGCTCTGCCTGGTTCCTGTGCAGCTCATCCAGGGCCGGTCGAGTCAGGGCAGCACAGCCAGTGAAGTGTCGGGGGGGAGGAAGGCGGTGGAAACCTCAGGAACTACCCCATCATGCCAAAGACGGCCACGGGCAAGAAGAGACTTCGGCGGCGGTGGTGGCGGAAGCGAAGATGACGAAGGCAGATCCGGCAGAGAGGAAGGAGGATCATCGGCGAAAAACTCAGCCTCAACCTCCTCATCGGAAATCGGGGCCTCACGCCCCTCAGAAGCCCGCGAACCGGGCACCGGGCTTGGGTCCACAGCAGCGACTTCCCGGCCCTCAAGCACCGGAGCCCCCCCCGAGGAAGCAGCCTGTGAAGCCAAGGCGGAAGAAAGGCCATCAGCAGCGGGGCCTTTGGCCTTCTTAGGGGCCGGGGCAGAAGGAACACCGGCAGTGGAAGAAGCCGCCCGCTTCTTGGGACGACTCGTAGGCGCGGTGGCCGCCCTCGACAAGCGAGCGTATAGCGGCAGGTCGTCCATAGCCCTAGCTGCAAACAAACAGAAACAAAGTAGATCAGAAACCACCGATTCATAAGAACAATACTGAAAACAAAAACAAACACAACTACTAGTGACCCTACAGGAGGAAGGCGCCGGCTCGGCGGAAATATAGAAGCCAGCCGGCTGCACACCGTACTCGGCAACCAGGGCCTCGAGCCGTGGCAAAGCAGAAACCGATTCCGGCACCAGGTCTTCGAGCGGAACCTGGTAGGAGATGGCCTTAGCCTTGTAATGACCTTCCCCCCAATACAGCGGGAACCGACCACCATCCTCTAAGAACCACGGCCGCTCCCCCGGGACGGCCTCGATCTTGAAGAAAGCCCCCTTAAACCGTTTGAAGGAGTCGGAAAAGGGCGTCATCAAGTGACGGTCTGGGTTGATCCGCAGGGAAACCATGCCCCTCAGATTGTCACCCCTCGCGGACGAACTAGGGGCAAAAGGTCCGAAGAAGTGGAAAAAGAGGTTGGCGATACAGGGGATGGGGAGCGGAAAATGGCCGCATAACCGCTCGAAGGCCACTAGGTATCCCCAACCGTTCGGATGAAGTTGTGTCGGGGCGAGACGAAGATGCCGCAACGCCTCCATCTGGAAGGGGGTGAAAGGGAGAGAAACTCGGACCCGAGTCAAGTAGTCCCGGTAAAAGAAGAAAAAGTCCGGCTGACCCTCGGTCCGAGCCGCACATACAGGCTCCTCAGGACCCGGACGCCTAAGGACGCATCCGGGCATGGCCGGGACCTCCAGCCGTGCTATGTCTACCTCCGACATCAACGACGTTGTTGCCAGCACGTCGTGCGATACCCAGCCGTATCGGCGAATCAGGGCTTCGGACGGACTGAGAGAGTCCGAACCACCGGCCTCCGAACGCTTTTTTGAAGATCCCGACTTGGGAGCCATAAATAAGCCTATATGAAAATAAACAAAGCCGGTATTAGCAAAGAAGCAGAAATACCTGGCGCAGGCATAACAGCAGGTACTAAAGAAGGCCGACTAGGACGAATAGGGACACGAGAGGGGGCAGCCGGGACAGACCAATGCCGGCAGGAGCCTAGAATAGATGAGGCCTCGACATCTCTATCACCCGCCATCAATACGGAAGCCTCCGCCAGGCAGTCCCAGCAGGGGCCGGCATAACCCTCTGGGGCAGACGTCGGGCAAGCAGTAGAGGGACCCTCGTAAAAATTCAGTGGCCGAGCCATCACCACCGGAGATTGGGAGCTGGAAGAGGAACCCACCAAGGTCCCACCAAGCGATTCTGGAGGAAGAGCGGATGCAAGCGCCCGGAAGGGTGAGCGTGGAATTGAAACGGAAACCCTTCCCGTGGACGGGCGAGCCCCACCTCGCCACGGACGCACGGCGCCACCTCGGCGCGAAGGATCCAGGATTCCCGAAGCAGGCGGTTCACCTCCAAGAACCCAGTAAGTAGCCCGCGGGAGACGCGCACGAAGGAGCATTTCCTCCTCAGGTGTCAATGGAGCTGCTGCAGAACCAGGGATACCTCTACCCCTCACCATGGTCAGAAACCTAAGGCGCTAAGAGCAGTGTCTAGGGAAACAATGGGACGAATTTCGGGTGCACTGACTCTAAAGAAACCCAGGAGACCCGGAAGGAGGGAAGAGTGATGACGCAAACAACGAAGAATAAACGGTAAAAGAGAAAGAAATACCGAACAAAATGACGGGAAAGTGGCACAATACCTGTTATGTGAAAGAGGAAGGAACTAGAACGCTGGAAGACGGCGAAAGTTCCGGGCACAAAGAATCCCCTCTGAAGCTCTAGAGAAACCAGAGAGTGAGCTGAGAGAGAAAATGTAGTAGCGGGAAAAGTGGGAAAGAAGCACAGAGAAGGCTATTTAAACCGAAATCCTAGCACAAGAAGGGTACAACGGTATTTTCCCATACAGACGAAACGAGATTGGCGCAGCACGACGCCAGCGCAATAAATGCGCACGGGCCTCGAGAAACGAGAAGGCGCGATGGTTGCAGACTCCCTCCACTAAGGATCTGACAGCTGTAAAACCACAGTGACGGTTCACGTAGGGGGAAAACCAAAGCATACGAAGAATCCCAAAAGGCAAGAGAACGCTTGGGGACCCGGACAGGATAAAAATCGCCCGGGCATAAGCAAAACCGACGTTCTGGGCGGGGCGAGAACCGATGGAGCCGACCACAGTCCCAAGCCGAGCTAAGGGCCACGGCATCCGAAAGCCGACCCAGTCCGAAAAAGAGGACCTCGGACGTAAACGGGCACGGGGCACTAAACATCTCGGCCATCCAGAAGCCTGAACGACCAAGCTGGGGGGCAACTGTTACGGACCGGCCCAATAGGCCTAAGTCCACACCCTGGCCCAACAGCGCCTATAAGGGATCCGCGCTATATTTGGAAAGGATCCGAGATCCCCTATATTTAGGAACTCATTAATAGGAGATCCTCCTACAATCATGGCACCAGCCAATCAGCCCTCAAGGGCTCAATCATGGATATCGCCCATCAATGGGAAGATACGGGCACCAAGCTCCTCTATAAATAGAAGGAAACCCTAAACAGGTGCAGACGTTCTAGCTTATGCTCTTGTTACTTTCTGCCACACAGAGCACACACCCCACTCCCCTGGCTACGTGCCTTCAAGTTTGTTGCGAACTACGTGTACTTTGATCCCCTCGAGGGTACGTAGGCTCTAAGCTTGACACCCTAGTCAAGTCCAATCTCTGTGTTCTTCATACAGAACAGTTTTATTTTGGATGATTACATTATTAGGTTTGAATTTTGGAGAAATCAATTTTCAATAAAAATAATAATACAATTTTATTTTAATTACATGTAGGCTATAAGCTTAATTATTTGGAAGGTACAATATAATTTGTAAATATTATGCTTTAAAGTCTACATTTATATAGGTTTTAGCAGACTCAAAGCGTACTTATGAAAGTTTAGACTTGAGTCTAAAAAGAAACTTGTATTTAGACTCAGGTCTTTTACCTACATTATAGGCTCAGATTTGTTTAGCTGAACTCTGACCTACTTGATGAGAAGAGGGAAGGAGGGAAGTTAATGACAACTTCTACTCTTATCAAATTTATTTATTTTTTATTCTTTTTTGCTTATCAAATTCAAATCTCTATTTTTTGGATTAAAAAATAATTATCTTATGATTTATTAATGTCTTATTTTGAAAAATGTCAAAATTGTCACCTTACAAAAATTTTGTTATTCTCATCTCTCAAATGTCCTAACTGTTGTTTTCAAGGGTTATTTGGTACAAGGATTGGGAGGGTAGGGGAACTTTTTATAAGTTAATTTTCTTAAAAAAGAAATAGAGAAATGTTGTTAAAATTTTTAAATCAATTTTTCATACATTTTATTTTGCATATTTTTTAATTAAAATTTTATAAACCCATTTCTTCAAGTTTTTAAAACTCAACACTACAGGAGCTCGGGGCTCCTCCTTTTTTTTTAACAAAAAATTATTTTCATAAAATTGTGGTTAGTTGTTCTTTTATTTATTTATTTATTTATTTATTTTTAACGAGCGATAGATATAGAGGACATTGGATGAATCAGAATCACATAAACTAAAATATATATTTTTTTAAAATTTTTTGTTATAATTTTTTTATTTTAACGAGCGTTATATATTATTTTATTTTTTCCAGTTTTATATATTCTTATTAATCATTTCATCTTTTGTTTATGTGATCCTGATTGCTCCAATGAAATAAGGGAAAAAATTAACTAAGGACCAAGTAAAACTTAGATATGGATAAGGATATAAAGGATCACATTCTAAAATAATTGGGATATATATATATTTTTCAAGAATATCATTGATCGGTTGAAAATGTTCTGTCCACATTTGTCATCAGATTTGTGTCAACCAAACAATATTCAATGGAAAATTTGATTAATAATCCTAATTTTTATATTATTGATAGTACAATAATGTCTTAAAAAA
Source organism: Acacia crassicarpa (assembly GCA_034222035.1). Taxonomy (NCBI): domain Eukaryota; kingdom Viridiplantae; phylum Streptophyta; class Magnoliopsida; order Fabales; family Fabaceae; genus Acacia; species Acacia crassicarpa. Next base: position 28,924,056 of record JAWXYG010000010.1, on the reverse strand, counting down.
GTTAATGTAGTATGCATAATTTAGTTGTTAGTTAATAATCTAATTGTTGGAAAAAAAAGAATAATCTAATTAATCCTAATATTCCCCAAAAAAATTCCTCTAAAAATTATGAAGTGTTATGAAACTAAGTAAAATACAAGAGAGATTAAGATGAGGAAGATGAAGAAATGCAAGGGAAAATGGAGAGCAAGGAGAGATTGATTCTTCTTTGTATTGTACTCCTTCAACCTTTGATGCATGCCTACTATATATAGGCAATGAACCATTACAAGAGTTACACAAAAGAGTAAATCTACATAATGGTATGTTATGGAGTTTTGTAAGTTATATGAAACTCCCACTAAACCATTCATGTTATATGTTACATTGCTTTAAGTGTAGAAATCCCAAAAGACTCTTCTTGAAAAAAGGTTGTGGACATTCACACTAATATTGGAATATTTACAACACTCCCCCTTGAATGTCCATTATGAATGTGCCTCATTAAAAACTTTAACTAGGAAAAACCCAGTGGGATAAAAACCTAGCCAAAGAAAAGAGTACAACATCCATTGATACACTGTCCAATGTTGCCTCATTAAAAACCTTTCTAGGAAAACCCAGTGGGATAAAACCTAGATAAGGGAAAAAGAGTACAGCGTGTATCGACTCCCCTTCTTGACAACATCAGTTGAGATCTTTGAGTCTCCGAAGACCAATACCATGGACGAGTCTTTCAAAGATTGCTCCTGGAAGCGACTTGGTGAATAAATCTGCTAGATTTTTACTTGAACTGATTTGCTGGATATCTATTTCACCATCCTTTTGAAGATCACGAGTGAAGAAGAATTTTGGCGAAATATGCTTCGTTCTGTCGCCCTTGATATATTCTTCTTTAAGTTGGGCAATATATGCAGCATTATCCTCATATAGAACTGTTGGGACCATTTTTTCTGAAGATAAATGACAAGTTGTTCGTATATGATGTAATACTGACCTTAACCACACACATTCTCGACTTGCTTCATGCATTGCTAGAATTTCTGCATGGTTAGATGATGTGGCTGATATAGTCTGTTTCATAGATCGCCATGAAATAGCTGCACCTCCACATGTAAACAGATAGCCTGTTTGTGATTTACCATCGTGTGGGTCAGACAAAAATCCAGCGTCTGCATAACCAATCAGTTCATGCTTGGATACATTTGAGTAGTATAACCCCATGTCCATGGTGCCTCTGAGGTAACGAAAAATGTGTTTTACTCCATTCCAATGCCTCCGTGTTGGTGCAGAACTATATCTTGCTAATAAATTAACAGCAAATGATATATCAAGACGTGTGTGTTGAGCAAGATACATTAGTGCTCCAATAGCACTAAGATATGGTACTTCTGGACCAAGTAGTTCTTCCTCACCTTCTTCAGTAATTATTTGAGGTCGGAATGGGTCTTTATCAACCTGCAAAGATCTTACAATCATTGGGGTACATAATGGATGCGACTTATCCATATAAAATCGCTCTAAGATCTTCTTTGTATAAGTTTCTTGATATACAAAGATCTCATTCTTTAGGTGCTCAATCTGTAGTCCAAGACAAAATTTTGTTCTGCCCAAGTCTTTCATTTCAAATTCTTTTTTCAAACAACTAATTGCCTTTTAAAGCTCTTCAGGAGTTCCAATGATGTTGATATCATCAACATAAATAGCAATTATAGCAAATTCGTTTCTAGATCTTTTCATAAAAATGCATGGGCATATTGGGTCATTTTTGTACCCTTCTTTCAACAAATATTCCTTGAGACAATTATACCACATGCGCCCTGATTGCTTCAAGCCATACAAAGACTTATTTAACTTTATCGAGTATTGTTCTCGAGAATTCGAATTAGATGCTTCTGGCACCTTGAGTCCTTCAGGGACTTTCATATAAATATCATTGCCAAGTGAGCCATACAAATAGGCAGTCACGACATCCATTAAACGCAAATCAAGTCCTTCATTTACTGCTAAGCTAATTAAATAATGAAAAGTAGTTGCATCCACTACCGGTGAGTACGTTTCTTCAAAATCAATGCCAGGTCTTTGTGTAAAGCCTTGGGCTACAAGACGTGCCTTATATCTTGTGATTTCACCCTTTTCATTTCTCTTTCGTACAAAAACCCATTTGTACCCAACTGGCTTTACATCTTTAGGTGTATGGACTACAGGTCCAAATACTTTTCGTTTTGCCGGTGAATTTAATTCTGCATTAATAGCATCTTTCCATAGGGGCCAATCCTTTCGCTGTTGGCACTCGCTAATGGATTTTGGCTCATGATCCTCATTATCATTCATTACATCATATGCTATATGATAAGCAAAGATGTCGTCAATGTTGACTTCATTTCGGTCCCATCGGATACCATTCATAAAATAATTTATTGAGATCTCATTATTTTCACATATTTCAGGTACCTGGGTCTCTTCTGGGACTATAACATTCTCTTCTGGAGATATCTCTACTGGAGGTAATGACTCTTCAGGAGCTACCAATTTTTCTTGATTATCCTCGACTTGACCATCTATATTTTTAGCTCCTTTTCTCATTCGAGGATTTTTATCTTTGGAACCGATGGGCCTGCCACGCTTTAGGCGTGCTTTAGATTCATTTATAATAGGTTGCCCTTCAGGGACATCAATTCGAATAGGAGCATTAGCAGCTGGAACATGTGACTTTGTCACTTTCTTTGGGTCAGTAAATGCTTCTGGCATTCGATTAGCTAAATTTTGCAAATGAATTATCTTTTGAACTTCCAGTTCACATTGTTTTGTACGAGAATCAAAATGAGCCAATGATAATTCATTCCAACTAATCTCTTTACCCAACTGCTTATTTTCTCCCCCTAATGTTGGGAAAGTTGATTCATCAAAATGACAATCTGCAAATCTTGCAGTAAATAAATCTCCTGTAGATGGTTCTACATATTTAATGATTGAAAGAGATTCATACCCAACATATATTCCCATCCTTCTTTGAGGACCTATTTTGGTGCGTTGTGGTGGTGCTACTGGCACATATACTGCACATCCAAAAATTCGTATATGGGAAATATTAGGTTCTTGACCAAAAACCATTTGTATGGGGGAAACTTTTAGGTAACTAGTTGGCCTGATGCGAATTAACATTGCTGCATGCAAAATGGCATGGCCCCAAGCAGAAATTGGGAGATTAGACCTCATAAGTAAAGGTCTTGCAATAAGTTGCAATCGTTTAATCAATGATTCCGCGAGTCCATTTTGCGTATGAACATGAGCTACAGGATGTTCAACATCTATTCCAAGGGACATACAATATTCATTAAAAGCTTGTGAAGTGAATTCACCAGCATTATCAAGACGTATTTTCTTGATAGGATAATCAGGGTAATGTGCTCTCAATCTAATCAATTGAGCAAGTAATCTCGCAAACGCCAGGTTGCGGGAAGATAATAAGCAAACATGCGACCATTTAGTTGATGCATCAATTAAAACCATATAGTACCTAAATGGTCCGCATGGTGGGTGTATTGGCCCACAAATATCTCCCTGTATCCGTTCTAGAAATGTGAGAGATTCACTTTCTACTTTGTTTGGTGAGGGCCGAATTATTAACTTTCCCTTGGAACATGCATCACATGAGAAATCATGAGATTGTGGTATTTGTTTACACTTCAGGGTATGTCCACATGAATTCTCAATTATTTGTCGCATCATGATTGACCCGGGATGGCCTAACCGGTCATGCCAAACATTAAATTCATTAGTAAACTTCTGGTTTACATTGGCAAACTGCTGGTTTGTATTGGTAAACTTTTGATTTATATTAGTAAACTTCTGGTCTACAATAGCATGTGTTTCAATTGTGCTTATAAATGTATAATACAAACCAGAAGAGAAAGCAGGAAAACTTTCTAACATGCATTTTCTACCAGAAACAATATTTGTGATAGCAAGACATTCCTGATCATTTTTAGTTGTTGTTTCTATATGATATCCATTTCTGCGGATATCTTTGAAACTCAACAAGTTTCTCTTAGATTTGGTAGAATAAAATGCATTATCAATACATAATTTTGTTCCTTCAGGTAACAAAATATTAGCTCTTCCGGAGCCTTCAATCAAATTTATATTACCAGATATAGTCTGGACATTGGCTTCTCGCATTACCAAGGAAGAAAAATATTTATCATTTTTTAGTATAGTGTGGGTTGTTGCGCTATCAACGAGACACAGATCTTCAGGATTGATGCTAATAAGATTCATTCTTCATTAAAGGATACATGAAAATAAATAAAAACATAATTAAAAGAAATACATATGATAGAAGACAGTTTAAACATATTAAAACCAAACAGTTCCAAATAGGAAAAGATAATTTATACTAAGAAATCAGCAACATCCAAATGGGTAGAATCAACATCTTCAAACTCAGAATTCTCAACCTTATCAATATTCAAATGAGTAAAATCAACATCCTCAAACTTGGAGTTCTCAACATGATTTACTTCAATCTTTGACCCTTTACCATTACTTTTAAGTGATTCTTGATAAAGTTCAACCAAGTGTCTTGGCGTACGACAGGTACGAGACCAATGACCTTTACCACCACAACGATAACATACATTTTCAGAATGCTTCTTATTCTCACTAGTTTCCCTCCTGGGGTTCTTTTCAATCTTCCCCCTTTTAGGGTGAGAATTTGATCCACCACGACCACGGCCACGGCCACGGCCACGGTTGTAGCCACCTTTACGTCCACGTCCTCGGCCACTAAAATATCCATTACTTACTACATTCACTTCTGGGAATGGAGTTGAACCTGTTGGACGGGATTCATGATTTCTCAATAAAAGCTCATTGTTTTGTTCAGCTACAAGGAGACAAGAAATTAATTCAGCGTATTTCTTGAAACCTTTTTCACGATATTGCTGCTGCAGGAGCAAATTGGAGGCATGAAATGTGGAGAATGTTCTCTCTAACATATCTTCATCAGTAATCTTTTCTCCACATAACTTTAATTGAGAAGTAATTCTGAACATGGCTGAGTTATACTCGCTCACAGTTTTAAAATCTTGTAAACGCAAATGCATCCAGCAATAACGAGCTTTTGGGAGGATGACCATCTTCTGGTGATCATACCTTTCTTTTATATTCTTCCAAAGAACCAGTGGGTCTTTCACTGTCAAATATTCAATTTTTAAACTTTCATGTAAATGGTGGCGAAGGAAAATCATGGCTTTGGCTTTATCTTGATTAGATGCTTTATTTCCTTCTTTAATTGTGTCTTCCAGACCATGGGCATTCAGATGGATTTCCGCATCCAGCATCCAAGATAAATAATTCTTTCCGGTAATATCAAGAGCCACAAATTCAAGTTTTGCAAGGTTTGTTGTGTTTGTCATGGCTCAGACTAATTAAAAAAAAATAAACAAGAATTATTAACATAGAAATACTAATGATAATAAGATGAAATTTAGAAACACAATAAGTAAAGTATAATAATAAGGATTAAAACTTTATGGCTTCGAGCCATATAGTTCTCATAACGAGAAATTAAATTTATGTGGCTTCTAGCCATAAAATTAAGAAACTAAAATGATAGAACTTCTGGTCATATAATAATTTTAGAATAGGAAAACAGAGGTGTATGGCTTCTGGCCATAATAATATTAATAACATAAAAGAGATTGCATGAAATATAAAATAACATAACATTAAAAGTTAGCAACAATAACATAACAATAAAAGTAAAATGTTATGTTAGCAACAATAAAAGTAAAATGTTATGTTAGTAACATAAAGATAAAATGTTATGTTAGTAACATAAAAGTAAATGCTTAATTTAAATGTTATGTTAGTAACAATAATATAAATGTTATGTTAGTAACAATAATATAAATGTTATGTTAGTAACATAATATAACAATAAAAGTAAAATGTTATGTTATGTTAAAGTTAGTAACATATATTGTGCAAAAGTAAAGCAATATGCAATAATATAAATAGTAAAACAATTGTAAATTACTATACAATTACTGTGCATGAATAAAATTGATGGATGAATAATGATAAATAGTAAAAATACTATATAAAATAGTAAATAATTTCCAATCTTAACCATGGAACCCGATGTATAAAAACAATCGGTAATTTTAATTTCCATATAGTGGTTTAGATTATCCCAGATATATAAATAAACATATAATAAAATCATTAGAGAAAGTAGATGAAATCGTTAAAGAAATTATACCTTCGTTATAGCAATCGTGCTGATAACGTGTTATGAAACTAAGTAAAATACAAGAGAGATTAAGATGAGGAAGATGAAGAAATGCAAGGGAAAATGGAGAGCAATGAGAGATTGATTCTTCTTTGTATTGTACTCCTTCAACCTTTGATGTATGCCTACTATATATAGGCAATGAACCATTACAAGAGTTACACAAAAGAGTAAATCTACATAATGGTATGTTATGAAGTTTTGTAAGTTATATGAAACTCCCACTAAACCATTCATGTTATATGTTACATTGCTTTAAGTGTAGAAATCCCAAAAGACTCTTCTTGAAAAAAGGTTGTGGACATTCACACTAATACTGGAATATTTACAACAGAAGAGATTTTTATAATTGACAGGAATTATTCCCGTTAATTGATCGAGCTCGTTTTGTAATTATAAATATTCCACAAAATAAATTTGAATTTAAGAAATTACTAATTTATTTCTATTGACTGTACTAACATATAAAAAAAATCAAAAGAATAATCAAGTGGACTAATGTAATTTTTTTTTTTTTGCTCAAGTGGACTAATGTAATTTAAGTTGCCAATTCTTTACTTAATAATTCATCATATCATATTAATTAAAATTTATTTGTCGAATTTAGTTCGACATTGAATAATATCGTTAATTAGTACTGACCCTATATATATTTTTACCAGATGTGAGAATAATCATATACTTAATTATAGTATTTAACTTTTTCACGTAAAAGAAACTTTTGCATTGATTATTTTAATTAAATATTAATTGAAGCTGAAAAATTCAGAGTACATGGATTCTCTCCCGTTTTTTTCATCATAAATTTTTTTATAACGTTATTATAATTTTATTCTAAGCCTCACATATGTTTTAGTATAAGTAACTAGGGGTAGAAATAGGTCAGGTTTCACCCTTAACAGGCCAGGCCTGTTATGTAAGGAAGTGGCCTGAGCCTGGCCTGTGGCCTGTTAAGAGGCCTGTATTTTTTACAGGTCGAAAACAGGCCAAATATAAACAGACCTAAAACAGGCCAAATGTAAACAGGCCAGAAACAGGCCTATAGTATACAGGCCGAAAACAGGCCTAATGTAAACAAGCCAAAAACAGGCTTAATGTAAACAGGCCAAAAACAGGCCTAAGTGAGGGAAATTGATTTAGGGACTTAGGGTTCTTGATTTGAAAGGGCGAACGAGAGGTTTTGAGTAAGGGAGAGGGGAGATATATTAATTAATCTTTTTTATATAAAAAAATTAATTATTCTTAACAGGCCGGCCTGTCAAGTCTAACAGGCCTATTTGGAGGCCTAGGCCTGGCCTTTTAAGCCAAACAAGTCTTAAAATAGGCCTTGGCCTGGCCTTTTAGCATGACAGGCCAGACTTGGCCAAGCTTTTAACAGGCCAAGCCACAAGTCCCTGCCCTATTTCCACCCCTATTAGTAACCGAGGGGGTGTTGAATATTTTAATTTGAATAACTATATTTCGTCGACGCATGCAAAATGACGTATAGAAGTCGCATGCATGCACGTCTCTTCTAATTAATTAATTAATTTTCAATTGAGTACCAATAGCTTCCGTTTCGTTATCCACAAACGATCGATCACATTTTATTGCATCGTTTTTATTCAATGTATATTAACAACAACAACAATAATATGTACCCTTTTTATTAAAAAAAATAAATTTAAGAAATTCAATTATTGTCTATTATTTTCAGAAGCTATATTTAATTAACTTGTGGTACGTAATTGGATGAAATCATTAATATAAACCTACTTAATTAAACATGTTTGGTGTTGGCAGGCAGATACACACACAAGCCATTATTATGACCTCATGTATCGCCTTTTGCCTTTAAATCCTTTTCGATCAAATCGAAAGAGATTTTGGTTCATGATAATATATTTAATATTTAATCAACAAAAAATAGCGGGAATTAAGCTTTCCATGTAATGATTCTCACTTGAAGCCACTTGTTTTAAAAAACAAAAATTTAAGCCAGGCCTAACTTTCTAGGCCCAAATCATTTATCAGTTTACAAAAAAAAAAAAAAGGAACGCGCACGCATAATTTAAAAAAAATCGAGGCCTCGAATCAGAACTTCAATTCTGTTATCTTTGTGACTTTGTTCCAATCGCTCCAGTAGAATGGCGTTCAGTGCTTCGCTTGCTCACTATGCATTTCTGAAAACTTCCCTTCATGGTGAAGTACCATCATCTTCATCAAGTTTTATGGGATCTCCTCTCACCTTCTCGCGCTCTTCTTTTTCTGGTTCGTCTCTTTTTCAACTCCAAGTCACATTCTTTTTCATATTTTTTGGCTCAGTAAATTCAATTGAGAGGACTTTGTTTGAATTTCTGTTTTCCTGTACATTTATTTGGCGGAGATTTTGGAATTCTTTCTTTTCTTGTTTCCCGCCTTCCAATTGATATCTTTTTGATGATTTTGTTTGTTCCAGGAAACCAATCACCATCTAAAAAGCAACTTATGATTTTTGCTAAGAAGCTGTCAGGATTGCAGGAGGCTATGAGAATCAAAAGGTACAATCGGAAAAGCCGTACTCTATCTTTGGCTGATTCAACTTGCATTTTCTCTTTAGAATCCAAATATCTGCTACTGAAGTGCTTATTAAGTTGTTATGTCCTCTATGTCTGACTTTAGTCTTATTTCTTTCTTCTGAGCTGTTTAACGAGATATGGTTCTTTTATGAAATAGGCTCGTTGGAATTTGACGACAAGAATTACGTTGGTAGCTGGTGGGGTTGAGTTCTGGGAACAGTTGCAACTGTTTTTTAAAATTTCTTTGCATGCTAAAGGATTGAATGGATTTCTATGAATTATATATAAAAAGCAAGCTCTCAATAAAATAATTTCAGCAGACATTTCATTTGATGTTACGACTGAGTTTTTTTACTTGATATGTTGATAACATTCCAAGGCGTGTCTTACATAGAAATAGAGCATGTGGGAGACCTCACTGTCAACAATCCATTTTCTCCTCATCTGTTTTCATCTTACATGTTTTTGTCATGGCAAATATTGAAATGTAGAGTGCAAATAAGTTTTCTGCATGCTCCTCTTGTCTGTGCTTTCAAAAGCAACACCAAAGCTCTTTTTTTTTTTTTTTAACTTCAAAAAGCTTTTGCTATTCTTTGTTTTTTTTCTGAACGAAGGTTGAGAGTTTTAATGGAAAAAAAAAGAAAGAAAATATTCCAGTGATATTTTTTGTAGCTTCCAACTCTTTTTATCTTATGTTTAGAGAACGTGAACTTGGTGTTACAAAGCTTAGAAGAAGGCCTCCACTAAGGCGTGGAAAAGTATCACCACGTCTACCTGTCCCTGATCACATACTAAGGCCTCCTTATGTAGGTTCAGATATACTGCCTGAAATCTCTAGTCAGTATCAAATTCATGATTCTGAAGGCATTACTTGCATGAGGGCTGCAGGTGAGCTTGCTGCTCGTGTCCTAAACTATGCAGGGACTCTAGTTAAGGTATGATTTTTTCTTTCAAACTTTTGTTATAAATCATGTATTTATCGTAGATTCAATTTCTCTTTCCTGACAGTTCATTTCATTATTGCCCTATTTCTATATAATCTCTGATGTGATAGTGTGCCTGTGTGTATTTTAATGATTATATTTCACATATTGGCATAGCCTTCTGTCATCGTAATTACTATGATATCTTGACAGCACCTACTGAAAAAAATTTTGAGCTCCTTATAAAAGAACTTGATATTACATGCCTCGACTTGACTTTGGGGTTTTGTGAGAAGTGTGAAAGTCTTTTCTCTTTCCAGCTGGAGAAGAGCCTGATAGTCTCTATTGAACTGTAAATTATGTCTGTTATGTTGATCTGTTAGAGTTGAGCATTTAGCTGCTGTTCATGTGTTAGAAGTTAGAACATAAGGAAGTTATTTCCATAACGCGGATTGAATTTCCTTTTTTTAAGGACAAATTGGCATCTTTTCATTCTTTATTTTTTTCATTTTCATGAAGCATGGTTCGTAGTTCTTGGTGCACTCATATGTGTGTCTGACATATATTTGGTTCATCTTGCCAGCCTTCTGTGACAACAGATGAAATTGATAAAGCAGTCCATCAGATGATAATAGATGCCGGTGCTTATCCCTCACCTCTTGGCTATGGCGGATTTCCAAAAAGTGTTTGTACATCAGTTAATGAGTGTATGTGCCATGGAATACCTGATTCTCGGCAGCTACAGGTTTTGAAGGACTGAATTATTGTATGGTTTCACCCTTATTACGCAAATAGCTCATAAATGATGAGTGATAACAACAATATCTTTTGCAGAATGGTGACATTATTAACATAGACGTGACAGTCTACCTGAATGTATGCTCCTCTATTCCTAATGATAATATATTTTGGCTTACTTGGACACTGCTTTTATCCTTAGCTGAAATTTCTTCATAACAACACGCAACTGGGTTTTTCTGTCTTCTGTACTCCTGTCTTTAATAGATTTCTTTGCCTATTTTCCGTCTTACTTCATCCATATAAATTGAGGGAGTGTTTTCTTGCATTTTGTTAAGTTTAAAAAATGGAAATCTTCTCCAATTGCACTTTTTTTCTTCTAGTCTTTAACTCGGTGCAGCTACAATGTCTCATGATTTCATTTTATCTGGTGCCATAAATTGTTTAACTACTTTGTGGTTAGTTAATTAATCAATTCCCTATGCAGTGAATACAGTCAATACTCAATATATGAACATGAGTTTAGGCAGATCTAATTTGAATTGATGTTTAAGCTTCTCCTTTCCTATGAGTTTTCCTATTAATAAAGAAAATTAAGAGGAAACTAAAGTGTGAGTATAATGATTTATGCATATCTGAGAAATATCCCTATGGTTTCTTTTATATCTGATGTAAAACTAGCTGGTTTATGCATATGTGCTTTGAATAGATTTCATCTCGAAGAATCAAATTTTACCAGTCTGTTACCCTGGAACGAAATAGTATGCATAACTAATTTTTGGTCTTCAATAAAGCATTTGCTTGATAGTTTCTAAATGGGATTGTCGGGCTTTATTTATCATGCTCTTTATTTCTTCTCCTTATTTCAAAGTTCAAACATGTTAACCATTGTTTATTTGTATTGGCTATTGTATTGTTTAACTCATGCAAGCTATACATATTCTCTTCTTTTCCCCATATTTTACTTTCAAAGACTAAATAATGTTAAAAGCTGTATCACACTGCTGGCTGAACTACCATGATGTGTTACCTAGAGGGTCATCTAATTACGATACATTTGGTTGATAATGTGAATGATCAAGTAATCTTATCCCCTTTTATATGCTTCCATAGGGATATCATGGAGACACATCAAAGACATTTTTGTGTGGGGAAGTCAGTGATGCAATGAAAAACCTTGTTAAGGTGAGTAATTGGCTGCTGATCCTTATGGAGAAAAGAAAAATTTGCTAGTATAACCTTTTGTATATTGAAAGTATATTACTTTCTTGATGTATTTATTCTTTTCTTACATGTTGATTCAACAGTTAACAATGCCTCTCATGGAAATAATTTAGTTTATGAACTGGTTGTATCATTTGATCTTATGTTTGCAGGTAACTGAAGAGTGCTTGGAGATGGGAATAGCTGTTTGCAAGGATGGGGAAAGATTTAACAAAATTGGAGAGAGAATCAGGTACAGTTTATTAGATCTTAAGCGAAAATGATAGAATCAGGGTTTTAAGAGAGAAATAAATAGACATTCCGTTGAAGATAATGATGCCGGAATCTGAAAACACCACTAACTTCAATTGACTGAGGAGAAGCTTTAAATACAAGTTCACTAGAATTCCAAAAGACATTCTCTATTGAATTCCTAATCCTTTTTAATCTTACGACTAAAATTCAGAAGAAATAAAATACACAACATAACCGACATGATAACTGATCCTAGACTCGAGCATAGTGGCATACATGCATATTCTATCGGTTTGACTTGTTCAGCGCCCTCTCCACCATCTGCCGTCATTGAGTCGGTAATGTGAGGGTACAGACTCAAGCTTGGTGGGGTACATATATCCTACCAACTCCTATTATGGATAGTTACTTAACCTCTCTCTCTGTTTGACTTCGTCAGCATCCTCACCACTATCTTCCATCTCAGGATTCGTCACATGGATAGAGTTGTAGTCTTTGACATCCTTTCCAGCAAAAAAAAAGTCTTTGACATCCTTTCTATGTAATTAGCACAATTATAATTATAATTTGAATGATTTGACCTGCAAGACGTATTTTGATTTTCCTTTTCCTTTACTTGTGACCTGTGAGGCATTATTACAGTGAACATGCTGAAAAGTATGGCCTTGGAGTAGTGGAACGTTTTGTTGGGCATGGTGTGGGAGCAGTGTTTCATTCAGAGCCCATAATCCTACATCACTGTATGTAATCTTCTAAATTTGACATTTTCATCATTTTACCTTTACCGTATCTGAAGCTAACGTTGACTCTGAATGAAATATTACATCACCGTAAGTAATCTTCTAAATTTTAAACTTCAAGTCGGAAAATATTTCCGTCTTAACAAAAAACTTTGTTGATTGTGGCAGTTGAAAGACCAGTGAAACTGTGCTTTTGTTTACTGATTCTTATCCTCTTTTCAAGTGGGTGCCAGAATCTCGTAAAAAAAAACCCATGTATATTGCTTCCCTTGGAGGCAGGTCCGGAGGTGTGAGGGGTGGTTATATATCAATCATTTTGTTTAATGCTTGACAGGTAATGACAATCCTGGTGTCATGGTTGAAGGTCAAACATTTACAATTGGTAAGTTTATAAGGCTGCTTCTCTCAATCTCTCTGCTGGTCAATCTGGGTGTTAAGGCTTTGAGTCTTTCATTTTTGCCCTTAAAATTCAACTTTTAATGCAGAACCCATTCTTACAATGGGAAGCACCGAGTGTATTACGTGGCCAGACAACTGGACAGCCTTAACAAAAGATGGTAGTCCAGCCGCACAGTTTGAGCATACCATTTTGATAACTAGCACCGGAGCCGAAATTTTGACAACATCTTGATGAGGTAACTTCTGAAGTCTTAAAATTATGTACCTTTGCAAGTTGTAGAATTCGTGTTCTTCAATCTACCACTGGAGAAAATTACATGAAATTTATGAACGGACAGGTAAAACGTCCCCTGAGAACCTGAATGCCACTATCTCTATAGAGTCTCAATGTTGAAAGAACTCACAGTGGAGATGTGATATGGAGATAGAGAGATTAATGGTACGTGTTTCCATTAGCATATGAAAGAAATTGTTACATCCACTCTTTTCAGTTTTCACACGTAAAAGTAGTGCAAAGAATTAATAAAAACTCATTACAATAGATATATCAGTGGATTCTGCCGCTAAAAAATCCACATTTACGAGTTATTGACTTTTTTCCCTTATTTGGTAATAGAGTTATTTGACTTTTTGTACCCATCTTAGGTGCAAAGACAAGTATAGAGTTTCTGCTACACACCAAGTCAAAGGTATTACTCCCGAAAGCGTCGAGTTGGACCTGCCTCAAAAAAAATTGTGGAATTTTAATAGGAGTTAATAATACAATGCAGACATGAACTGTGTAGGAATTTGTCTACCTTGGCATTTGAAGGTCCTGTGAAGTCTTCTTAAGATGAGAACTTTAAAAGATTTCTGGACATAGCCAACAGGAATAGTAGACGTAGCTGAGCTGGATGAGCTTTTTCCATGAACGTTAATTTCTATTCGTTGACAAAAACGAATTTTCGAACCAGTGCAAAGTTTCAATCATATTATGGCATACTGTTGACGTATGCTAATCCTTGGGCCCTATCAAAAGAAAAATGTACTTGGATGCATGGTGTGAACATATTTAGGTTTTTTCTTACTTGAAATTAAGCTTGTTAAATCCGGACCGGCAACTGAACCGATTAAGATACTGGGTCAACGGTCGGTGGATCATGGGTTAAATCAGAGTTAAACTGAAGCTAACTAGGGGTGAGACCAGTGAAGAAGTGAAGATTTCAGAATTATTTATATAAAATTCTGAATAAAATAAAAAATGAATTAATTTAATTTTTGAAAGGTAGATCCAGTCTAACCTACTAAGCTGAACCGATTGGACCACCAGTTGGCCGATTTCCTGCCCAAACCAGCTGGTCCAGTCCGGTTTTGATAAGACTGCTTGAAATATCAACTGGTCAATAGCTTTGATTATTCATTTATTTGATCCATATTTGTTATACATATTTTTTTTTTACTTTTAATTTTTTTAAAAAATAAGATTAGCAATATTTACTGAATAATTAGCATTTATTTGAAATAATTCACTTTTGTCAATGGCATGATAACCTAGCTGTTTCTTGTAAGTAGAAGACCATATATATATATATATATATATATATATATATATATATATATATATATATCTAAAATTGAGACAATACAAATTAAAGAAAGTAGGGAGTCCTTGAAAGTGAGGTCATATCGTAAAGGAAAAAATTTCGACCTGGCAACTAATAGCTTCTAGCTAGCAAATTCTTGTGATGTCAAACCTCTATATATACTAGAATATGTTATTATGACACAGACTAGTAGCCAATAGAACCAAGATTCGTCTGCCATATCAATTTTTTAATGATAGTTTTATAATTTACACGGCACATCCCCATATAATTAAGTTTCCCAAAATGAAAAAAAAAAATGTATATTAATTTGTTCGGGTGAAAATGACCTATTGAGATGGGAAATTCAAAGCAGAAGGAGGGAAGAGAAAGTGAAGCTTCCAAGTCGGTGTCTTTGGGCGATTGGCTCTCTTAGGCTCTTCCAAAGTCAACGTTTTTACACACTTCTTTTTTTAATGAAAGCCAAAGCAAACAACCTTTTTATACCTTTGAAAAGAAAATGAAATTTTCTCATGGTTTCCTTTTATAAATATGAAAAGCGTCCTTTTGAATCCACCATTCTCCTCCCGGCTACTTCTTCCTCCATCTTCAATCTATGGCTTCCACAAGTTCTCTGAAAATGGTCTCTTCCCTCAAAATCTCTCACCCAAGTCTTAGTGTTTGTTTGGGATAGTGGTGGACTAGTGGTAGAAGTTATTTTTTTATTGGACTTTTTTGATGGACTTTTTTTTTTTTAAAGTTAGATTGTAGAATGACTTAAAAGTGTATAAATCTTATTAAATACTATATATATATAATTGAAATTTGAGATAAAAAAATTTAAATTTAAATATAAATTTGCTAAAAACAGAGAAAAATAACCATTAAAAAAAGTAAACACAATGAAGTGCTTAAATAAACAACTATTGGGATAACCAACTAGTCAACTCATTGGGATCTTATGCAACTTCACTTTAATATCTCTAATAGGGGTGGGAATAGGTCAGACTCTTAATAGGCGGCCAGCATCATGGTCTGTTTATAGGGTCTAGCCTGGTCTAGTCTGCTTGTTAAAAAGGCAAGTCAAGCCCTATTTAAAGGCCAGACCTATTTTGTTAAGGCAAAGCCTGTTTACACAATAAATAAATATAATAATATAATATTTATATCATATAAATAACACAATATTTATTTATTTTTAATTCTTATATTCTACTTTTAAAGTGCATAAAGTCTACTTATGGCTTTTAAGGTTTGCAATATAAGGCCTTTCAGAGGTTTATATTGTAAGTATATTTTCAAAAAAGCTTCAGGTTCAACCAGGCTTTATAAAGGCTCAAGACTGAGCCTAAAAAAAGCTTGCATTCAGACTTAGGTCCAGGTTTAGGCCTTTTTCCCCTATTACAGGCTTAGGCTTGTTTAGCTAAAGCCTGACCTATTTCCATGTCTAATCTCTAACAAACACAAACCTCGTCTTCTTTTGCACTAAAATTATTTTTGAAATATATTTGTTTATTCAGTTTCCCAAGTAGGGGTGGAAATAGGCTAGGTCTCTATCAGGTAGCTTATGGCTTGGCCTGATTAGGGCCTGGTCTAGCCTGACCTGTTTATTAAAAAGGTCAGGCCAAGACCTATTTAAAGGCCTAAATGTGTAAATAGATCAAGCCTATTTTGTTGAGGCTTGGCTTGTAAGCCTTCAGGCCTAGCCTATTTACATAAAAAAAATATAATTTTATTTTTTATCATATATGTATATACACGATATTTAATATATTTTTTTGTACTTATATTTATATGTTTTTTATTCTTATATTTATTTTTATTTTCCAACCATTATTATATTGTAATTTTTAATTTAATGTAATAATTACTGTATTTCTCATTGTCTTTCCATATTCTCGTTGTTGTGTAGATCACTATTCCTCTCCCTCATTCAATCATTCTATCGCTTATAGGCATGAAAATAGGCTAGGTCAGACCAGGCTAGACTTTGGCTAAATAGACTTGAGCCTGTAATAGAAATCTGAAGCCTAAACCTACATGCAGGCTTTTTTTTAGGCTTAGGCCTAAGCCTACATGAGGGCTAGGCAAGCCTGACGCCTTTTTACAGGCCTACTTACAATGTATGTCTCTAAAAAGGCCTCATATTGCAGGCCTTGAAAACCATAAGTAGACTTCGAACCTACTAAAACCTAAATAAATGAAAATTTGAAATTCGTTTTTGGAATAGGAATACCTTTGGCTTGATTGAGAGGGAGAAAAGAATTATTATGGCTAAACTGAATGGCATCCAGAGATCTCGTGCTTACCCATACTCTCATTTTTTGAATAATTTGGAAGAACAGTTACAGATGGAGCTAGACGAGGTTTCTAGGCTGGAGGAAATTAAATGGTTCCAAAAGGCAAGAACAGAGTGGATTGCCAAAGGCGATAGGAATACAAGGTACTACCACATCAAGACCAAGATTAGAAGAAGGAATAATAGAGTATTGACTTTACAGGATAACAATGGCAATTGGGTTGTTGGTGAAAATGATGTCAAGAATCTAGTGGTATCCTACTTCAAGTCCTTGTTTCAAGAAGATAGGATAGCTGAGGAGATGTTAATGACATGGAATTTGTTTCCTAGGATTGATCAGTCACGATCGGCTGACTTAGGAAGAATTCCCTCTGATGTTGAGATTTATGATACTATCAAGTCAATGGGGCCTTTCAAGGCTCCTGGTATAGATGGTTTTCCCCCAATTTTTTCCAAAGAAATTGGGAACTGGTGGGAGTTGATGTATGCAATTTTGTGAAAGGAGCTTTTGAAGAGCAATCAGATTTTTCTGAGGCTAATCGTACGTTGTTGTCTCTTATTCCCAAACCACAAAGAGTAGAACATTTTTGACTGATCTCTCTTTGTATGGTCTAGTACAAGTGTATTACAAAGATCATAGCCCAAAGATTGAGAAGTGTGATAAGAGATTTGACCTCTCCTTTCCAGACTAGTTTCATTCCTGGAAGGAGAATTCAGGATAATATTATAATTGGCCAAGAATTATTACACAAGATGAAGATGACAAGAGGGAAACGTGGAATAATGGCTATGAAAATTGATCTTGAGAAGGCATATGACAGTGTTAAATGGAGCTTTGTGATGAAGGCCTTAGAGGAAGCAGGCTTTGAAGAAAGAC
The DNA here is from genome assembly GCA_034222035.1 of Acacia crassicarpa. Lineage (NCBI taxonomy): Eukaryota > Viridiplantae > Streptophyta > Magnoliopsida > Fabales > Fabaceae > Acacia > Acacia crassicarpa. The sequence continues at coordinate 28,906,246 of JAWXYG010000010.1, read as the reverse complement.
TTGTTAGTATTATTATGAAATGTATCTCTACCTCTTCCTTAAATGTTTTGTAGAATGGAGAGAGAACAGAATTTTTTGAGCCTAACCGTGGCCTAAGACAAGGAGATCATTTATCCCCATTCCTATTTGTATTGTGTATGGATAGATTGTTACATGTCATTAGTGATGTGGTATGCGCGGGCAAGTGGAAACTAGTGTTAATGACTAAAGAGGGACTAGCTATTTCCCATTTGATGTTTGCAAATGATATATTACTCTTCGGAGAGGTCTCGGAGGAGCAAGCAAATTGTATGATTGAGTCTATTGGGCTGTTTTGTAGAGAGTCTAGAGGAAAAGTGAGTGTTGCAAAATCATCAATATTTTTCTCTCCCAAGGTTCCTGCTGGAGTTAGGGGTCGAATTAAAAATATTACAGGAATGAAGATTGCAAGTGAGATAGGTAAATATTTGGGGTTTCCTTTATCGAGACATAGGAAGAGTAAGGAAACCTTTAAATATGTTGTTGAATGGGTTCAACAAAAGTTGGCTGCATGGAAGGCTTCTTTTTTTATATTGGCAAGTAGGATTACGCTTGCTAAATTTGTTATTAGTACTATACCAATCTATCCAATGCAAGTTACCCAATTACTAGTGGGGAATTGTAAGGAGATAGAAAGGGCTCAACATAATTTTATTTGGGGTAAAAATGATAATGGAAAGGGTTTTCATCCATTGAGGTGGGAAAGAGTTACTTTGCCTAAACTGTATGGACGTTTGGGAATTAAAAGACTGACCTCAGTTAACCAAGCCTTTGGTGCTAAATTAGTGTGGTCCTTAGTTCAGGGATCGAGTGGCTTATGGGCGGATGTTCTAACTAGAAGGTATATGATGAGAGATGATGCATCGTTGCTAAGTGCTAGGCTAGCAAATTCGAACCTGTGGAAGTTTATTTGTAAACAAAAATAAGTAGTTGAGGAAGGGACTAGATGACAGATAAGGAATGGTAGATCTGTTCATTTCTTTCTTGACAGGTGGCTTTTTAAGGATTTCAAGATTAAAGATATGTGTATTAGACAGCTGACCATTGAGGAGGAAAATTCCACAGTCTCGGATTGGGTATCATCGGGTGCATGGGACCTGAACAAGCTGGCTGGTATAATTAATAGAGAGGTGATGCAGGCTCTCTTTGCACGGCTATCACCAATGGAGGCTGCTGGTGATGATATTATGATTTGGAATGAGACTTCCAATGGAATGTTTTCGATTAACAGTGCATACTATATGTTAGAGGAGCCTCCCATTCAGTAGCTTGACATGAGATTTAAGAAAATTTGGTCATGCCAGGGTGTAGAAAAGATAAGAGTTTTTCTCTGGAAAGCCTTTCATAACAGGCTGCCCATAAATGAGTGGAGGAGTAAATGGTCAAGTTCATCTCCAATCTTTGTGTTTTGTGGATTTGATGTTGAGGATGTTTTGCGCATTTTATGTAATTGTTGCTATGCTAGGTAGGTATGGATGTCTCTCGTGCATCCTAGATTCAAGACGATTTTCTTTTCATCCTCATTGAAGAACTAGATTTACTTTAATCTGATTGAGAATTTAGGGTTAGATAGTAATGAGAACTGGAATCTGATTTAGGGATATGTAATATGGCTACTGTGGGACGTGGCAAAATAAAACCTTATTCTCCATTGACTTGATAAACCAGGAGATCCTTGTGTGAATATTCTTAAATGTTGGAAGTCTTTTTGTATCCATCAAGAGGTGCATCATTTACCAATATGTTCAGGTCTGGAAGGTAATATGAAATGGAGTAGGCCGTTTATTAATTGGGTTAAAATTAATATGGGTTAAATATCAAATTTGCCATGGAAGTTTCCCAAATGGAGCGTCCAGCACCCAGAAATTTTTCGGGTACCAAATTTGCCCCGGAAGTATTGAAAAGGTATCAAATTTACCCAAAAGTGACGGAAGTCCACGTAGATGCCACGTCATCACACGTAGCATGCCACCTCATCAATCAAAAGTATCATTTTTGCCCTGGAAGTTTTCATTAAGGAGCAATTTTGCCCCGGAAGTTTTCATTGAGGAGCAATTTTGCCCTTCTTTTAAATTTGACTATTAAATCAGTCAAAGACCACACATGTCATGCCTTGAAAAGGTGGAACTTGGAGTCAGAGAAGGAGATCCTTGAGATGTTGAGCTCAAGGCAGTCAGAATTTGTGAAGCCGAACTGGTCACAGGGACTAGAGCCGGGAAATCGGACCAGACCCGTTTAAGCCTTGGCCCTGCAGGCCTCGGCCTTGAAAAATAAGCCAGAAATTTGAAGTTGGACCTGCAGGGTCGGCCCTGGAGGGCCTCGGGCTTAATTAGGCTGGCCCTGCAATTTGTATAGGCTGATCATTTGCTTAGATCATAAGTGATGCTTCTTGTGACCAGTTAGGCTTCACAAATTCTGACTACCTTGAGCTCAATATCTCAAGGATCTCCTTCTCTTACTCCAAGTTCGACTTTTTCAATGCATGACATGTGTGGTCTTTGACTGATTTAATAGTCAAATTTAATATTGGAAGAAAGAATGGCAAAATTGCTACTTTTGTAAACTTCCGGGACAAAATTGCTCCTCAATGAAAACTTCCGAGGCAAAATTGCTCCTGAATGAAAATTTCCAGGGCAAAAATGATACTTAACTTTTATTGGTTGATGAGGTGGCATGCCACGTGTGATGAGGTGGCATGCCACGTGGACAGTTAGTCAAACTTAACGGTCAAAATTAATGGATGAGCAAATTTGCTACCTTTTTCATACTTCCCGGGCAAATTTGGTACCCAAAAAACTTTCGGGTGCTGGGCGCTCCATTTGGGAAACTTCCGTGGCAAAAATGGTCTTTAACCCAATTAATATTGATGGTGTGGTGAGCAGGCAAGATGGAAAGACAGGATGTGGTGGGGTTATTAGGAATCATGAAGGAGTATGGCTTGCGGGTTTTCTCAGAACCTGGGTTCGTGTGGAGCTTATGAAGCTGAGGAATGGGCAACTTTATTGGTTCTCAGATTGGCATGGGAGGAGGGTTTTAGGAGGATTATATTAGAGTCCGATTCTAAAATCCTTGTGGATAAAGTAATTATGGGTCGTGAGGATTCAACGTGTAGCTTGGTCTGTTTGCAGATCAGACAATTAATCAAGCGTAACTGAGATGTGCAGGTGGTTTTTATCCCTCGTCTTAAGCATAGGCTTGCTGATGGGTTAGCTAAGCAGGCTTTGTTATTTTCAGCTTTTTTGAGTTTTTGTCCAGATCTTCTCTAGACTGTTTTCAACTATGATTGTATGGGACTTAATCCCCTTTTTGTTCCTTCTTAATATATAAGGTGAAAGCCTCTCTTTTATCAAAAAATAAAAAATAAAAATGTAGGCTTTTAGTAAGTTTTAAAGCAAACATATTTATAAATTGTAGACTTTAACATAAAATTAAAATAATCATAATTACAAATAATAGAAAAATGTATCCATTATAATTTAGAACTAAATATACTCATATCAATACGGTGATAAACCCAAAAATTCAACATCCATGGATATGAGTATATTCAGTGCTAAATTATAATGGATACATTTTTCTTTGCTTAGTAATTATGATTATTTTAATTTTATGTTAAAGTTTACAATTTGTAAATATGTTGGCTTTGAAACCTATCAAAAATCTACATTTATTTAGGTTTTAGTAGGTTCGAAACCTACTTATGGCTTTCAAGTCCTGCAATATGAGGCTTTTTTAGAGGTCTATTGTAACAACCCAAGTGCTCATTTGTGGGTATTGTCCGCTTTAACACACAAGGCCTCACAATTTTGTTTTCGACTAGGCATAGCTAATCAAAATACATTCACAAAGGAAAGGTCTTCAACCCTTAAAAGGCATGCTTCGTTCTCCATCCCAGCCGATATGAGACTTCACAATCCACCCCCTTGGGGCCCATGTCTTCGCTTGCACAACGACTCGAGCCCTATCTCTGACACCAACTACAACATCTCAGACACTCGCTTGTAGATATTGTCCACTTTGGCACAAAAGGCCTCACGATTTTGTTTTGATGGGCTAGGCCTAGTGGAAAATAAAAACCGTGAGGCCTTGTGTACCAAAGCGAACAACATCTACAAGGGAGCGTTTGAGATGTTACACCTACATTATAAGTAGGCCAGTAAAAAGGCTCTAGGCTTGCCTAGGCCTCATGTAGGCTCAGGCCTGAGCCTAAAAAAAGTCTACATGTAGGCTCAGACTTCAGATTTTTATTACAAGTTCAAGCTTATTTAGTTAAAGTCTGACATGGCCTAGCCTATTTTCATGCCTATTCCCAGGCAATCCATACTCTTCTGTTAAAAACTTTAAAAGGTGTGAAAGTATTTTGTGAGCTATGTGTGTGGGGCCCGGGGGGCCAATGGTCCTTTTTTCACAAAAGTCATTGTATTGGGCAAAGAAGCTTCAAAAGGTAGCGTCACCCAAAAAGCTACTTTTCTTCCAAAAGTCCATCACAAGTTGAAGTAATCCCAAACACACTTTTTTTCATGTTTTCTTTCTCACTGGGCTTTTTTCGTTGCCACTAAATTTTTTATTTTGCAGCCATCCCAAACAGGCTCTGTCCTTCTCATTCCCAAAAGCAATTGGGTTGCAGTCTCTTTCACTCTTTTCCCAACCAAAGCTTGAAACTTTCAACAACCTATCAAATATTTGCATCCTTCAAAGTTTCCCATTTCTCCAAAAGCTTAGTTGTATTTATCATGTTTAAATCTTTTTTTTATTGTTGTTGAATGTTGTGGGACAGTCTTACAGATTTATAATGCTTTAATTTTATGTGAAGCTTTATATTATTTTAGGTATTTTATGGTACTAATTGTGTTTAATAGGTTCAAACTTTTCCATCTAAAGAGGAAAATACAAAAATTAAATTTAGGTCATAGACTATTTGGACTAGCCCAGGTAGTCTAGGAGATTCGTTTTGTTCCAACTTGGCCTCGGGTTGGTGCTAGATCAAACTAGACCACGGGCTGCCTTTTGCAGTCTAAGGTCCTCTCCAGCTAGACCTTGAGTTGATGTCAAATTCGGTCCACTCTAGTCCATCCTCATACCTAAGCAAAAGGACCTAATATATTTTTGTGTTAAGGTGCACTCTTATCAATAAAGTTTTTCTTGAGGAGTGTTTGACACAAATAAATTTTGGATGGGACAAAAACACCAACAAACAATTTAAAAGTGTGCAAATTCAACAAAATCGTTAAATTTGATGAAATGACTGTTAAATCATCAAAGAAGGAAACCCTAACAAGCTGAACTGATTGGACCACTAGTTGTTCTGTTTCCAACTCAAACCGGCCGGTCCAATCTGGTTCTGATAACATTGCTTGAAATATCAACCCAGACGGGTCAAAAGCTTGATTATTAATTTATTTGATCTATATTTGTTATACATCATTTTTTTAATTTTAATTTTTAAAAAATAAGATTGTCAATATTGACTGAAGAATTAACATTTTCTTGAAATAATTCATTTTTGTCAATGGCATGATAGCCTAGTGGTTTCTTGTAAGTAGAAGACCTTATTTTCATCTAAAGTTGAGACAATTTAAATTAAATAAAGTAGTTGTCCTTGAGAGTAAGGTAACATAATATTTGAAGTTGTATGTTTTGTCATGTTGTTGGAAGTTAGAAATAAAATGTTTCGAATTGTAAAATTCTTTCATATCATTTCTGATCCTAAATATAAGATATAATTTATATTATAAATTGTATTATAAATTATATTTTGTATTTAGGACGGGAAGAGTATTACTCTAATATAAAGTAAACAAATTTGACTTGGCAACTAATAGGTTCTAGCTAGTAAATTCTAGTGATGTCAAACCTCTACTAGTATATGTTAGTATGATACAGACTGGCAGCCATTACAACCAAGACTCCTCTGCCATATCAATTTTTAATTATAGATTTATAATTTACACGGCCACGTCCCCATATAATTTAGTTTCCCCAAAACGAAAAAAATGTATATTAATTTGTTCCGGCGAAAATGACACATTGAGATGCGAAATTCAAAGCAGAAAATGAAGCTTCCAAGTCGGTGTCTATTGGCTCTTTTAGTCTCTTCCAAAGCCGACGTTTTTTCAGTCTTCTTTTTTTAATGAAAGCCAAAGCAACCCTTTTATAACATGTAGTCATCATGTACTACGTATTTAATGCTTAACTAAACTCCCATGTGGGAAAACTCTGAATTTTTCTCATGATTCCCCATTTATAAATATGAAAGTGTCCTTTTGAATCCACCATTCTCCTCCCAGCTACTTCCTTCCTCCATCTTCAATCTATGGCTTCCACAAATTCTCTGAAAATGGTTTCTTCCCTCAGAATCTCTCACCCAAGTCTTAGTCCTTCTCATTCCCAAAAGCAATTGGGTTGCAATCTCTTTCACTCTTTTCACAACCAAAGCTTGAAACTTTCAACAACCCATCAAATATCTCCTTCCTTCAAAGTTTCCCATTTCTCCAAAATCTCAGCTTTCTTCGGCAACAGGAAGCCCGGGGAACTGCCACAAGATTCTCCAAAGCCAAGTAAGTACTCTTTCTCTTAACCCTTTATGTGTCATTTCCTGCTATTTTCTCTTACATTGTTTTTCTTTAATTTTCATTTGTTTGATCCTGTTCCTAAATCCGCGCTTTCTAACAAATCCACTGCTTAGTGAGGATCAAATCTACCTGGGAAAAAAAAAATGTTTTGTTATGACTCTCACATTGAGGAATCTCATAGATGAGGATCAAATCATCTCTCTTGCTATTTTCTATTCCATCCATTGTTGTAAAAAAACTAGTGTAAAATGAGGACCAGATCAAATCTTACTTGAATGATACGTGTTAAGACGGAAGTAAAAATTGGTAAAAATTATGCTTAAAAACTTAAAAACGGTAAAAACTTACATTTTAACCTCTTTTTTTTTGTTTTTACTTAAAACTAAAAAAAAAAAAACCCTATTCTCATTTCCCCAAAATTAAAAGATTATTGTTTGATGTTGTTTTTTGGATGGCCAATTCAAGACTGGGCAAGAAAAAAAAGTTCAAAACTCTCATGTATATAATTTTGATGATCTTCCATCCGATAATGATTGGATAGTGGAAAATGAAAAAGATTGGGAAGATGTAGACAACTTAGATGTTGATACCCATGATAAGAAAATCTTGATTGAAGTTGAAGTGAGGGAACCTATGAATCATAATGATTTGAACATTTTAAATTTTGCAAATGAACTAGCTTGTTACAAGAGTAAGAAAATCACAGTGAGGATATGCAAATTGATGTGTGTTTGATTTGAATAAACTAATATAATTTAGGAATTGTTTTTATTCTTTTGAGGTTTTAGAATTCAGTTGTAGGAGTTGTTAGACTCTTTTAAATAGTTATGTGACTTATATATTTTAAATATGAAGTTTTTCATTAAATTTTGAGAAGTGATTTATATTTTTTCACATGTATATAAATATACATACATATACAATACACACACATATGTGTGTGTAATTTTGTACCTTGACTTTAAATAGTAAAAACTTTACGTTTCGTATCGTTTCTATGATTTACGTCTTTACCACCCTCTTCTGTTTCTATGTATAAACTTGATTTTGACAACATTGAATTCCATCATCTCTCTTTAATTTTGACCTCCCCCCCCCCCCCAAAAAAAAAAAAAAATCCAGGCTTTCCAACAAATCTACTACTCAGAGGATGATTACATTCAAACCTACCTGAAAAAGTACTCTTTCTCTTCCTAAATGTAGGATTAATTGAGGGATTTGCTTATGTCCTAAATATGAGTCTTAACCGACTTTGCCTCCCAAATTCATAAAAGTATCTCTATTGGTTGTTCATATCTGAGGGAGTTTACACGAATGAGATAATGAATAAATTGGGTATTTCAAGGAAACTAGAATGTTTATTACAAATAACGAACTTAACTAATTTCTTTAAAATCTACTCTTCCGATTTGCCCTACCAGAGGTAGTATATAAAATAGTTATCCAACCCCTACATTTAGGACTGAAGACAACATTCTAGGTTCACAACTGATGAATTTCATAATGAATGGTTGCAGGCAAAGTGCAAGAACTGAGTGTGTATGAAATGAACGAAAAGGACAGAGGCAGCCCAGCATACCTAAAGCTAAGTGGGAAGACTACAAAGTCATTGGGAGACTTAGTGCCATTCAGCAACAAGCTTTACACAGGAGATTTACAGAAGAGGATAGGCATAACATCAGGACTATGTGTGCTCATACAGAGCTTGCCTGAGAATAAAGGAGACAGATATGAGGCCATTTACAGCTTCTACTTTGGCGACTATGGCCATATCTCTGTTCAAGGAGCTTATCTGACATACCAAGACACATTCTTGGCAATCACAGGAGGGTCTGGTATATTTGAAGGAGTTCAGGGACAAGTCAAGCTTCATCAAATTGTGTTCCCTTATAAGCTTTTCTACACTTTCTATTTGAAGGGTATTGCTGATTTGCCTAAGGAGCTTACTGGTAAGGCTGTCACTCCTTCGCCGTCCGTTGAGCCTTCTCCGGCTGCTAAGGCTGCTCAACCTCATGCTACTATCCCTAACTTCACCAACTGATCTTATGCTTAGCTTCTATATCAACTATTTCAGTTTTCTCTCAATATATTGTTGTTATTATTATTGTCCTTATTGTTTTCTTTAAGCCTTGAATCTAATACAATGATGCTTCATGCTTATTCATTCTACTATCATAAATTTTTCTTGGGAAAATCAGGTGAGAAGTCTCTGTTTGGAAATTTTATAGGCGGAAGGACCTAATATATTTTTCAGTTAATGTGCAATTTTATCAATAAAGTTTTTCTTAAGAAGTGTCTGACATAAATAAGTTTTGGAATGGGCAAAAACACCAATAAACAATTTTAAAAAGTGCAAATTTACCAAAAACTTTAAATTTAATGAAACGGCCGTTAAATTATTAGAGAAGGAAAATCTAACGGGGTTTAGTAAAATTTAATAGTTTTGGTGAATTTGCACAATTTAAAATTGTTTATTGGTATTTTTATCCCTTCCAAAACTTATTGATACTAGACATCCTTTTTTTTTTGGTCAAAGGAGTGATTCCATTAATGAAAAAGAACTACAAGAGATGCCAATAGAGAAGGAAAACAACAGAAGAACCAACTGTAATCAGAAACCTACAGAACATTAACAAGAACCAACAATAACCAAAAACCTACAGAACAAATACAAAAAAGAGCGTAAAGAAACATAGTCAAAAAGCTGGAGAAGAAACACTAGGAGAAGCCCCCATCCAAGCTATGATTAGAATACAGGGAACTATCCGATCCTGCATACGTCTTCTGAGCTTCCAAAGTTAGAAGAGATACTAGACGTCCTTTTGGAAAAACTTTCTTGATAAAATTGTACCTTAATCCTATATTTTTATATATAGAATTTCATATACAAAAAGTATTGGTATTCGAATTTAAGTCATTTTGGCCAATACAACTTTTACAAATTTAAGTAATCTTGGCCAATACAATTTTTACACATGGACTCTGTATCATGATACAACAATTGTTTATCTTCATGCAAACAGTGAAACTAGAAAAGGAAAAGGAGGAACATGAAAGAATAACATCAGTATAGCTAGTTGTAATTCTTTGACAAATATATGGGTATAATAATATAAAAACTCTAACAAGTGCAATATTTAATAATTTTATAAGAAGTTAATAAAATTTAATGTATGTGCATGTCCGCATTAACTAGTTGAGATGACAAGGATTTCATTTATTATTCATAAGATCATGAGTTCAAATTTTATAGTTGATATAAAGATCTTGTTAGAATAATATGTTGCACTCTTCAAGTTTAGAAAAATGCTCAATTCCAAATATATTTAAAATTCAATTCACCAAAATTTTTTCTAATCAAAATAAAAGTAATAATGTGTTTTCAAACTCGTTGGTTTTAGGGGAGACATGATGTTGATAAAAGTAACGTGAGAATAACCAACGAGTTATTGGTTGAATTGTTAAGGAGCTCCATCTTATAAGGAAGAGAACATAAATTTAAATTTCAGGAATCATACTTGTTGGGAAAAGTGAAAACCATTTGCCTTCTAAACTTTAAGGGAGAAACCCCTGATCAAATAAAAAATGATTAAATACTATTTTTGCTATGGAAGTATTAGCTAGGGAGTATGTAGTATCCAGAAGTTTTTTTGGTATCATTTTTGTCGTAGAAGTTTACAAAAAGAAGTAAATATGCCCCAAAATTTTTTTGGAGCAAATTTACCCCGAAAGTTTTTTTTAGGAATAAATTTGCTCTGGAAGTTTACAAAGAAGAGCAACAATTCAACGGTTAAGATCAACCGATGGACAAGATTGCTATGTTTTTAAACTTTCAGGGTAAAAATGATACTAAAAAAACTTCTGGGTGCTAAATGCTCTCTAACAATCTAATCAATACTTCCGTGACAAAATTGGTACTTAACCCAATAAAAAAAGAAAGAAAAATGAGAATAGTTTTATCTCAAAGTATAAAAATCTATTTTCAACAAGTTTGTTACATGAAGATAGATGTTCTCTCACACGCTACAAATATATGAACGAAAATGTGCTTAACTGATTTTTTTTTTGGGACTAAATGTGCTCAACTATTTGAATCCCTTGTTTTGTTTCCTATGAGGCCAGGCCTTAGCAACATGCCAACGAAAGCAGACACTCTCCTCAGCAACTCTATCTTTTTTCCTCATTATTTTCAAATTCTTATCGTCCATTTTTTATTAAGTATCTAGAGAAAGACTCATAATCTATTTCAAATTATTGGATGAGGGATGGGGATAGAGGTGCCGGTGAGAGAAACTAGACCCACATGCCATCATCTCTGTGCTATGTTCTTATAGTCTAATCCAAAAATTATTTAAAAAAACTAAAATAATTAATATGGTTTACATGTGGTGAAGCAGTATATCTCCATTGATATTTCTCTCCATTTTTTTTAATTAAATGTCTCTACCGTTAGATTATGTTTTAATAATTGAGATTTATTATATTTACTAAAGAAGATTTTTATTATATTTAATGCTATAAATATACCTTGGTAAATAGAATCAATCTCAATAATTAAAACATGATTTAATGGTGTAGGTATTTAATGGAGATGAAACAGGGAGAAAGATCAATGGAGACATTTTTCTCCTTCCAAGAATGAAGAAAATCCAACTAATCATCATTGGTAGCTCATGAGAATCAATTCATTCACCTTGGTAAATTAATAATATCTGAATGTATATTTCGGGGATTGAAATAACTTCTTATTTTACCTTTTTATTGAACGCCACAACTTTTACTAGGGATTGTGCCTAAATGAAACTACTTTCTTAAATTATTGAATAGCTAGTAACATATAAAATGTATACACTTAATAGGCAGTTAATGAAGTATAAATATTTCCACAAGAGACCTCCTTTGTGGAGTTTTTTTTTCCTTGATACACATAGTAAGGGAGGAGGGTAGGGTTCGAACCCTGAACATGGGGGAGGAGAGCCAGACTCCCATGCCACTGCACTACTAAGGCGCTGGCTACTCTATGGAGTTTCTATCTCCCCCTGCTGAGGTTTTTCTCTCTTGGTGCTTTGCGTGCCTAAGTGGCGGGTTTCGGCATTTTGGTTGGAGGGAGGTTATCCGACGTGGGGGCTCTTGCCTGGGTTGGTATTTCAATTTTTGTTGTGATTGTCATCTGTACCTAGATGGTGGAACTCAAGGGAAGGAGAGCAAGTTCAGGCATGGAAGGCTGGGTAGAAGCAGTGTGGAGGATGGGAAATCAAAGGGAAAGTGTTGTGATGATGATATCATTGCCGATTTCGTTCAAAAGGGGAAGGCCAGTGTTGAAGTGGATGATCGAGGTTGATAGTAGCGACGATTTTGACCTTAATCCGATAAGTTTCTCTGTCCCATTCTCTACAATTTGGCCTGGCTTGCGGGGAATCTTGGTACTTCTTCTCAGATCTAGTGTCTTTGGGTTGGGGTTTAAGAGGTGGCCATGATTGGAGTCTCTTTGAGCTGATGGATCGTTCTAGCTGGCGACGGAGCTCTTCTCCATGCAACAGTTGTTTTTTTGATACATAGGCGATAGGGGATGGGTGATCGAACCCAGTACAAGGGGGTGGGGAGACTACTCCCAATACTACTACACTACTAATAGTGCCGGTCCATGCAACAGTTGTTTTTTTTTTTTTGATTAAATGCAACAGTTGTTCTTGCGTGGTGATGGTGAATTTGTTCTCTTAGTAGCAGACAAAGTCTTGAATGGGATGGGATTGTTAGGATGGTTTGGTTGGGTCTGAGCCTTTTACTTATTGTGTTTTATTTTGGGCCTCTTTTGTTGTACTTTGATATATTTTAGTAATATAGTATATTTCTTGCCCCAAAAAAAAAAGTTAATGTCGTATGAGAGGGACTGGGAACAAAGAAAATAGACTTATTATCCTATTAGATGGGATAATAAGTCTATCAGGTATTTTGGGGCTGTTTGGGGACACTAAAAAATTAATGGGCTTTAGAGTGCAATGTACTTTTTTTTTTGGAAGCTCCCATTGAAGTGCTTATTAGTCCATTGAAAGCCAACCTCCCTTTTTCAGACCATTTTGCCCCAAAAGAAAAAAGGGATGAAATCAGAAATGAACTTGTAGGGACTAGGTTTAATTAAGCACTTTATTGTGTTGTAATTTATTTAATGGAATTTTACCATTTTATTTGGTACATTTATATTTATTTTTGATTTTTTTATCCCAAATTATTACATTTTATACGGCACATATGTGTTTATGTGAATTTGATTCATGCCCTTTTCAGTCATTTTCCATCTCATCTATCTTTTTTTAAGCTATGCCAAACAAGTTCTCATTACAAACAAAAGCCACTTCTACTACTGTTATTCCAAACACAAATCACATCAGAAAAAAGTCCATCAGAAAAAAGTCCATTAAGAAAAGTCCATCAGAAATAAAAACCACTTCTCCTACAACAATCCCAAACGGAAAATGGGGAATCAAACCAGAAAAATAAAGAAACACTAAAAGAAATTCTTATACGAACTTAGTTTGCTAACTTACTTGTGGTCAGACCATTCACAAGCAAACACTTCAGGTCTAATCTAGAACATTTTAATCTAATGAGACATTTGTGTGAGGGGAAAAAACACAACACCACTCCATTATTTACTTTTTTCCCCTAAAAGAATTTAATCAATTTATTTCAATCTCTCTCCTGTTCTTCATGACTTTATCTAGAACTTTTCCTCCAAAACCCATGTTCTTTTCTCTCTCTTCCCCTTTTCCGCAAATAATATGTTTATATTCAAATATCTAACTAATTGTCTTTTTGGACAAGACCAAAAGTCTTTTATTGTAGTGTTGTCTTTCTTTTGACAAAAAAAGAAAAAAGTGTTGTCTTTCTCAATATCTAACTATGCATACACCAATGGCTCATGCAGTGGTGGCTTTGGAAAGTGCCTTCGTTATATGTAATTTGTCAATCTCATCATCAAGCTATAATACTTGTTTTTCTCCATGTAAGCATTTCCAAATCTTGATATTTTATCGCGAATATGAATTACTTGGAATAGGAGTTAAGATGCCTCCTCCAGCGTTTTGACCAACTCCAGGATTGAATCCCCTTTCTTTAGTGAAAGTGTTTGACTCCTTTGTCAGTTGAATCTAACGTAAATCAAAATTTGTTGGTTATGATGAGTACATTTTTAGAAACATTCGCTATGAGAACGGACTGGTTTCAGACTTTCAGGCTTCATTCACTTTTATTTTTTGGTCAACATTTATTACATTTGACTTGGGCTTTAAAACAGACTTGTATGTGGGCTTCAGTTAGCAGTTCATGGGCTTTTAGAATTAGCCCAAAATAACTAAAATCGAATATTTGGGCCAGCTGTTTTAGGCCTTTCTATTAGCCCTTATATGTGTCTGGTGTTTATATCCTTGGGCCAGTCCTAATGGATTATTTTCCCAAGAAAATCTCTCCCCCAGCAAAGAAAAGAATGACGAAAGGTCCGTGGCTTTATTATTATTATTTTTTCCTTATACTCGATTTTCCTCTATGTTTTTTTTAAAATAAACAAATATTTTATATACAATTTAAAAAACAAATATGCAACCTATCAATTTTCTCTTTTGTTCGAGGACTTGATCAATATATTTTCTTATTATCCATTCCAGATTAGAGGGAAAAACAAAATCAGATTCATACAATATCATTTTATTTCTCCACTTCCATAGGCACCGCCAATATTACACTTAAAAATAAGGTTATAGATAACTGTATATCCATTCATTGTCCCTAATCATGAACCATATAAGGTTTATTTGGATTAAAGCTGCTAAGCTTAAATTTTTTTGAATGAGATTTTGCAAACTAAAGTTAAAGTAAAAACTAATTAGTGTAATGTGATTTATATTTAAATAATCTTGTAAAATAAGTCACTTTAAAATAAACTTGTTTGAATGATATATTAAAGGAAAAATCCCACAAAAGTACATTTAAAATACGGAAAAGACAAATCAGGGAGTCCAATATCACATATCTCAAGTTAAACTTGTAGGAGGGATTTGAGAATTGAAAATGCTCCCAAATAACCAATATGGCCTTGACAACATTTGACGAGTTCAATATGTTAATATGTATACTGAATTTGTTAATTGTAATTCTTAAATGGGCTTATGATATGTGCAGTGACTGCAAGTAAGGATTTTTGCAGTAAGGTTGATACTGCACTATTTTGATTCCTAATTCCTAAATTGGACCTATTTGATTTATTGTTGCAATTAAAGAATAGAGAATCTGGTAATTGATTCCTAATTCCTACATGGAAATAAATCACCGCAATCTTCATTTGCCTTTTTGCTGGAAATCACAATCAACATTATCTCAATAAATCATCGTGATTTTTTGATATTATAACTATTACGCTTTTTTTTTTTCCAACGACATAGCACAAAACGGTACAGTATCAACCTCACTGCAAAAACTCTTACATGCAGTCACCGCACACATCATTTCCCCTTCTTAAATTGTTATTTTCTATAGTTAAGTTGATTATGCATTGCAATTAGCGGTTTCAGGATTTATATTGACAACTTGAGTTCTTTAAATACCAACAACTTTGTAGGTAATATTTTGAAGCAATACATGTCAAATGTCACTTACTACTTTAGTATAGAGAATAACAACATAAAAAGTGCAATTAACAACTTCAGTATATATATTGAAAACTTGAGCTCCTCAAATATTGTTAGGGACAGATTGGTCATTTGAAGGCATTTGCAAATCCCAAATTCCTCCCACTAGTCTAACTTAAGATTTGTGATATTGGACTTTCTGATTTGTCTTCTCCCTATTTTAAATATATATTTTTAGGATTTTCCTTATATTAAAAAGTCAGTTTTAGAACATTTAAATTTAAGGAAAAATAAAAAAAAAACCGTAATTTAAAAATGTTTCTTCAACCTAAAAGTGGTTTTTGCGTAAAAAATCGCTTGTTTTACAAACTATGTGAAACATCATTTTTTTTTCATCCAACTATTTTCAAAGTTCCAACTAACTTCAAAGACTTCTCAGTGCTATCCAAACAATTTCAAGATAATTAGTAGTTTTACCCATAATCAAGACATGTTAATGTATTTTATCTATACAATCCATATGAGTGACATAATTTATTAAAAAAATATTTCTTATTATTTTTTATAGGATTAAGTGCTCTAAAAAAATCTGTAATACTTAATGTAAATTGGATTTTTTTTTAATGCATTTGGCCCAAAAATTTATATATTTGATTCAAAAATTTATACATTTGGCCCCCCAAATATTTTTTCTTAAAAAATTAGTTAATGAGTATAAATTTGGCCCCCTAAGTATTTTTCCAAGGTCCATCCCTATCTACTCCCTCTGATTTTTATTATAAGGTACCAACTAGCAAGTTTATTTGGTTTTTTTTATAAGGCACTTGTTCCCAAGGAGCATTAATTATTTTTTTTTCATGTATGCTCATAATTAATAAAGGTAGTGGATGAGAGTAATAATTAATATAATATTAGAATTTAGTACAATTAATAAGGTAATATTAGAAATTACGGAGAACTTTATTGACTTTAACTATTTTTATTGGTGTGAGAGAATATGTAATTAGTACTTTATAATAAGGATCCAAAGGAGTACCTAAGTGTTTAGTACCTCATAATTATGGATCCATATAAATTTGGCCTAATAAAAGCTGACTCCAAGCCACAGTGTATTTTGTCAATAAATGCTAGATACATTCATCTTCTTGCTCAAGAAAAGGGGTGTTTCCCTATCTTAAGTATTGGATTATTCTTTCATAGTGAGATTTATTGTTATATATTAAATAATATCATAATATTAAATATAATAAAAATATACAATTATAATATTATTACATTGCATTAAATCTTACCCATTAAAATACAATTTAATACACAATATAATGGTTGAGAGTTGAGACATTAGGTTGAGAGAGAAGTTAATGAAGAGGCTCATTTCCCGTAATTAGAGTAATACTCTTTACCAGTGTTTAGGAACCCGGACCGGACCGGCCAGTTCGGATCGGAAACTGGCGAACCGGCCTGAATACCGGTCTGAGTTAGGCCAGAAACGAGTTGATTCGATAACTCCGAGTCAACTCGGCCTGAACCGGCCGAGTTGAGGGGTCACGGAGTCACCAAAAAAAAGATCCAAAAGTACAAATATCTGAAAAAAGAAAAAAGAGTTGGGTTGAAACAAAGATCAAGATCAACAAAGCACGGTGAGAAAGATGAGATCTAACTATTATTGGCAAGGAAGATGGCAAGGAGCGAAGTCATGAATTCGTCAATGGCGGTGCCTCATATTCGCTGAAGAAGGTGACCTGTGAACTGTGGAGAAAAATCTGAAATCACTGAGGCGACGGCAGCGGCACCTCATATCCACCGAAGGAGGTGCTGTCCTGTGCCGGAAGGTTGAATCGCAGACGAGAGAAGAGAAAAGTGTGAGGTGAAGAGAGGAGAAGAAGATGATAGAAGAGAAAGAAATGAGATTAATATTCATAGAAACAGAAACGTACGCGTGGGAAAGAGTGAGTATAATTACTTGAGAAAAGAAAATTGAAAGGCGTGTCACTTGTACTGTTGCGTGTTTGCTTTTCTGCACTCTGCAGCTTTTTTTTAAAATTAAAATATAAATATTTTACTTATTTTAATTAAATATATTTTTTAATTAATACCGGTTTGACTCCGGTCTGACCCATCGACCCAGTACCTCTACCAGTTCAGTCACCGATCCGATTTTTAGAACCTTGCTCTTTACACTACAAATTATATTTTATGTTTAGGACCGGATGTAGTATTTATATTGCTCTATGATTTTTGTTCTGGACAATTACTTCACCTTATTTCATTAAGGTTTTTATTTTTCATATTGATGTTGTAACTATATGTTATTTATAAAACTCATATCATTTATAAAACTCATATTATTTATAAAACTCATATCATTTTGTGTCAATAAACGGAAGTCGTTTTCTCTCTCGCTCTGAAACCCTAGCCGCTTCTTCGTCCCCTTCCCAAATCCTGGCTTCTGGCTCGCCGGCGGCATCTCAGCCGCCGGTGAGCCTCCTCTCTTACCACATCCGCAGCAGAAGCACGGTTTGAACCTCGAGATTTCAGGGCAGGCGTGGTTTTAGGCCGGAACAGAGATATAAAGTGGCGACCGGTGTCTTTCCTCGGCGTTGGCTCTCCTCTGGTATCCGGTCTCATCGCCTCTCCAGATCCGGCGTTCCTCTGGTTTCTGGTTGCAGCGGTGGTCTTCTCCCATCTCTGGCGGTGGGAGCTTTTGTTTGGAAGTCTTCCTCGACGACGGCCTTCCACGCGGCGGTGCTTTCCGGCTTGACGGTGGTCGCCGGCGGAGGGGTTGCTTTTCCTGTTGCCTTTCTCTTGTTTTTCGATTATGCTTCCTTCTTCGTGCTTTTAGATTTTGTTCCCTGTTTCATGTTTTTAGACTATGTTCTTGTTCTTGGCTGTTTTGTTCTATGTTGGTGTGTGTGTTCTGAGATGGTTAGGGATTGGAGGTTTTATGGTGGTGTTTTTGTGGTGATCTGGATTTGTAATTTTGGGGGAAGGGTTTTTCCGGTGGTCGATTCTGCTTTGTGCCTTACATATGTGAGGATTATTGGTAGGATTGTTAGATGGTGGCAGATCCAAATTACTAGTATTAGCCAAAATTTGTTTGGGAAGTGGTTGATATCACCAGAATTGCTTCAATGGAGCAAAAGTATTTTTCAAGATTCCAGTTGTCTTTCTTTGTCTGAGGTTGGGTTTTCTTTGTTCTGTTCCCTAAGTCAGGGAATTTATGTAGCTGATCTATGTGCAGCTTATTCTTATAAGGAGGTGTGCCCGATCGGGTGGGTTTTACAACCAGCACCTCCTTTTACGTCACTTCTAACCCTGGATGTTCAGAAAGCTGTTGGAGTTCTTGAGGTTGCTTTTATTCTCTTATATTTTGGGGTGATTTGCTTTCCTTACATTTGTTTTGGGTTTGTTGTATTTTTCAGTCGTTTTGTTCTAGTTTGTTTTCTTGGTGTAATTGTAATCGTTATGTTCTGTTGTAACTGTTATTGTTATTGTTAGTATTAATATATATTTCCTTTCGACCAAAAAAAAAAAAAATAATAGGATATTGATGTTGTATTATGTCAATAATAGGATATCATTTTGCGCTGAATAAAAAAATTCATGTGTACGCGACGCCACGGCCTGGAAGGCTCGAATATTTTGGCTCCGATCCTACCCCTCTTCTCTGTGACTGTCTCCATCTCTCTTCTTTTATAACTTTTTATTACTCTTATATACTTTCCTTTTTTTTTTTTGGATGTCTCCAGATGGATGATACCTATAAATTCCAAAGTTTATTCCTAACATTGAATTTGATTCTGCACCCTGCCTAAGGCCTGTTTGGTTCCCTCCATTTTCTATTTTTTTCCCCCAATTGCTTTCAGCCACCAAACGGGGCAAGGGGTGCCTGATGTGACTTTGGTGTTGTGCCCCTGCCGCCGGTTTTTTTTCCTATTTGTCACTTTTTAAATAAATAATTATCATTTTACCACTCTTTTCAAAATATTTCCCAATGTGCCACATTTAGTCGACTAAACCACGGTTTAGTCGACTAAAAATCACGGAATTTTTTTTTTAAAAATCCCAGTCATTTAGTCGACTAACCCACTTGGATTAGTCGACTAACCCACTTGGGTTAGTCAACTAAATGTCGGCAGAGGGGTTTTTAAAAAACCCCCCAACGATCGACTAAATTGCTCCCCAAACCTCTCTCCCTCTGTTTTTCTAACTAAATCGGTGCTGAATCCGTTAGTGGGTTGCGGAGGAAACTTCAATCTAGTGGCATTTGCGTCGTAATCGGTATGTTTTCATCTCTATTTTGTGATTTCCACCATAGTTTTTGCGTCTCTCTAAATTTCACTCTAGGGTTTTCTCGCGGCTTTTTCAGAATACGCTAGACTAAAAAAAACCGGTAGGTTTTCTAAACCCGATCGGCGTATTTAATGCAAAATTAATCGTCATTAATTTTTGAAATTCAAATTTTAGATCTGGATTAAAATATATTAATTATATCTATATGATAGATCTAAACTAATAATATTTATTTAATCCGTATTAAAAGCGGATTTGAAATTTAAATTTTGAATCTAGATTAAAAACTATATTAATTAAATCTATCTAATAGATTTTATCTAATCTATTTATTTAATCCAAATTTAAAAGCCTTCTGATTTAATTTATCTTTATAAATTAAATCCGAGAAACAATATCTATCTATTTAATTTAATATGATATCTATTTCAGATTTAATATTAAATCTGGGATAGATATCAGATTTTTCCGAGAAACGATATCTATTTATTTAATTAAATCTGATATCTATCTCAAATTTAATATTAAATCTGAGATAGATATCAGATTTTTCCAAGAAACGATATCTATCTATTTAATTAAATCTGATATCTATCTCAGATTTAATATTAAATCTGAGATAGATATGAGATTTTTCCGAGAAATGATATCTATCTATTTAATTAAATCTGAGATAGATATCAGATTTAATTAAATAGATGTATATTGTTTCTCGGATTTAATTTATAAAGATAAATTAAATCATAAGGCTTTTAAATTTGGATTAAATAAATAGATTAGATAAAATCTATCAGATAGATTTAATTAATATAATTTTTAATCTAGATTCAAAATTCGAATTTCAGCTTTTAATACGGATTAAATAAATATTATTAGTTTAGATTTATCATATAGATATAATTAATATATTTTAATCCAGATCTAAAATTTGAATTTCAAAAATTAATGACGATTAATTTTGAATTAAATACGCCAATCGGGTTTAGAAAACCTACCGGTTTTTTTAGTCGAGCGTATTCTGAAAAAGTCGCGAGAAAACCTTAGAGTGAAATTTAGAGAGACGCAAAAACTATGGTGGAAATCACAAAATGGAGATGAAAACATACCGATTATAACGCAAATGCCACTAGATTGAAGTTTCCTCCGCAACCCACTAATGGATTCAGCAGCAATATAGTCAGAAAAACAAAGAGAGAGAGGTTTGGGGAACAATATAGTCGATTAGGGTTCCATTAAGCCGCCATTGAAGTTTTTAAACAACCCCTCTGCCGACATTTAGTCGACTAACCCAAGTGGGTTAGTCGACTAAATATATTTAGTCAACTAACTCACTTGGGTTAGTAGACTAAATGTCTGGGACATTCAAAAAAAATATTCCCCGATTTTTAGTCGACTAAACCACGGTTTAGTCGACTAAATGTGGCACATTGGGAAATATTTTGAAAAGAGTGGCAAAATGGTAATTATTTATTTAAAAAATGGCAAATAGGGAAAAAAGCCCCCTGCCGCCTCTCAATTTTGGGATGGTTGCCAAATGTTTTTTATTATGGTCTTTTTATATGAAATAAGTGATATTTTGATATCTTATGGATAAAACATTAATGTGTTTACAAATTTTCAAGGATTTTAAACTCCAAAATTATGTATTTTTTTAAAGCAAAATTTACAGTTTTAAATCCTTAAAAAATCATAAAATATTGAAACTAGCTTCATTTTTTTTTTCCATAATGCATCAAAATGTCCATTATTTAGAGGAAAAAACATTTGGGAAAGGTCCGAAATTGAGGGGCAGTATGAGGCACAACACCAAAGGTACTTGAGGCACCCATATCCACAACCAAACAGGGTCTTAAAAATTCTCCTTTGGCGTAGCCCCCACCTCCTCTCCGCGCCCCATATATATATGCACCTTCTCTTTCTTGCTCTCCCAGATCCAGAGCCTGCAATTCTTCACTCTTGTTCTTCCATTTTTCACTGTGAAAAGTGTAGCCAGGCACTTGATGAGATGGGGTTGTCCGATTACATAGAAGCATTAGAATCAGAACACAGTAAGATCCTTGTCTTCTCCAAAGAGCTTCCTCTTTCCTTGGACCTCGTTACCCATTGTAATTAATCAAACCTTTCTTTCTCATTCTCTCTGGGATTATTTTATTCCTTCAATTCTCTGATATAGCTCCCCTGTTCTTTGTTTTTCTTTTTTCTTTTTGGTGTGTTTTTAGCCATTGAAGCCTGTAGGCTACAGCTGCGTGGAAGGAGGACAACGTCGCCGGAGCAGAATTTGAAGGGCGGCCGACAATCATGGGAATTGGAAGGACCTGTTCTGGAGGAGTTCATACCCATCAACAAGAAAAGAATTTCCAAAGATGATGAAGAAGATGAGTAACACTCACACAAACCCAAGATTTTCAAACATCACAAATCGGATTGGCTTAGATCCGTCCAACTCTGGAATAATAATCCACAATCCCCACTTAACGAGGTACTATACGACACAAAGTTTAAATATTTATATTCCCTGAATCTTCACCCCTATGATATAAATGATAGGCAACACGTGATATGATTAAATCAATGTAGCTTTCTTAATCTTTCTAAAAAGTAAAGTGAATTATATCTTATATTTAAGATTAGAGAGAGCGAGTATCTATGTTTATAAAGTCAAGGAAAGAATAGTGATCAATTAATCCTGACTTGGTGACGGAAAAAAAAATCTCAGGATATTCCTGGTCGGAAAACGTCGGTCTTGGAAGTAATTAAGGGACATGGAGGTGCCTTTCAGCCATTTCACAGAGAAGCAACAAGTGTTGGAAAGACTACTACTGGATCAACGGCCAATGAAGCGTCCTCCTCGCCAGCGCCGGCGCCTCCACCAGCCGCCGGGAGCAACAAGAAAGAAGGACGCAATAATAATAATAAAAGGAAGCAACGACGATGCTGGTCTCAGGAGCTGCATAAGCGCTTCTTGAACGCCATTCACCAACTCGGTGGAGCAGATTGTGAGCAAATAAAAATCTCTTTGTTCACCAAAAAGGATTTTTGTGTGTCTCAATCATCAATCAATTTCGTTACATACTGCTTAATATAGAACACAGTAGACTTTTTATTATAGAGATTAAGAAAAATTAATTAAATAAAATTAAAGTGTTTATATTTATAGTTTTTTATCAAACTAATTTACATAATTTATAAACTAATATATAATTTAATAATGTATAATATATATATATATATATAATGAAGTAGCTTATTTAGATTCCCTTAACCTCTAAAAAAATATGAATTAAGTCTTATATCAAAGACCAAATTAAAGTAGTAGAGTAGAATCTGCATTCCTCATTGTCCTGTGAATATGATTATATATATATGGTTTTTCCAGCTGCAACACCGAAGCAGATAAGGGAACTTCTGAAGGTTGATGGCCTAACAAATGATGAAGTAAAGAGTCATTTACAGGTATCAGAAGAAAGAAGTTAGAACAATAAATATTTTAGTATTCGTATCAATCTTTTTTACGCTGATTCAAATATATATATGGGCAGAAATTTCGATTGCACGCGAAGAGGTCAAGCCCATTGATACAGAACAATGGCGATTCGCAAATGGCTCCATTTGTATTGGTGGGGAATTTTATAGCGCAACAACCGCCGCCCGGACATGCGGCGGCGGTGGCTACTTCGAAGGCTTCGTCAGAGAAAGTGACGACAACGATGCAGCTGCCTTGGATTTATGCGCCGGTGGCGTCACATGCAACTGGGATGGCACGGGCGGCGGTTCCGACTAAGTGTAGGGAGAGGCGATTGGATTTGGAGAATTGTCGTTGGGGACGTTCAAATTCAGAGGACAGCGAAGTGGCTGATCATTCAAATTCACCATCGTCTTCCTCCACTCATATTTGAGGATGATATTCCAAAAACACAAAATATAAAAAAATAATAATAATAATTTTATAACCAAATTACAGTTCAAACTTCAAAGTGGTCTCGGATATTCTCTTCTCAATTATAGAGATTTGTAGCATTGACGACATGGTTTTGTTTTAAGGATGACAATCTTAAAAAACACTTTGTTCTTGTAGTTGATTAGTTTGTGTGTTTATAGATTTTTTTTTTGGATTTTTTTTTACAAGAACTGTTCTATAGTTACAATGAAATCCAATTTTGAGGGAAAAAACAAGAAACCTTATTCAGGGTACGTCCAATGAGAAATTGAGAATCTTGAAAATTACTATCACTAGTGTTATAAGAAAAGAAAATTGTCCATAAATTAAAATACTGGTAGTTTTGAAAAATTTATTGCTAATAAGTATAATGTATTTAAAAATATAGAATATGAAATCTACCTTAATAAAATCTACCTTTTTTTAATTAAGGTAGATTTCATATTAAAGGCAGTAATTCATTTTTTTTTTATTAAGGTAGATTTTATATTAGTACTCATTACTCTTCATTAAGTTCACCACCTTCCTTTCCCCCTGTTGCCAGTGGCATCCTGCCTTTAATATAAAATCTACCTTAATAAAAAAAAAAAATTGAATTACTGCCTTTAATATAAAATCTACCTTAATAAAAAAAAAAAAGTGAATTATAAAGTGGCTCTTACATTAAAGAACCGATAGAGTATTAAGTGAGTATTAAGTTAACGGAGACTTAAATGACAACATCACTACTCACTCCTACATGTTAACTTGAGCACTTTTGTAGAACTTCGATTTTTTTTTTTTTTGGGGTACATTATTATAGGATATAATGTTGTCTATTCTATACTTATTTTAACCTTTAATATAAAATATATTTACTTAATTTGATTAAGCATGTATTTTATAAAACATACCTTATTTGAAATAAGAAAAGTGTGGCAAATATTTCTAAAAAAACTTATATTTAAGACAAAAATCAACTTTCCTAATACATATAATTTTATTATATGTAAAGTTTGAATCCTCAACTTTATCTCTTAAAAAATAAAAATATTTCTATTTGACACAAATCCGGGATTATCATTAGTTAAAATTAATTATATAATAATCTAACAAATTCTAGAATCTGAATCCCTCATTATTTTATTTTAAAAAATTGATCATAGTGAGATGGTAAATCCCTTTCTAAGATTGCCCAACCCAATATGCACTCTGAATTGAGTTCTTTGGCTTCTTCTTCTTTCCCCACAATTATTTAATTTATATAATACATATATATTCTAAATCAATTTTATTAGGCTCTCATGATTAAATTGAAAATATGATTATCAATATGTTAGTTTATTCGGTTTAGCTACTCCTCAAACATTAGCTTGTTGCCCAAATTATATTATTAAACAATGATTCACTTATGGTATATTAATTTCTCAAGTAATTAACTCATGAGTTGTCTGTTTATTAATTTATGATAAGATATTATTCATTTATTCTTATCTCATTTTAATCACAATGTTTATTATTTTTTTTATCCAAGTAAACATCAATTTATTCAAACTGTTATAAATATAACGATATATATGAGATAAGAGATAAAGAACAAGAACAAGAGAATAGAGAAAAGAGAAAGAGGAGGGTAATTCTTATTAGAGTATGTCTTAAATATATAACATATACCTTCTATATGTAGGCACAACTCTTTAATATATAATTAATGTGATTCCATAATCGTAGTGATTAATAGATGAGAATATGAAACTACAGCAAATAGGAAATAATGGAAGATATAGATATCTACAAATATAATATTCATAACACAAACTATTTTTTCCTTTGTTTTCATTTCATACTGTTTGATTATTTCATTTCATTTCATTTTATTCCCTCCACAAGGCAGAAATTTAATTTGCACCGACTATAATGTAAAGAGAAGAATCTTGATGGAATCTTCTCCATTGTTGGAGAGACGTCTTCAAAATCAATATTTCATCCTCGTAACCAAAGATAATAATAATACAACAAATCTCTAGGTTTAATCCAATGTTAATTCAGAACGGGTAAAAGAAAAAAAAAATCCAATGGTTCAACTTTACAGGTTTGGCCGAAAAAAGAAAACATTAAAATTTTTAGTACATTTAAGCTTAATTTACTTATTTTTAATTATTAGTTGAACTAAAGAAATCACGAAAATTACATAACATGATTGGGTTTCTTCAAGGTTAACTGTTTCGTAAATGAATATATATTTTTAAATTTTTACATGCCTTTTATTTAATAAAATAAAGTGATCAAAATTTACTCCACTTTTTTTTTTTTTGCCAACAAAATTTTCTTAAAATTGAATCTATATAGGGTTTGAAATTAACTAAGTTACATAAAAACTTGACTTCCTAGATGTTTAAGGGAAAAAAATATTTATTCAAAATAGTTTTTAAAAGCATAATGAAACTTAAAATATTAGTTCAAATTAAATAGATTGAGGAAGTTGTTAATTAGTCTCATACATTGTTGTCAAACTCGGCGAGTTGACTCTCCGAGTTTACTGTATTTACACTTCTAGCTTACAAAAACGAGTCGAGTTAGTGGTAAACTTGTGCTAGTTGTACACTCGATTAAACTCACGAGTTTATACACCGAGTTTACCGTTTTTACGTTTCTAACTTGCAAAACCGCGTTAACTTACTCTTAAATTCGTGTTAACTTTTTTGATTTGATCATGCTCAATGGCTTTATATAAAAATTTCTTTATTAAATATAATAAATGATGAATGTTGATAGATTTAATTCAATTATTTAGATTTAAAAGATATTTAAATCAAATTGTTGTCATTTTTATATTTTAATTATTTAATTATATACTAGTAATACCTATCTTACCTATATAAAAGCAGAGCAGTAAGCGGCTCTCTACTTGACAACTGTTCTCCTTATTTTATTAACCCACTTTCTTTATTTATTAATTTAAATCCTTTTTTTACTAACCGGAAAATCCTGGCTGATGATATTGTTAAATTTTTCTTCATTTTTTTAAAATTTTTTAACTCTTACCTATATAAAAGCAAAGCAGTAAGCAGCTCTTTACCTGACAATTGTCCTCCTTATTTTATTAACCCACTTTCTTTATTGAGTAATTTAAATCCTTTTTTTTACTAACCATCAAGTTTATTAACCTACTTTCTTTATTTATTAATTTAAATCCCTTTTTACTAATCGTCAAGTTCACACCCTCCAATTATTATTCTTGACACTTGTCCTCCTTATTTTATTAACTTATTTGAAATATTTTGTAATCTTTCCTTTAATCTCTCATTATATCGAAAATCCTGGCTGATGATATTGTTAAATTTTTCTTCATTTTTTTAAATTTTTTTAACTCTTACCTATATAAAAGCAAAGCAGTAAGCAGTTCTTTGCTTGACAATTGTCCTCATTATTTTATTAACCCACTTTCTTTATTTAGTAATTTAAATCCTTTTTTTTAACTAACGATCAAGTTTATTAACCCACTTTCTTTATTTATTAATTTAAATCCTTTTTTTACTAATCGTCAAGTTCACACCCTCCAATTATTATTCTTAACACTTGTCCTCCTTATTTTATTAACCTATTTGAAATATTTTGTAATCTTTCCTTTAATCTCTCATTATATCGAAAATCCTGGCTGATGATATTGTTAATTTTTTCTTCACTTTTTTAAAATTTTTTAACTTTTACCTTCTTTTTAATTTTTTTGTTCTTACTTTCCTCTGCATCTGCTCATCTTCCATGTATATCATCATTTTCGACTGAATAAAATATTTAATAATAACTTTCCCTTTATCTCTCCTTATATTGGTATTTTTTTCAATTTTTTGACACTATTTTAAAAAGTGTCTTTCTTTTATCCTTTACCTTCTTAATTAAATATTTTAAAATAATTTATTCATTTTTTACGCCTAATTGTTTTCATATATTAACGCTTCCTGGAGAGGATCAGCGAAATTCAGAGCTGATTTTTTTTTTGGATTTATTATATTCAATACATATTTATTTTTTTAAGAAATAAATATATTATCAGAGCTCAACCTAACTTCTACTTGTGGTGCAACTATCTGACTAATGGTTGTGGTGACATCTGTTCTTTATGACGTTGTGGTCACAGGGAGGAATAAGTTATCTAACCCTGCTTCACGTATGTTCATCTAACCATCCATGGCAAAATGGCAGGTTAAAAATACTAAAAGAAAAAAAATAAAAAGATGGGACGATTGTGAATTATGGATAACTAGCATAGATCTCGTGCAATGCATAGATGTAAGTTTAATAAAATGATCTATATTGTTTTACCGTAATATTACTTAAAGATGTATTAATTGTATTTGTAATTGTTTTATATAATAGCAAAGCTAATTGTTTTCATCACCATATTGAAGATTAAAACATGAAAAAACACGATCTCTAGCCGTGTGCGCACGATGTCATCATGGGAAATTAGGATGTGTGCACGACAACATGAAGAGACCAACTTCCAAATATATATATATATATATATATATATATATATATATATCCAAATTTAAATTTAAATTAAGGGTCATACAATCTTTTGGTCCTTCAAAATTTAAATTTACTTATATAAGAAGACAAATAAATAAGAAATTATCTTAGTTAATTTATTTAGAATTTGAATCCCTATATTATCTCTAACTACATCTCATATATTTGTTCTAGGAAATAAATTTTGACTAAATAAATTTTGAAGATTAAAACATGAAAAAACACGATCCTTAGCCGTGTGCACACGACGTCTGCTAACACGACATCATGGGGAATTAGGGTGTGCGCACAACAACGTGAAGAGGCCAACTTCCAAAGAAATATATATATATATATATATATATATATATATATATATATAGCCAAATTTAAATTAAGGGTGATACAATCTTTTGGTTCTTTAAAATTTAAACTTACTTATATAAGAATACAAATAAATAATGAATTATCTTACTTAATTTATTTGGAATTTGAATCACTATATTATCTATAACTACATCTCATATATTTGTTTTAGGAAATAAATTTTGAAGATTGAAACATGAAAAAACAGCAAATTCAAATGCATTTTGAAGATAAAAACATGAAAAAACAGTAAATTCAATTACGGTTATTGATGAAAAATATCTAGTTATTATTGAGGACAAAATAAGATTGATAAAAAAGTTTGTAACTACCTTCCCTAATTATAAGGAAAGATAAAAGGAAAGTTGTTACAAAATATTTTAAAATATTAAATTGAAAATGTGAAAAATCAAATGAAGGGCCTCATCAGTTAATCTAAGAAAGAGGATAATTAAGGGAGTTAATAGAGATATTTATTCTAATAAATTGTATACATAAATTATAAATTAAAATAGTAAGTAAATAGTTTTACTTTGACAGATAGTAAAACAAAGAGGACAGATGTCAGGTACAAAGAAATGGTAGGCATAAATTATAAATTATAAGTAAAATGAGTTATTTTGACAGTTTGTAGAATAAAAAATACAGGTGTCAAGCAGAGTTATTTTGACAACTTGTAGAATAAAAAATACAGATGTCAAGCAAAGAGCCGCTTACTGCTCTGCTTTTATATAGGTAAGATGGAGAAGGTAATTATACGATAATTTGGAAATTAATAATGGTGGATACTAAAATATTTTTAAGAAATGGATAACAGGAAAGATAGTCACACAATATTTTGTAAATTAATAATAGGAGGGTAGGTACAAAATTTTAAGAAAAAAGCAAGGCGGTTATCAAAGATAGACAATGAAAAAGACAATTACACAATATTTTGAAAATTAATAATAGGGATTATAGCTGAGTACAAAATATTTAGTAAATATTTTAATTATTCCCTTAAAAATATGGGTGATATTTTACATAAGAATACAATAATAAATACATGCTCCCTCAACGCGCATTTGAGCGGGTCTAGGCTAGTTTAATAATAAAAGTAAACTCTTACGAGTTTACAATTCAAGTTTACATCACTGTCACAAGTTTGTTTAAACTCGTGAGTTTGACAACCTTAATCTCACATACTCCCTCCGGTCCACAATATAAATTAATTTAGGTAATTTATCAGAATCAATAAATAGTAGTAAATCCATTAAATTTGTCTTAAATTAAAAGAAATTTCTAACTTTACACATATTAAATAAGGTACTAAGAGAGAAAGAGAGAGAAATATAAAAAGTTATTTATCAAAAGAAATATAAAAAGTTATATTTAAACATTAAGTATACGGAAAAAATTCACAAATAAGCATTATAAGTTTCTCTCTAAATGACTTATACGGTATATTGTGAATCAATGGAGTATTTTTTATTAAATCACCCTAATCATCTTCTTTAATTTCCTCCTTTTATATTGAGAGAAAGTGGATAGGATTAATTTGAGAAGAAAATTGATAAATATATACGTAGAATAAACATTATATTTAATATTAATATCAACTATTTAATTATTACAATTTTTGTCACCTCTCATGCCTAAGCTTTTTTCAATTCCAAAAACCTTTGGATTAGTCTTTAATTTACACATAATATTTAATAAATGACCCTAAAGCTTAAGATACGAACATTGAATCTAATTCAACCACTTTGGTCAAAACTTTATCAAGAAGGGTGTCGCCAATCAATCAATCCTCACTAATTAATGATTATGAATATACAGTGTGTTAGGTATATGTTGGATATTCTATTCTGAATTACTTCCACGAAAATTACAATAATATTCTTTCTTATCCTCACATAAATATCTCTTGATTAATTAATAATATAGTTAATTCATGTCAATTCTTAGAAATATTCACTAACGAAGCGAGATAATCCCAAAACACAATCTTAAGCTTCTACTTGAAATTGTGGAACACTTTTGTCCCCCGAATCCTATTTTAACATTATTAATTATATATTCTTTTTCTTGTTAATTTGTATATTTTCATTTAAGTATATGTTTGAAGGCGTACGTGAAGGATCAGATCAATGAAAGTTAAAGTGAAGGTCATTTTTACCAAACCATAATGTGTCACTGTTAAAAAGATTTTCATGACCCTAATTAACTTCGAGGGGTCTCTTCCTTCATCAATGGGTTAACTATGACAAAATTTACCTATTCAATATTTCAATGTACACTTTTTTTTCCTCTTTTTTTTTTTAATAAAAAAATAAAAAGATAAGATTCATAAAGCTTTTGAGATTCTAATCTGTGACTTGTAATTTGTACTTTGTAGTAATCAACGCAACTAAGCGGATCAAAACGCTGCATGGGGGTTTATCCTTATTATAAGCTTAAGCAATTGATTGATATTATTTTCTTAATAGGAACAAATGGATTTTAATTTTTTTAATCATGCGACAATAATAATTTTAAACCTTCATTGACGTTAGCACCTTACAATATACTACCTTCGGTCCTAATTATAAGAGTTAGTTGACTTTCTTTGGAAAGATTAAGGAAGCTAAATAAGTTACTTAATTATTTCATATGTTGTGTATCCTTAAATTATATATTAGTTTATTAGTTAAATTAAGTAGTTAATTTGAAGAAAAAAATAAAAATAAAAATGCTCTAAAGTAATTTAATTAGCTTCCATAATCTCTCTAAAAAAGTCAACTAACTTTTATAATTACAACCGGTGAAAGTACAAATTATTGGTAACAACACCTCCAGAAATATAACAAAAGTGTAGTTTGAGTTGTGGTGAGGGCACTGTCTTTATGACATATTTCGCACCTGTTAGCGGCACTTTTCAAGATAAAATGAACCCTTCTGCCAAAAAGCAAGGTAACAAAACAGTAGAAAGATAACATTGTAATTCATAAAAAGAGAGAGGATGAGAACTTGTGGATAGAGCTCAGTGTTAGTTGATCCCGATCCTTTGACCTCGGTTGTATATGGCCAAGCACAAAAAACTGACTCTTTAGAGGGTAAAAACTATGTTACCATTGAGCAACTATGAAGATTATTAAATATAGGGTTAAGGTGCAGATTTAGCAACAAACTATTACAATAGGAGCATCAGCACAAATATTAATTGAGAGTATCTTAAATACCAACAAACAATTAAAATGTGTTAAAAAATACAACCCGTTAGATTTTTTTTAACTTAACGGACGTTTATGGACTTTCCACATGTCTAGGTGGCTCCTTCATGTCCCCTTCAGCTTGGCATCTTCGAGAAATTTATTCCAGCCTTTTTTTTTCCGCTCAGATTTATTCCAGCCTTCCCACCTTCTATTTTCCTCTCTCAATTTTTTCCTAATCTTTATTTTTCATCCATTGCAGACCCAGCCAATCTTTGGTCGTTGGTCATATTCCAAAATATCAGTTTCTCAAATTTGCTTCTTCTTGCTTTTGTGTTTTTGGGATTTACCAAACCACATCCCAGCTATTTTTCATTTTCCAATTCTAAATCCTTCCCATCCAAATCAACACCGAAGAGATGCTTGTCAGTAAAGTTGGATTTGCATCAAGCTTTAGTGGAGTTCTTAGCTGTGAGTGTGTGGTTTCGTTGGAGTGGGAAAAGTGTAGAGAGAGAGAGAGAGAGACAAAGGCAGCCATGGTAGTGAGGAAGGTGGGGAAGTACGAAACCGGGAGGACAATTGGGGAGGGAACCTTCGCCAACAAAGAGACTGGTGAGTGTCGCTATGAAAGTGCTCAACCGTAGCACCATCATCGATCAAGAGCAAGATGAATTTCCCTTCTTCTTCGGTTCTTTTAATTGAAGTTGTGATTTCCCTGACTTCTTCATTTCGTTGGTGAAACGACTTGTGGCAGTTGATCATTTAGAGCTAGGGCTTAGCTAATTGCATTGCTAAACCAGACCTGTATATACCTAGTACGCTTCTGCAATTTTTTGATTTCGCCTTCCATGGGTTTCGCCGGTTTCTTTCTTTATCACAGTTCTCTTTGCTTTTCTCTTCAACTTTTTCATTTTTGTGCTTCTTTTTTGTCTTTATCGATTGCCTTGAACACAAATAAGGAAAAATCAAATTTTTTCTGACACAATATTTCCACATCTTCTATATCTCTTCGCCACATCATCAAAGAAAGTCACATAAACGGCACCTTTAAAAAAATCTAACGGCAGTTGTGTTTTTTTCCACTTTTTAATTGTTTGTTGGTATTTAAGGTGCCTTAAATTAATATTTATGCCAGATACTCTTATCATAATAGTTCATTGGTAAATATGCACCTTAACCTTTAAATATATTTAATGACAATTATAAATCAAGAATTAGTTATGATTTAAAATCATTTAATGCAATTAAAACAGTTTGATTAAAGTACAGTTATCTCCAACAGTCAGTACAAAGTCTCATCATATTAGCCAAATTTATATTTTATTATATATTGGATCATTTTCAATCTTAAGTAAGTTATATGAGACTTCTTCCTTTAACACATATAGAAACACAATATTTACAACAATCTTATCCCTACCCTACCCGCCTAGCTTTTGGCTTATTTTCAACACTTGAATTAACCGTAGGGGGTAGATTTTTGCTTTAAAGGTTTAAATAAAATATAATTTGCCGAAATACATATAGGTGAGTAATTAACATAAATTTTAGTCATTTTCTTAATTTTAGACAGATTAGTGCATAAGCATGCCATGCAATGATAATAAATTATATTTTTACGCATCGGGAAATTGTCAATCACCAAGTTTAAACTTGGATTTTATCCCAACTTCATCATTTAAGGCAAACAAAATACTCCCTCCGGTCTTAATTATAAGAACACTTTTCTAGTATAAATTGCACTATAAAAGTGTTCCTATAATTAGGACCGGAGGTAGTACTTGTTATCACTGTAAGAGATCGAATTCATTTGGATCTTTTTATTGAACAACTTGCCTGTGCCATTTTTTTTTCAAGTCTCCCTATAGGTGAGTTATATAATTTCTAGAATTGTAAAACAAGTAGGCTCTAGTTGATTCGAAGACCACCTAATTAAGCATCATATAATATAATAAAATAATATATAATAATATGGCTTTATACTAGTGTTAATTAGACAAATTAATACTCTCTTATCTCAAATATAAGTCATTTCTAACTAATTTACGTATACCAATAAAAAGAATTAAAACATTAATTTTTTCATAAAATTCAAATAATTTATAATATTACTCTTCTTAATTACACTAAACTTCAATATTATATTAATGTTTACTCTCTATCATCACTATCTTTATTAAATATAAGAATTTATTGAGAAAAAAACGTAATAATACTTATTGTAACTAACAAATATCTTATAAAAAGTATTAAAAAACACTATAGAATGCGTCATATGATAGAAACTCAGTAGCTGTATATATATGTAAAAAGTAGCTATATATGGTGTTTTGAAAGGATCTAATGGTAAAAAAAAAAAAAAAAGATCTAGTGCAAAATAAGAAGCGTGTGTATGGTGTAAGAAAACAAAAATTGATGTAATTAATGAAATTTTGACTCATTTTTTTTGTAAGACTATGTATGTTTAAATCCTACAATCAATATGAGGATTTTGAATATGAGTAATTTATAAATATTTCTATAGTCATTCTTTAAATCATGACACTTGCCCTAATTAACCAAGTGTAAATGCTATATATGGTGTGAGCTATAAGACTTGAATTTTTCTTTCAAAAAACAACAAAAGAGGACAAAATAGTGAAGTTGGAGCCTTGTGTGTCTATGGATCTAGTCTCCCTACTCCTTTGGATTGTCCAGATCAAACTTAATTTTTTAACTGCTGCTTTTTAAATGGAAAAATTATTTTTTAAAAAATATGTTAGTTAGTTGAGAGATTATCTTTATTTTAGATTTTTTTACTCATTAAAATAATTTTTTTAAAAAAAATAAGGAGTAAACAAAATAAATTTGGATCATTCAGATCCTATCTATACAGTGATGAGTAGGAAAACTGGATCCTTGTGTCTCTGGGATTATGGAAACAGAAATATATGGCTCTATGTGCTGGACAAAGCCAATTCATATTATATCAGTGTGTATGTGGGAATCAATTTTGGTGCTCGTCCGTGGGACGAACTCTCCCTGCTCGTCCGTACGGACGAGCACCTGGCCGTCCAGATCTAGATTTGGACAGCCCAGTTTTTTTTAAAAAAATTTTCGTTTTTATTTTTTTTCTATATGAAAAAATCATTTTTTCAAAAAATGTTAGTTGAGAGATTATCTTTATTTTAGATCCTCTACCCATTAAAATTATTTTTAATAAAAAATATAAAAAATCAGATCTGGACGGTCAGATGCTCGTCCGTACGGACGAGCAGGGAGAACTCGTCCCACGGACGAGCACCGAAACTGATTCCTGTATATGTGTACGTGATGCATCTGATGACGTTGCCATCAAAATCACCTAAATAGGTTAGGTTAGCTCTTCGGAATATTCTAGGATATGTCATATTGTTTCATTTCTATTATTGTGTTGTGGAGTGTATTCTCTTTTGTTTACATTATCTTTTACTTGCCAACATGTAGATAAGTTAATATTAAATCATTTGTATTATTTTATACTATGTACATTCTTACAAATAAAAACTGATTTAAAATTTAAAAATATCAGACGGTCTCAATCAAATCTTGACCTGATTTATTTTCCAAGATTATATGTCGATACACTTTACATCAAATGTTTTTAAAAATGATCGTATTTAAACTAAAATACCTGGTCATCATTTTAGATGGGAATCTCCTTACTAAGAATATTATTGTTGAATTCACAAATATATCATGGCCTGTGTAACTTTTTTTTAGTGTATATGGAGAGGAAGATGGCTTGTGTAACTTTAATCGTATGATAGTACTATTCTTGGTGCAATCCATAAAATAAAGAATCTAATTATTTTATTACATAAACGATTTCATGTGGTGGCGTTTTTATAAGAGCGACAAAGCAAACTCCCTTGATTGATGCATTTTTATACTCTTGATGATCTATCAATCATACTAAGTTGAGCTCTTTTTTTATTTGGCCAACTATGAAATATAGAAGCTCAAATCTACGCATAAGGGTGGATATTCCCATTAAAAATACCCACATTCCATTACAAAAAATAATCCCCACATATATACTAGAAATCTGTATATAGGCTGAGTTAAAAAATGAAATGTGTATGTATATACTAGAAATTAAATTTGAGATGTAAAGAATGCATATTGTAACTTAAAATATTGATTTTTAGGGAGTTATTTATAAGTTGAAGTTCTTCTATTTTCCCTCCAATAAAGCATATATTAAAGTAGCTTGATATATATATATATATATATATGGAAAATCATCTGTCCAGTCACTTCACCTAATTTCTCCTGTCAGGCCGAAGTGACGTCGTTTGGTTTTAGTGGCAGCACTCCAGAAAGAAAGTCCACCTCTGTTTTTCTTGGTTCAGAACAGAGCAATAACGGTTGCGGATGACCATGGTCGAGTCCCTCTCTCTCACTCGGCTTCAGCAGCGTTGTCAGCTTTCTGTTCTGGCTTCAGACATCTGTGTCTGAGGCTTTGAGCATTGAATCATTTTATACGTAGTATACGGTGTGGATCGATTGTTTTGAATGATTAAGCCACATGTAGCTTGCTTCAAAAGCATTAATTAATCGATTAAACGATAAGTTATGTGGATTAAATATATGTACTACATTTGATTGAATCCTTTGAAATGTGGACTTTGAATTAAGGGATTTTGTCGAGCATGTATATATTTATATAAGAGTTTGAACTATGAAGATACAAATCTGCCCCTTCAGTGCATGTAAAGGCCACTTGACTCTTAAAGCTTGTGGAAAAACGATTACGTTCACTAAAGAACTAGTTAATAAGTAGATAAGCATTAAAGTTTCATATTCAAATTACAATAATAAACCCAGATTCATCATGTTCCATTCATTTTTATATTTATTCATGCATGCACGATCTAGTTGTCACTTAATTCATCCATTAATGAAGTCTTCATGCATTATCGTTTTTACTTTCTTTCCCAATTTTATAATTGACCAAAACCAAATGATTAGTAACTGGACACGATCTTTTGTGTAATCTGTTAAACCTAATAATTACAGTGTTAAATGACCACCAACTATACAACAATAAAGCTCAAAGCAGCATCAACTTTGTCACACTAACTTAAGTATGTTTAGAATATAACCTCAATTTGCCCAAGATATAAAAAGATGAAATTTGTGCTAATAAATGTTGGTCTAGTTGATAAGGATATTGGCTTATAGTTATAAGGTTGTAAGTTCAAATATTACTGATGTAAAGATCTTATTGTAGGCAATTTATAAGTACTTTTGTAAACACTTTTTGAATTGGACGCATGCCTTGCCCTTATGAGTCCTAGGACCCAACTCATCTATATTTTTTTATATAAGAAAACGATGAAAATTGTTGAGTAGGGGAAATTTTAGAATCTGTAGTGAAAATTTTGTTTAACTGAGTCTTATTCTTCAAACAATCAAATTTTTTACATTGAAACTAAATTTCAATGTAGAATCGATCTCCTTTCGCACAAGTGTTTGGGAAATACTCAAAAAAAGCAATTTTTCCCAATAAAACCATGGTTTGCGTTTAGGATAACCAAACAGGTGAATTTTTTTTTTTTTTTTGGGGCATTCTGGTTCAAAACCATGGTTTGGGCCTTTGAAGCCATGTGGTTTCAGAATGTTATTTTTTTTAACCTTTTGTTCAGCTATTATTTATTTATTTTTTTTGAAAAGCTATTTGAAACTCCAAACACTTTCATCAAGATAACTTTGTTCAATATATCCAAGAAAAAGAAGAAGATAAATTTATTCAAAAAATCATATTCTACTCAGAATCCATTATCTAAAATCATTTTTATTGCTTTTTTCCCCCAAAAAAGCTAATCTTCAAAAGGTAATATAAATAAGCTCATTACATATTTGTAACCACTTTTTAAAATATTAATTATGACCAGCATAGGGTTGATATGGCAGTGTAAAGTTATGCTAAATCTTTTTGGGTCTTGAGTTCGAGTTTCAGAGGAAACATCCATGTTGGGATGGAGAAAGCCATAAACCCCAAACTGGATACCAGATAATAGCATCAAAGAATATCAATTATGCTTCATTTTTAGTAAGTTTCTTAGATCCGATTTTTTTAAATATTTTATATTTTTTTTCCTTGGTATAAAAGAGGGACTAAGCCTAAAAGGACATCAGAAATTAAATAGTCGAGGAATTAAATCCCAAATAATTATTTTTCACCAATAAAGCCCAAAGAAGTGGGCCATTCTTAGTGCCATTACAGTATTGTGGGCTATCCCTCAGAAAATAGCCTTACAACAATAAAGCCCAAAGCAGCATCAACTTTGTCACATTAACATGCTTATTGCCCGAAAGCACACTTCTCCATTCAACAAAAGGGATATACGAGTAACTCTTGGCTTCTATTTTTTGATTCATTGCTTTAAGGGAAAATACTATGTATTTATCAATTACTAGTATTCATAACGTATGATTATACTTGCACAACTCATTTTATAGAAAATATCTGTTTCTAGATTTTGTAATTTCCAAGTTCTTCTTCTATTATTTTCCCTTACTTCAATCCCTAAGCTTTACTTAATTAAAACATTGGGAAAAAAAATTTAAAACAATTTACTTCCTATAATTTTTAGTCCTTATAAGTTTCTTTTTTAAAACAGTTATTAACTTAGTATAATTCTTAAACTCAATACGATAACAATAAATCTTATCACACTATGTTAGGAATTGCTTAACTCAATAAAAGTATAGAATTTTAATTTGTTTTAAGTTAAAGTTCAAGGATTAAATTGAAAGTTGAAAGAAGTAGAATTATATTTTCTCAGGAAACAAAGATCATACTTCTCTACTATGTTTGGTATTTTAAAAAAGTTAATGATTAATGCTTTCCTTTAGTCATAAGTATAAAAGCTAGATAATTAATTTGTGGGTCTTAGGAAAATTAATTTAATTAATTATTTGTAAAAAAAAATGTATTGATTTTCTTATCCATCTAATCATTTGCATTGATTAGTCTTCCATATTTTTTTGGTAGGTACAATCAATAGGTATAATTGGGAGAAAAAGTATTAATTTGGGAGACATATGGATTAGTCTTGCATGTTTTTTAATAGGTACGTACAAGTATCTTTACTGTGGAAGCAATCATGTTTGAGGCATAATTGGACATTAGGCATCTCTCCCAACAGAAATTCAATCTTTCGGTTCACCGTATATATTTTGAGGAATTATTTTCTTCCGCTATACCCAATAATTGTTGGTAATTACTACAGATGTGGCCATATATAACACTTAATAAATAACGGTCACAACAAATAAATGTCATATATATCAAAGCGAAGGTCACGCAATAATTACGATGCTTAAAAGTAACTATCAATCATGTGCATCTCCATGTATTGTGATACAAAATTCACAAAAACACAAAATAATAGTTATAGTTAATAACCATTATTTATATAATGATAAAAATGATGTTTCCTTCAAAACAACTGTCATGTATTACTTTCAAACGATTTTTCTACTTACCTCTTGTACCAGCGAAGACAAAACATAACAACCTTCAGAAACCATAATCATTTAACATTTTCATGACCCTTCGTAATATCATTAAACTTTCATAAGTCAGCCCTTTGTAACATCTGTTAAGCTTGTATTTAAACTCACATATTTCTTATGATTCTTACTACTTTTCTTTATTAGCATCCTTCTTCTCTCCTTCATTATGTTAAGATCCTAGGGAACTCCTTCACCACCACCGCCATTTCCTCCTCCTCCTCCTCCTAAAATAGAGGCTCTAATGCAGATGTTGGCAAGTCTTGACCGCCACACAAGGCGTCTCGCGACATAGCCGACAAGTTGAACAAGAAGTTGAACCTTACACTTCATCAAAATGACATTGAAAATGACTCGCAGTTAGACCCTTTATCTCCTTTCTTTGATTATGAGAATGAGGAGTAGGAAGATGAAAAGACGACATTGGTGGTGATGACTGAACACTACTATTTTAAAATATAAAAAATTGTTAACCAAAAAACCTTAATAATTCACAATGATGAATTAAAAACTGTAAGGTATTCTCATAACACCAACATACTTAAAAGTTATAACTTAATAAATGTTAATTAAAGCTTTTGAAATTTTTTCTCTTCCTCGTACTGACTTCGGGTGCCTTCTCGTTATCTGAAGATTGTCAGGAGAACTAGGTACCCTTTCATAATATCCTGTTCAACTTCCAACACGTGCAATGATGGTTTTTCCATGCCCTTTCTAGATGTCTATTTAAACCCCCCAACCCCCCCTATTGTGATTTTTCCCCATTCATTGTCCTCATCTTTGTTCTTTTGATTGCCAAGATGAACACCGTACGAAAGACATGCTAGAAAACTCTTAGCATCATCCTCCACCTCCACCTCCTACTTCTCCTCCCCAACATCCGCCATCGTTACCTCCGCCTCCGCCACCTCTTCTTCCACCTCCACATCCTATACTTTTTCAACTAGAGGCAATGTTGAGGCATGCAAAACAGATTGACTATGTCGCGAGGAGGCTTTCTAGATACCTCTCCAATATAAATAGGAAGTTGAGTGTCATACTTGATGGGTATGGAATTGATTATGATCCTAACAATGATCCTGACCACTCTTTTGGTGATGAGTAGCGTGGTGATCTCATCAATTCATCAGACTACTTGCCACTATTCTTTTTTTCTTTTTGTTTTTACTTTTAAATATATTTTTTTAAAAGAACAGATCTAATAGTTCTTAGACTGTTCTTTCTAAACGACCATCATGAATTCAAAAACAAATAATAGTTCTCTTGAAACAACTGTCATGTAACTCATGGTGTAGGAAAAGGAATAACAATTTTAAAAAATCTCTAGTTAAATTCACCTATTTTAACTTTTTTTCTTCTAGTATGATGATTGATATAAGCAACCAAGCACATATTAAAATTTAAAAAAGTCAAATATATAATGGTTATTAAGAAAAATCAATCACTTATTAGAATACCACTTCAAATTCCTAATAGTTATTAAAAACTAACCATAACCATTTATAAAAATAGTGATTTGTAAAATTAAAGGACGTGATGG
This sequence comes from Acacia crassicarpa, assembly GCA_034222035.1. NCBI lineage: Eukaryota > Viridiplantae > Streptophyta > Magnoliopsida > Fabales > Fabaceae > Acacia > Acacia crassicarpa. The sequence continues at coordinate 28,865,696 of JAWXYG010000010.1, read as the reverse complement.
CTTGACAATCCACAAAACCCTCTCTCTATAAATGTCCAAAAACTGAACTCTACTTCTTTACTTCCATTTCAACTTCTCATAGACAACTACAAGCTTATGTTCTTCTTCACTAAAATTATGGACAAACAAGAGAAATTTTGCTTCATCATCTGGGGGCAAATCAAAAGATGAACTCCCTCCTCTATCAAGCCTTGAAGGGCTCATCCATATGACCTAGGAGCTCTATCATATACTTTGTCTTTTTGTTTTTGTTTGTAAAATGGTGATTGCATAATTAACCACCAAAAGTTAAGGGAAAAAGTGAAATACATAATGGTTATTAGTAAAACTTCTCACTTATTATAATACCATGCAAATAAATAACGGTTGTAATTAGTACTTGTTATATTTTGTCTCACATAATGATGGTTGTTACACAAAATCTGTCATGATGGTTTGAAACATTTCCCTTTTCTCACGTTGATGATAATAATCTATAAATGTTTCTTCATTCTTCGATGATCATGCAAAGGACCAAGAACCCATTCATTACCCACCACTACACGTGACTGCTCCTCTCAACTTCTAATGTGTGCAATGATGATTTGAACCTGTCACTTTCAATCTATTTAAACTCCCCATTTCCTTTTTTTTTCATAAATTTATTCATCATCCTCCACTCTTCTCTCAAGATGAAACACCCTATTGTAGACTGTTTAGAAAATCCCCAGCGTCATGCTCTTCCACCTCCTTCTCCTCCTCTATAACCTCTACCTTCTTGTCCTCCTGCTCTTGCTCCTCCACTACAACCTCCACCACCTCCTCCGCCTCTACCTTCACACCCTCTGCTCCCTCAAGTGGAGGCAATGATGCGCCATGTAGAAGGCTCTGACAATGTTATGAGGAGACTAGCTGGATATTTGTTAAGTATAAATGGGAAGGTCAATCTTATTCTTGATGAGTATGAGATTGGCCACCATGATCCTGACATACTTCCAGATGATTCAAGGTACTCCTCTACTGACAAGTAGAGTGAAAATGTGAAGTATGCTGCTAATTTTTGGAACTCTTGATTAATCCAAATTGAAAGAAACAAAAGTTTAAAAATTCGAAGCAAACCTCAAATCATCTATTAGATGGTGATATTTGTTGGTTTTATTTTTATGAAATATAAAAACATAATTATCCGGGCATTGTTAGTAGATTTTTTTTTTTAAAATATAACATGCCTCACGGTTATTAACAAAGAACCGTAATAAATGTCAACAAATAAATAATAGTTCTTACGAATGAACCATGATGTAAAGTTTTAGGTATAATAACCTAAAAATGATAAATGGTTTATGAAAAACCAAATAGGATTTGGGAGTCAATTGTGTGTGGGGAAAAGTGTTAGGCACCCCACAGAACCCATTTATAAGAACAGCTGCCCTAAATCAATTATTTAAAAATAAATATGGCCTTTTAGTTTTATCATAACTACCCAAAAAAGAAATGAAACAAAATATTTACAAAAATAAATAAAATGAAAACAAAAGAAAAATAATGTTTATTTACAAAAGGGAAACGAAAGAAAAATAAGGGAAAATATTTTTATTTACAAAATCGAACTTGATCGAGGAAGAAGACTTAGAGCTTACATACCCTTTAAAGGAATCAGAACCCACATAATTCAAGGTAGAAGTGTGTTTTAATGGGTTGGTCTCTTTTAGGCACATAGTTTGAGGTAGAAATGTGTTTTAATGGGTTGATCTCTTTTAGGAAAATGTTTATTTAATTTATGGGATAGGATATTGTTACAACCTTTTTTTTTTGTTATAACCAATGTTACTACCACTTTTCCACCGTTAGATTAGAATCTTAATAGGAGAGAGAAATTATATAGGTAAATGAGATTCTGATCTAACGGTGGAAAAGTGGTAGTAACATTGGTTGTAACAAAAAAAAAGTTGTAACAATATCATATTCCTTAATTTATTTAGGAAAATGTTTATTTAATCTCACACGGAAGGATAATTGATTTGTGCCTAAAGAGGTTCTAAAAGCCTCAAACGGCATAAATCCCTATTCAAAATCTTTATTATTTTTATTTCCATAAAAAGAGATTTTTTTTCCATTTTATTTTCCTACATAAAAATGTGTTTAATCAATTTTCTTCTTCCTTTTTATAAAGAAAACTTCGGTAACCCATTGGTATTCCTAAGGAGAGTAATAATTTCACACGGTTTACCAATGAACCTAAATGTCTTGAGGAGGCTCTAAAAACCTCACATGACACCGGTTTTAAAGATGGATGCAATGTTAAAGAAGAAGAGAAAAAACACCTAAACAAGTCATCATGAAGCACAATAGAAAGGGAGAAGAATTAAAGTTCATGCTTCAAAAAATACATATCAAGCTAAGAGATGAAGGATGCATACTCCTGATCTTCTAGTTTAGGCAACACACAAGTGCTACTGGGTATGCCTAGTACCAAGTGTAAGAGGGGTCAAAGATAACAAATAAAAAAATAGAGCAGTGATAGGACGAAGATGGAGCACAAGAAAAGATAAACAAAATAAGACCGATTAGTATTACAAAAGAAGAAAATTGATAGGAGTCATCACAAAGAAAGAGAAAGGGAAAAGTTAAAGAAGAAGGAAAAAATAGAGGAACGTGGAAGGTAATTAAAAAAAAAAAAAACGCATGGAACTTTATCCTCTAGCCATTAGCATCAAAGCATTAATTATATGTGTGACAACAACCCTAGAATATTGGTTTTCCTCGGGCATAGATAAGAACAGAAAAAATAGAAGAGAGAAGGAAAATAAAAAACAATAAGGCCCCGTTTGGAGCACTGAAAATCAGAAGAAGGGAATGGAAAATAAGATTTTCTAACCAGTAAAGGTGTTTGGTTCACCATTTTCCTAAGAAAATAATTTCGGGCGGCTGTAGATTTTCTTTTAAATATGGGAAAATTGCTTCCCATCAAAATTGGTGAGAACCCATTTTCTAACAAAATCAGAAAATGTTGAAGACAAATTTACCCCTTACCTTCAACCGATGAAGACAGCCCAGAATCGTTTAGCCATTTTCCAACAAGATCAGAAAAAAAAAATCAATCTTCCGTTTAGTCATTGGTGTTGAAGCATCACATGCGTGACACCTGCCATAAGAGGCTTTCTTTAGACGTATGAGGAAAAACAAGATAAAAAATAGATTTTCCTTTTTTTAGGAACCACTAACTATTCATTGCCTCTCTTCCCCCCCCCCCCCCCCAATATTTTCTTTGTCTTTGCCTCCCCCAATCTTTTGTGTCTCTTGCTTCAATCATTGCTCCCCTATTTATAATCTTAAATCAGGGTTTTCCTCATAAATGATCTTTTTTTTATTATATATTTTTGTTTTTAATTTTATATAGCTTATTAAAAAATTTTCATAACTTGACCCAATCGCTTTGAATGAGAGAATTTTTTTTTTAATATTTATTTTATGAAACTTCCTAATTTTAAAACCTAATCACAATCATTGAGAGAGTTTTTTGTTTTAATTTTTAATTTTTTTTAAAATATTTCCCCACAAGAAATATCCTAATTTAAACCTATCAACATAAATAAGAGATATTTTGTGTTTTAATTTTTTTAAAAAATATTTTCTACATAAGTAATTTCCTAATTTAAACTTGTCACCGTAAATGAGATATTTTTTTTTTGTATTTTTAATTTCTATTTATTTTTTCCCTTTACAATGACTACACACTAAATTTCCTAATTCGAATATCAATCAACATCAATGAGCTGAATTATTTTGAAATTTGTTGTCATTTATTATAATTCTCAATTGCAAGACAATCACACCATTAATGGTGATCATTTTTCAAATTCCAATTACAGTTCAATCACCATCAATGTTATTTTCTTACTAGTTTAGTTATGCAAGGATCAAGGAGGATTTTGTTTTGTTTATTTTTTTTGTTTTTGTTTTTGTTTTTTTATAAGTGGGGCTCAGGCAAAATAAGGTGTTCACACCTAGTATTGCTTCGATCAAAGGTTTCTTATGTGTTACAAGAAGTTGTCAACCAAGTGCTTTGATCCACGGTTTCTACCCCATTGTTCTGTTGGAAGTAATTTCTAAAGATATGGATCCCTAAGCAAAAATCTCTCTCTCTCTCTGTTTTTTTTTTTGAAATATTCATATATATATATATATATATATATATATATATTTCTAATTATATATGTGTGTGTGTGTGTGTGTGAGTCATATTATTTCATGTACGTGTAGGAATCTTTTTTATCTCATGCAACATGAAAAGTTTAATTGTACCACCTAGACGCAATAAAGTATCTAAGGTGACATTAAATTGCTCTTGTGAAGTTATGTTTTCTTTGGAAAACCAATTATTGCTCTAATCGAAGATTCCTCTTCTATTACAAGGAGTTGTCAAACACATTGCTTTGATTTAAGGTTACTACTCTATTGATCTTTTTTTAAGTAACTTCAGGAGATATGGATCCCTAAGTAAATATCTCTTCTTTTTTGGAAGTATTCATATCTCTAAAAGTTACTTCAATAAGATCATTAGGGATGTTATGAATAAACTAGTTCAGTTGTACCAAGAGTCATACATGAATAGATGAATACGTGACGCCAAGGTTGTCAAACTCCTTAGTTTAAGAAAACTCGTATTATAAACTTGAATCGTAAACTCAAAAAAAATTATTTTTACCTTTAAATAGATATTAATAGTTTATAATAAATAATAAAATATAAAAATAACAACAATTTGATTTAAAAAATTTTAAATTCAAATAATTGAAATTAAATCCATGAACATTCATAATTTATCATATTTAACAAAGAAATTTCTATAAAATTTATATTCAAAGCCACTGAACATAATCAAATCAAAGAAGTTAATACGAGTTTAAAGGTGAGCTAACATGATTTTGTAAGCTGGAAATTTAAAACAGTAACATCGAGATATTAACTCGTGAGTTTAACAGAGTTTACAACAATTACGAGTTTATCAATAACTCGACTCGATTTTATAGGCTAAAAATGTAAAAACACTAAACTCGGAGAGTCAACTTGCGAGTTTAACAACAATGTTTGCAACATTTGTGAAGTCATGATGCGATAAAGCGTTCAAGGTGAAATATTAAAATGCTTTTGTAATTTTTTCCCCCTTTTTTGGGGAACCCATTATTGCTCCAATTGAAGGTTCCTCACCTATTTTCGTATTAAGCAGGTTGCACCAAGTTAAAAGCTCTAAAATTCAACATTGTGATTAGTCCTAGACTCTTCAACGTGAAAGCTTATGAGCTACTTAGTCTCGATTTTATCTAATAGAGTAGTACTTCTCACATCGAATAGCCATGTAATTTGGGATGGATCAAAATTTTCTAGGCTGTGGCTAAAATCAATCGTACTCCTGACCTATGTATCTAATAATGTAAGTGTTCATATATACATTATGTCTCTTCAGCAATTAAGCTTGGAAAGTACAGGTATGTAGATGGGAAAAAACAAATATCTCAATCAGAAAGGGTGCAGGGGCTTTGCAAACCCTTGACCTCAATTGTTTGCATACCCCTGCGCCCTGATAGGAATATATGTTTTTTTTTTCCCACATTGGCCTTTACTTTCTTGGGTTAATTTCTATGAAGAGACATAATTTTAGATCCCGTTACATTATCACATATATATGTCAATAGTTGCCATTAATTCTTCACAAAAAGACTACAATTTCTTGATCCATCTCGAATTGCATAGCCATTCGATGTGGGAATATTATTCTATTATAAACAAACGAGTCGAACTAGCTCAGAAACTCTCACTTGAAGAGTCTCACGTTCATACATTAATCTATTATAAAAGTTCACGGTTCTCATTTAGAAATTGTTATTTATGTACTAAATATATAATATTTGTCTTCGTGAGATTGTTATTTATTTTTATTAAAAGTCACAACTCCTATATGAGAACTATCTTATTTGATACTGAATAAATAATGGTTGTCAAAATGAGACCGTTATACATCATGCAAGCATTACTATACATTATGACGGTTGTTTATACGTGCACGTTAATTATTATCACAACAATGCTATATCATGGCATCACCAAGCTCAAATAAATAATTAATGTCATATTAAAACTGTTATAATATATATGTTCAAAATAAATAATCGTTTGGAATTGTAATTTATCTGTACCAAGCATATATAATACCCATATATATATATATATACGGGGTTTGGAAATGTGATTTATAGGTAATAATAACTGTCATATATTATGGTTTCTGTAGCAGTGGTACTTATATTTATAATTAAAGAAAACTTTCATCCAATTCCTACATCTAGGACCTAGGGTGTACTTACTCTTAGTAAATAACTAGATGTTAATAAAATCAAATTCCCAAGGGAAAAAGAAGAAAATAAAATAAAATTACTACCAAGCCGTTGGTCATGTGATCACTAATAGTCAGCTTAGTGTGTATTCATCAATTTTATTTCTGTTAACATTGCTTCAAAAATTAAACATGTTAATAAATCCATAGAATAAAAAATTAAGAAAACACTTTTGAATATAAGGGGAGAGTCTCTTTTCATTTTATTTTAGTCAATGTAAAAAAAAAAACCAATGCATTCTCAATTGGTGAAAACAGTAGTTTAATTTTTGTGTCCTAGCTAACTAACACAAACAATCATATCAACTCACTAATTACCATGAACAAGCTGGCTATTGATAATCCAACAACTAGCTAGGGACTAATTAATACTCCGTTCGGTCACTAGTCCAACAACTACCTCTATTAATACTACTTTAATAGTAATTATAGATTAGAGGAAATGAGAGAATTAAAGAAAATAACTAGTATGTTTTAATTAGAAAAACAACATACATATTAACTAATTTTATTTAATTTAATTTAATTATATAAATATATAATTTATATTAAGAAACGGAGTTTGGTATGAAAGAAAAGCAAAAGATCGGTTTAGTGATTCCAGTGCTTAACGCATAGACTTTGTTCCATGAGTTGTATTTGAAGAACAAAACGCAAGAAATTCAGAAAGCCGAAAAAAATAAAAGGACAGATTTTGCGGAGAGGACACGTGAACAAGAATACTACTGGATGGTCCCAAACACCCCCAGATTCTCCATTAACATAAATGGAAAACTAACATAAAGGGAAAAAGAAAAGACATAATAAACATTTTTACCTCTCTTTTCTGGTCGAAGAATTAGATGCTGCTGCTTAAGCTTTTAAGTGAAGTTCGACAAAAAGTGCAAAAAAAAAGAAAAGAAAACCACGCCTTTTTTTGTACTAAGTGTCATTTCCATTTATACAAAATATACCTATGTCTCAATTGTGATTTTTTTTTTTTTTTTTGGGTATGGTATGAAGTTTACTTATAACATGTAATATTCGTAATTTATCATAGAATAATCGAACTCTATATTGTTATATTATGTATGGTTTATATATATATATATGAATATTCTATGTATGTGTGGATTAATGACTTTTTTTAATTTAATAGTATTTTAATTACGTCAAGTTTGATCCCTATTTAACCCTGATTTAAACCACCTACCCTTAAATCACTACCTTGGCGGGTTCTTTTAGCAAGTACTTTTTTTGTTTGTTACAGAGTATAAATATGAAAGATCGAAAGCATCCATTATAGCAAATTGAGATTAAAAAAGGAAAACGAGGGAGTGTGATTATCACTCTTTCTCTTTCTCTTGATTCCTACAGAATTATTTTTAAACTTAAACTGAAGATATGATGAGATTCAAAGCTGAATGATGATGAATAAAGAGAAGGGAAATTAAAGTTAGAAACCAAACGAAAAGAAGTCCAAGTTAATGTGCGTGAATTTAGAAAAGCTAGTATTAATATAATCAAAACATGTATACTCAGTGGATTACATTGTACTTTCGAATCATTTGCTATATCTATCTGACTACTACATATATATGTCTTCATTCAATCAATAACACCATGCCAATATATAAATATCATCCAAAGAAGCTTTCCACTATCAAGAAAATATAAAGTTACTCAAGGTGAGCGTTCATCAGGTCTGGTCAGATAAAATGCACTTGAGCAATACATTATGCACGTTAATTTGACTATTTCAATAGACTTAATAATTAGCAAAAAAATGTCATTATATCATAAGTGGTCCACTGAAATATTCCTCCGCTCCTAATTATAGGACAACATTGGTGAGTTGGTTTTGGTCCTAATTATAGGACAATATTTATTTTTTTCAATTTCTTCCTAAAACACCCCTATTTTATTCTCTCAAGTATGTTTAGTTTTTGGTGAGTATATGTATGTGGGTGCGTAGACTCTTCCAATTAGTAAAACTTTTAAATTGTATGATTTTAATTTATTTATCGATCAGCTGACATTAATTTGCTTATATATATATATATAGACACACACACAGGTATTTTGGCCAAAAGTATTAAGATATTTTGGAGGCATTGAATGGGGAGCAATTTTATGATAAGGTGAAAAATATTAATGTCATATTTGGTAAGTCTACCAAGAGTATAAATGAAAAAAAAAAAAGGAAAAGAGACATGTCTTCTTCGATCTTCCATATTAGCGTAATCTTGATGTGAAACATTATATTGATGCTATGCATGTGGAGAAAAATGTATGTGATAGTATTGTTGAAACACTTCTCAACATACAAGGTAGATCTAAAGATGATATGAAAACAAGATTAGATTCGGAAGCAATAAAAATACGAGAAGACTTACATTCAAGGCCATATGGTAAGAGAAGTTATTGTGCCCCAGCTTCTCATACTTTGTCAAAGGATGAGAAAATAAGTTTTTGTGAGTGTTTACATAGCATCAAAGTTTCCTTAGGGTATCCTTCAATTTTAATAAGCTTTTGTCAATGAAAGACTTGAAATTAGTAAGCCAAAAGTCTCATGATTGTCATGTCTTAATGTAACTACTACTCTCAGTAGCTATTCGAGACATTGTCAAATATGATCTTCAACATATTTTGATTAGACTTTGTTTTTTCTTCAACGCTATTTGTAGTAAAGTCATTGAGATTGAAAAATTGGGTGAATTAAAAAATAAATGATATTTTATCTTGTATCAACTTGAGAAGCTTTTTTTTCCCTACATTTTTTGACGTCATAAAAAAAAGGGACTTCCTAAATGTCATCATGAAGATGAGGGTAGACACGGGGCTACAGCAAAGAATGTGGATCCTGATGAAATGTACTAAATTCACTTATACATCTTGAATAATGTTGATTCAAGACAACATAAATGAGCATAAAGAAACTGTAAGGAAAGAAATGAATGAACACAGGTTAATTAGAGAGCATAACAAAACTTTTGCACATTGGTTCAAACAAAAGGTTGAGGGAGAGGAATGTGTTTCTGGTACAATTAAATGATTAGTACGTGGTCTTGAGGTTGATGTCATAAGTTAGAATTCATATATAATCAATGGTTATACTTTTTATATGAACTCCCTAGATGAGAGGAGCATCGTCCAAAACAATGGTGTTATGTTAGTGGCTAAATCTATGCCTTCTCCAATTTGAAAGATAATAAGCCTAAATTGTAAGTCATGCCTTATTATGTGGTTATTGAAGAGATTTGGGTGGTGGACTATATTAAATTAAATTTTCCAATTTTAAATGCAAGTAGGTTAATGTCAATAATAGTGTTTAGATCAATCGGTTAGGATTTACATTAGTAGATCTGAATAGTAGAAGTTTTAGAGATGAAGCTTTTGTTATGACAGATCAGGCAAAACAAGTGTTCTATATCACCAATCAAGCAAATAAAATGTGGTTTGTAGCTCTACAAGGAAAAATGGTCATTGATATTGATGAGGAAAGTAATTCAAATTATGATCTTCCTAAGACTCCTTGTTAAAGGGGTCTACCACAATTGAACGAAGAAGATGAAGCAGATAATGAATATAGTATAAGAAATGATTATCATGAAAGGATATGGGAGGGTATCCCTTTATAAAACTACTTTGAAAGTTATCTAGCTAAAGTAATTATCATCATGAATTATATTTGAATTATTTATATAGTTATCTATTCTATAGTTATTTTATGTTATAATTTAATCAATTAACCTTATTTTGTTTTCTTAAGAAGAAAATGAAGGGTCGAAGCCATTATAGTCCTTTTCAAAGCGAGCCAACTAGTGTGAATCAAATCGAACCTTGCACATCTCCAAGCAAACAAGCTAGCAATTAAAGTGAGCCTAGTAACTAGTCTTTATGGAGGAATAGAGGAGGCACACGATTGAAAGAGATTTCCCTAAGTTGAAGTTTCGAGCAAAACATCCTAATTGATTTTGATAGATATTGGAAACCAATCGAGTTTAATGTAAGTCAATACAGGAGTTTTGTCAACCTCCTCGCACGCAACAAGCTTGGCGTCTTGATAGAAGAGTGGAGAAATATCGATGATAATGTAAAGCAATATATTTGAGACACTATCCAGGTATAAAATATTTTTTGTATGTAACTATTATCAAATTTATGACTAACTACTTCAATGCATTTATTACAGCTCACTTACGAAGTTCCTTAAACTGACATATTGTTGTGAGCACTAGAGCAAGTTGAAGACAAATCTAGCTAACAAATACGTGCATATTAAGTTGAAAGATGGTGAGCCTCATAATAATCCTTACAGCAAGTATTCATATCTTGATGAAGAGACTTGACAAAAGATTTATATAATTCAGACTACTTTAGAAGCTTTGGTGAGGTAAATTATTTTGGATTTTATTTAGTTATCAATTCTCTTTATTGATTGTAATTTTTGTTTTGAATTCTTATTGACCGCAGAAAAGGGAAAAATCTCAAGAGAATGGTAGAAAGAACGATTACCTGCATACAATGTCTCATGGGGGTTTTGACAAGGTTGAAAAAAACTTGATAACGGCCAAGCGAAAGCGATTGGAATAAGAAGCTCAATCCAATCTTTATGTTCTTCTTTCTCCACCATATCCAATACATTCTAAAGAAAAATGGGTGTATGCTCACCAAAAGACGAGTGTGTCTTATATGATTGAACAAACTCTTATAGTTGCTATAAAAATTGTACGTATCATTATTGTTATATTTTATTTAGTAAACAAGTTTCATTACTTATGTTCATTATATGTAGCTTATAGGAGGAACTTAAAAAAAACAAGTTGAGGCATGATTTGTGCCAAACGAGAGGAATGATATTTTGCTAAAAGAACCTCCCAAGAGTAGGTTTATTAATTCTGATAGAATTTCTAATTATAGGACCATAGCACCTAAGTGTAGTCTCTTGGCTTCGAGGCTAAGCTCACAGGCAAGGTTCATACAACACAAGAAAGAGGCATTTTGGTTTTGTAGGTTTCTATCTATTGTATATGACCATACAACACAAGAGTGAGTTTTGTTAGTTTTGCTTGAGGTCTACATTTTTTGTTTGCTTTATTCCTTGCCTTCTAATTTGGCTATGTTGTTAGCATATTATATGTCAGACTAATGCGACTTTAGCATCTTACAAGGTTTAAATATTTATTTATTTATTTTTTGCTTCAAGATGCATCTTATATGTTAGGATAATGTACGTTAACTCTTTCCGTATATAGGAATTCAAATATGGATCACAGTTGGATAAAAGCTAAACGGACGAGTGTTGAATATGATAATGGGGTGAGGTAATTTTTAGAATTTGCTCAAAGAAATATACAATAATGATGGTGTGATGTTTTATTGTCCTTGTGTAGAATGTTTGAATAAGAAGTGACCAAGTACTGCAGATATATATACACACATTTAATTTGTAATGGATTTCGTAAGAGTTATATAGTATGGGTATGGCATAATGAAGAAATAGAAATGCCAAATGCATCTCAACAGAGGGAAGTGGTCTTTGATGATAATGATACGGATATGGATAATCGGATAGAGGACATTATTTGTTATGTAGGAGAAGAGGCTTTTGAGCAATCACATATAAATGGTAATATGTGCAATGACATAGAGAAGCCGTTTTACCTAGGGTGTAAAAAATACAGATTATTGAAAATAGGATTGAAATGGGTAAGCTTGAAAATACGACATAGATGGAGCAATAAGAGTTTTTCAGAAATGCTTGAGGCTTTTAAGGACATGCTTCCATATGGTAATGTGTTGCTGGGTTGATACTATGATGCTAAAAAAATACTATGTCCACTAGGGATGAGGTACAAAATGATCCATGCATGCCCTAATGATTGAAAATTATATATAAAAGAGTTTGAAGAGAAGTAGAAGTGTCCGATATGTAAAACCCTGAAGTACATGTCAAATAAGGCTCTAGTAAAAGTGTTGTGGTATCTTCTAATCATACTAAGGTTTTCAAGCGCTTGTTTTTTAATAACATGCAGATAAGAGAATTTCTGATAAAAAGCTTCAACATTCGGCTGATTCTTCTTAATGGAAGAAAATCGATCAATTATTTCCTAAATTAAAAAAGAACTTAGGAACCTTAGGGTTGGGCTTAGCACGAATGCCATGAATCTTTATGGTAGCCTTAGCATTATACATAGTTCATTGCATGTTCTCTTGATTATTTACAACTTATTTCCTTTATTATGCGTGAAACAAAAATACATCACGTTCACTATTTTGATTTCAAGATCAAATTAAAACAACCCAAAAATGACATTGATATTTATTTAGAACCCTTGATCGAAGACTTGAAAGAATTGTGGGAAAAAGGTGTTGAAGTTTTTGACTCGAACAAGAGGTAGGTTTTTCAAATGTAAGTCATGATCTTTTGTACTGTAAATGACTTCACAACATATGGAAACTTGGCAGGGTATAGTGTAAAAGGCCATAAAGCATGTCCAGTTTATGAACAAGACACATGCTACCATCAACTTCAACATGGAAGGAAGATGGTTTATCTTAACCATAGGAGATTTCTTAGACTGAGCCACCCATGTTGTAGATTAAAAGAGTTTTTTTTTTTGGGCCAAAGGTATTAAGATATATTTTGGAGGCATTGAATGTGGAGCAATTTTATGATAAGGTGAAAAATATCAATGTCATATTTGATAAGTCTACCAAGAGTATAAATGAAAAAAAAATGGAAAAGAGACATGTCTTCTTCGATCTTCCTTATTGGCGTAATCTTGATGTGAAACACTATATTGATGCTATGCATGTGGAGAAAAATGTATGTGATAGTATTGTTGGAACACTTCTCAACATACGAGGTAGATCTAAACATGATATGAAAACAAGATTAGATTCGGAAGCAATAAAAATACGAGAAGACTTACATTCAAGGCCATATGGTAAGAGAAGTTATTGTGCCCCAACTTTTCATACTTTGTCTGAGAATGAGAAAATAAGTTTTTGTGAGTGTTCACATAGGATCAAAGTTTCCTCAGGGTATTCTTCAAATTTTAATAAGCTTTTGTCACTGAAAGACTTGAAATTAGTAGGCTAAAAGTCTCATGATTGTCATGTCTTAATGCAATTACCACTCCTAGTAGCTATTCGAGACATTGTCGAATATGATCTTCAACATATTTTGACTAGACTTTGTTTCTTCTTCAATGCTATTTGTAGTAAAGTCATTGAGATTGAAAAATTGGGTGAATTAAAAAAATAAAAGATATCTTATCTTGTGTCAACTTGAGAAGCTTTTTTTTTTGCCCTACATTTTTTGACGTCATAAAAAAAAGGGACTTCCTAAATGTCATCATGAAGATGGGGATAGACACGAGGCTACAGCAAACAGTGTAGATCTTGATGAAATGTATTAAGTCCACTTACACATCTTAAATAATGTTGATTCAAGACAACATAAATGAATATAAGGAAAATGTAAGGAAAGAAATGAATGAACACAGGTTAATTAGGGAGTATAACAAAACTTTTGCACATTGGTTCAAACAAAAGGTTGAGGGAGAGGAATGTGTTTCTAGTAAAATTAAATAATTAGCACATGGTCCTGAGGTTGATGTCATAAGTTAGAATTAATATATAATCAATGGTTATACTTTTTACATGAACCCCCTAGATGAGAGGAGCACCATTCAAAACAATGGTGTTATGTTAGTGGCTAAATCTATGCACTTCTCCAATTTGAAAGATAATAAGCCTAAATTGTAAGTTATGCCTTATTATGTGGTTATTGAAGAGATTTGGGTGGTGGACTATATTAAATTAAATTTTCCATTTTTAAATGCAAGTAGGTTAATGTCAATAATGATGTTTAGATCAATCGATTATGATTTACATTAGTAGATCTGAATAATAGAAGTTTTAGAGATGAAGCTTTTGTTATGGCAGATCAGGCAAAACAAGTGTTCTATATCACCAATCAAGCAAATAAAATGTGGTATGTAGCTCTTTGAGGAAAAATGGACATTGATATTGATGAGGAAAGTAATTCAAATTATGATCTTCCTAAGACTCCTTGTTAAAGGGGTCTACCACAATTGAACAAAGAAGATGAAGCAAATAATGAATATAGTATAAGAAATGATCATCATGAAAGGATATGGGAGGGTATCCCTTTATAAAACTACTTTGAAAGTTATCTAGCTAAAGTAATTATCATCATGAATTATATTTGAATTATTTATATAGTTATCTATTCTATAGTTATTTTATGTTATAATTTAATCAATTAACCTTATTTTGTTTTCTTAAGAAGAAAATGAAGGGTCGAAGCCATTATAGTCCTTTTCAAAGCGAGCCAACTAGTGTGAATCAAATTGAACCTTGCACATCTCCAAGCAAACAGGCTAGCAATTAAAGTGAGCCTAGTAACCAGTCTTTACAGAGGAGTAGAAGAGGCACACGATTGAAAGAGATTTCCCTAAGTTGAAGTTTCGGGCAAAAGATCCTGATTGATTTTGATAGATATTGGAAACTAATCGTGTCTAATGTAAGTCAATATAGGAGTTTTGTCAACCTCCTCACACGCAACAAGCCTAGCATCTTGATAGAAGAGTGGAGAAATATGGATGATAATGTAAAGCAATATATTTGAGACACTATCCAAGTATAAAATATTTTTTGTATGTAACTATTATCAAAATTGTGACTAACTACTTCAATGCATTTATTACAGCTCACTTATGAAGTTCCTTAAACTGACATATTGTTGTGAGCACTAGAGCAAGTTGAAGACAAATCTAGCTAACAAATACGTGCATATCAAGTTGAAAGATGGTGAGCCTCATAATAATCCTTACAGGAAGTATTCATATCTTGATGAAGAGACTTGACAAGAATTTTATAGAATTCAGACTACTTTAGAAGCCCTGGTGAGGTGAATTATTTTGGATTATATTTAGTTATCAATTCTCTTTATTGATTGTAATTTTTGTTTTGAATTCTTATTGACGGCGGAAAAGGGAAAAATCTCAAGAGAATGGTAGAAAGAACGATTACCTGCATACAATGTCTCATGGGGGTTTTGACAAGGCTGAAAAAGACTTGATAACGACCAAGAGAAAGAGATTGGAATAAGAAGCTCAATCCAATCTTTATGTTCTTCTTTCTCCACCATATCCAATACGTTCTGAAGAAAAATGGGTGTATGCTCACCAAAAGACGAGTGTGTCTTATATGATTGAACAAACTCTTATAGTTGCTATAAAAATTGTACATATCATTATTGTTATATTTTATTTAGTAAACAAGTTTCATTACTTATGTTCATTATATGTAGCTTATAAGAGGAACTTAAAAAAAACAAGTTGAGGGATGATTTGTGTCAAACGAGAGAAATGATATTTTGACTATTGCTACAGGAAAACACGAGCATCCAGGGCGTGTTAGGGGAGTTGGAGGAGGGGTAAGCATAAGGGATTATTTTGGAGCAGCCCCACTCCATTCCTTACTTGTGGTGACTATGGAGGGGATGAAACATATGTTGGCCACTTGAGGGCAAAAACAAAGGCAGAGGCAGAAGCTTCATTTAATGCACGATTAAAAGCCTGGTTAAGCAAGATGAAGGAGAAAATGATGATGAACGTGAGCACACAACAAGAGACTTGAGTTCTTCTGAAATTCAAATTGTTGAACCTTGTAACCTTTTTGTGGAGGATCATTTGAGACGATTAGTTGCACATGGGAGTGTCTACAACTTAGGATCAATGGTACATTACCAACAAATAAAAGATTATCAAGTCAAAGTGTCAGTTTAAGAGGTGATCATCACAGATACACCTATTCCTATCCCTACTAGTGTTTTGAAGATTATGAGTGATGTCAAGAGCACCTTTATCTTGTGGCAAAAGAACCTTATTTCCTTTTAAGCTGAGGAAACCCCAATCACAACCTCAATAGTAGCTCCATCCACTCAACAAGTTTCATAGCTTAAGTTGAATGACATGCGTCAAGTGATTCTTATGGCACATGATACATCATTTACAACAAAATCGTGGCCTATGGATTCAATTACAGGAAAGTCAGTGGTACCGATTTTTCTTGAGAGGGATGATTTATGAGGAGCTTACGGTAGCAATTATCCAAGTATTTTTAATGTAAGTATTTTCTTGTAAGTGTAAATATTTTAATAATATAATTAAGACGTTATAATTGTATGCTTGTATTGTTGTAGGTACATGAATTGTAGGTTGGTTTTCTCGGGCAAAAGCAATAATTTTGGATTCATTTGCCCAGTTCAAACCCAAGAGAAATTGACCACTACTTTTATCAAACACAAATACTTATCAGAGAAGCTCAATGAAACCAAATTTGAGTGTTTCTTGCCACCATATGTGCATGGGTAAGAAGCAAATTGTATTTCATAATATATATACTGCTTGAAAAATTGGATTAATAGTCAATTCTGTTTTTTTTTAGTGATAATTGCAAGTGGTTTTTTTAATGCAAGAAGAATTATACTACCATATTCTTATGCTCCTTTCACTTCAAACGAGGGAATGAATTGAAGATGACAAGGAATTCGCAAGATTTCTTATTGCCCTCATAAAGTAGTGAACTAGAAATGTCATTTGAATAAATAAGAGAAAATGGTTACTTTTCTTGCATTACCTATTGTTGGAAGTTTATGGAATTTGTGGAAAATAAGTAAGCTTTGTGATTTTGATGATAACACAGTGAGAACATACCGATGCGTGATGATTGAATATTATTACACTTATTTGTATCTCTTGGTAAATAAATTTAGGATTGTTTCACTGATAAATAATGGATTTTGTTACTTATTGGGTTTTGAGCTTTTAATTGGATTTGATTCATTTTTATGATTAAATTCCAGATTTACAGTGATTTAGTATTTTTGCCATAACTTTTGATCTAGATATCCGATTAGACTAATTCTTCTTTCCTTTTTTAGATGATTCAGAGATCTACAATTGTTATGAAGACTCGGAGGCTAATTCGGACAAGAAGATTGACAAAATTGGAGCTAAAAACAGACTCACTTTTCTAAATTTTTATTTTGCTCAAATTTTATAATTAAAGTCCAGTTTTATTTTATTTCTGATTTGGGCCAAACTTGTAGAGCCCATTTTGCTTTGGCAGCTAGGGTTTATTTAGTTAGGTTAGCCGCCAATATTTCGAATACACGTTTGAAGCAGTTTTGGATTGAAAGACAGAAGTTTTATTTTTCTTTGAGTTGTTCTTCATGTTCTTCTTCATCTTTTCTTCTGCATTTTGCCTAGCCATGCTTGGCTAAACTTCTGTGGTTAATCCAACGTGAGGATTCCATGATTCGTCTAGAGAACTTGTGCTTATTCGGTAATATAACTCGTTTCTATTTTCATCTTATCGGATCCGATTTCTGGAAATAGTTCGAATATTAGATTTAATATTCGGTTTGGTTTATCCCAAGGACTAAGTTCGACCTAGGTTTTAAGTTTTGCTGTGCGATCGCACAGTGGGACGCCACTGTTCAGATATATTCTAGGCGATCGTCTAGTCGAGGGATTTTTTGGGCGAATGCAGAGATCTCGGTTTGTCCAGAGCCAAACGTGGGTTATTTATATTTCGTTCAATAATGAAAGTCTCTAGAATCTGAACGTTGGGATCATTTTTAATCTACTTCTATTTGCTTCGCTCTGTTTCTTTTCAATTTCGTTTTTAATTTATTTCAACCAAACACCCCTCATTTTTACTGTTTTTGTTTCGCTGTTATTCCAATCAGACCCGTTGCAAATTCTTTAGGAAAACGACCCAGGTTCTCTATTACTGCAAATCTTTTATTCAATCTGGTTATTTTTAGGGACACGACAAATCTCTTTCAATGCGATGCTGCTAGTAAGCATGTGCATTAGGTCAAAAACCGTATATGGATCATACCAAAGGTTATTACATATTTGTTTGCGTTATAAACTTGTTCAATAAGCTATTCTCTATACAATTTTAATTATATCATGTTCTTTTTTAGACTCGTAGGGAACCATCAAGGTTCAACTTATGTGACTTTTATATGTTGAGACACATATTTAACATTATCATGTTAAGCATGACTGAATTTACACAAGAGGTAAATGTATATTTCAACAATTTTGTACTAATTTTTTTTTTCAAGTTAGCAAGTTAATGATTTGTCTGGTTTTGATGTTACAAACATTTGATCTTACTAATCTAGTTTCTGAAGATGATATTGAGTTCATCTACAAATGTTGTGCTAATTTCATTTATGAGCTTTACAACAATAGTGAGTTTAGGTCTTGTGTATATCATCATTCATGTATTCAACATTTGAAGGCTTTGAAATGTTGTGGTCTTTCACGATTCCTTGACTACGAAAATATTAATGTGGTTTGTAATGAATAATAGTTGCTGTTAGATTTTGTTCGCATTTGAATTGGAATAATGTTGGCATTATATTCATTTTCAATAATTTAATTTGTAAGTTCATTTTCAATAATTCAATTTGTAACTCATATTGTTGTTGAGAGCTTGTAGCTTAAACCATCTTTTAAATGTTGTCTTGGATGGTAGGTAAGAGGAAGAAATAAGGTTGATATGTGAAAAACACGAAAAATTTAGACCGGATGTGATAAATATCAGGTTTACAATGTATTAAGAAGTGTAAAATATGTGGTCTAAAAAGTATAACTTTTAAAACTATTTTTATAAATTTGAGGTCTAAAAATCATTTTTAAGACATGTTTTCCAAACAATCGGTCTAATAAGTATCACTTTTTAGATGTGATATAAGTCAAGTCGTGTCTAAAAAGTTTGACTTTTTATACGTGATCTTTTTTCACAACCAATCTAAAAAGAATCAATTTTTAGATGTAATATAAGCTAAGTTCGATCTAAAAAGTCTAACTTTTTAGACCTGATAATTAAGCAACTGATCTAAAAAGTGATTTTTAAGACCGGTTGCTCAATCAGTCTAAAAAGTAGGAGACCTTTTAAACAAGTTGTAGCAAGACCTAATTCAAAATCAGTCTAAAAAGTGACTTTCACCCGGTCTAAAAAGTGATTTTTCTGCTAGTGAATATTTTATAAAAATAATTCATTTTAACTAAGTTCATCAATTTTGTGAGTGTATATTTATTATTTTTATAGAGAAGGATCATGGGCCTTCATAAAAAAAAAATTCATATTTAATATTTCCATAATTCAAATGTATTTAATCAAAAGGAAAAAAATATAAAAAAATCATTGTTTAAAAAAATTTTATTGACGAGAATAACATGAACTCAAGTACAATACTTTTTAGGAAAATTCACATCAGGACCTTTTTTACAGAAAAAACCTAAAAAATGCCCCAAAATTCTGAAAATCCCAGAAAAAGCCTCAGGGCCTTTTTTTGGGATTTTCAGAATCTATGTGAGTTGTTAACAGGGCTAATATAATTGTTAACGGGTAGGTCATTAACAACTAAATCAGTACCATTAACAACAATTTGCTAACAACTAAGTTAGCCCCATTAACAACTATATCAGTACTCCGTTAACAACTATATCAGCCCCATTAACAACTCACGTAGATTTTGACAATATTTTCAGAATCTTGAGGCTTTTTTTGGGTTTTTTTTCTGTAAAAAGGGTCCTAATGTGATTTTCCCTACTTTTTATGTATGAGATCATGCAAAGTATGTACCGGTCCTTTCTGTATTATATAAAATTTTCAAACATCAATTTTTCACCAATTTTTTTCTTAATTAAAAATTAATCCTTCTTTACTTATTCCATCCCAAAAAGGGAAAGCGGAGGCTGCCAACAATGAGAAATTGAAAAGACATATAGCTTGGTTATTGTTAAAACGTCCTACTCATCTCAAGTGCCTATAACTTGTGTAAGGGTTTTATTAAACTGACAACCCAATAATGCATGTTCTCTATAATTTGCCGAGTCTGTCTTTCTTTTTATGAGATGTTAGAATCATGTACAACTCAGATATATCTGCATTTTGATTCTTTGTTTATGCAAATATTTGACAAGAAGAAAGCTATACGTCGGAAAAAGAGAGAATATATAGCTAGCTTGTCGTCCATAAACAAAATTATATATTTATTAGCTTACACTATATCCTTCTCAAATCCTTATTCCTTATTTTTATGGCATATATATGTGTTAGACTCTACAATGAGATTCCTTTATATTGATTTTTCATAACTGGCAAAATGATCCTTTTCCTTCTTCTTTGATGCTTACAAACTTCGTTTCAACTCATTCTTAAATTTTATACAAGTTTTTTTTTAATATGATCCTATTTAGTAACTTTATATATGAACTTCATAATTTTCTTTTATTGAGTACGATAAACTATAAATGTTGATAAATTTAATATTATTTATTTCAATTTAAAATACATTTAAATCAAATTATTGTGTTTTTTTATATTATGATTATATTTAATCATAAATGTTTAATTGCTATTTATTAATAAGAATAAACTCTTACAAGTTAATCATTTGAATTTAATAAAGTGGTTAATTTGATAAGCTTCACTGTTAGTATTTCAACAAATTCAAATTTAAACAATGTTGAGAGCCCAACATTTAAATAAAAGTAACTTTATCAGCATAATTTTTCATCCACAAAAACCAAACGTAGCACCTTTTTATATGAGGTTGAACCAGGACTAGAATATATGCTAAATTCAAGACTAGGTGTGCATGATATTAGTAAATAGAAATCCATTTTATGTTATTTTATATAAAATAAAGAACTGTCCCTCCATAATTGTCTGATTTGTCTCGTTGCCGTCTGAGATAAAACGTACTCCTTCAGTTATAAATATTAATGTTATATATTTTAGATTATATATGAGTTTATACGTTAGATAAAATAGTTTAGAGAAAAAATGAAAAATTTAAATATTTTAAAGAAATTTCATTACCTTCCATAATTTCTAAAAAAATTAATTATTTCTCATATTTAGGACATAAGGGAGTAACACTTTATATGGTAAACCAAGCAAAAGCCGACATGTGGGGACCTCCTGAGTGATTGATCCTCTTAATTACTCATCCTCTTAATTACTCTTCACACTTGTGGTTGTGGAAACCGGAGGACAATTATATTGCCAATAATAAAGGAAGAGTAACTACATTTTTTAATAAGATAAAACAATAGAGCATTATATAAGAAAATGATAGAAAAATATCATTTAAACTTTAAAATCTAGTTGGTAGTAACAGTAATGAGATTAACAAAAATAATAGAGCAACTGACAACCCATTTTATTATAAAATCATTTATTTAGGATTTTAAAGTGTAAAGTGTATTTTCTTGAGATTTTCCCTTTATATTATCTCAAAGAAATCTATTCAATCCATTAAATAAAACAAAGAATGCATGTTACCCCAATACCTCTTGGAGCGGTACGGGAGATCCCAATGGTGATCTCAAGTGATGTCTTATTGCGATCTTTATATTTGTTACATATGATTAGTTTTAATGATATTAAATACAGAAGCAAAATATTAAGAGAATGTTATATATGATTAGTTTTAATAATGTAAAAATAGATGTTAAAATCAAGATAAAAAAAAGTTTGCATCATTATTTATCTTATAATTTGACTAACAACTATATTTAATGTAAAAAATATTGTAGATTAGTCATAAAAAAGAAAGAAGATATCAAGTTAGATTATAGAGAAGATCATGAAGAAGATTAAGAAGCTATTGAACAAAGAAGTTATCAAATTTGGGAGAAGAAGTCAAGAGGGGGGGGGGGGGGGGAAACTATTGAGTTAAACTGATGAGAATGATCAAAATGAAGAAAAAGAAAGAGATTGAAGACATTTTTCAAAAGAGCAATGGGTTATCAAAATGATTGTTGAAAATAATCAATAAGAAGAAGAGAAGAGATTAAAGAAAGAAGAACTTTCAAAATACAATAGGAATATCAAGTTTCAAGTTTTTAAATTTGGTATTGGAGGTTGTTATGCTAAATTGGAAGTTGAAATGACTTAATCGGAAGTTAAAATGCCTTATATGAAAGTCATATCAACTTCGCTTGAGTTATACTTTATTATCACTTGAGTTACACCTCCATAAGTAATTTCTACATAATTCACTCGAGTAATGGAAGCTCCACTTGAGTGATAATCATATTTTAATATACTTTGTTTAGCTTTATTTTTGTTCAGCTTGACAAATTTTCAATAATTGGGTCTCAAACCACAAATAAAATTTTAAGAGCGTTTTGAGGATAGGTCGTTTGCCAAATTTAGAGTTATAGTCGAAGATCTATGTCTATTGGGAGTTAATCTTTGTGCCAAATTAACAACTGAAAGTATTAACAAAAATTCTTCTTCATCACTTGAGTCAGTGGCAGAGTCATACTGATGCCTGTGTTTGCAAGTGCAGAGATAAATATTGGTTACAGTGCATCTCTCCAAAGAGATGCCAAAAGCTCAGTTGGTGAGGCGAGTTATATCAAAGGGGATGTCGTCGGTTCGAATCCTACAGGCACATTTCTTTCAATTATTTTTTTAAAAAAAATAAATGAGCCCACTTCCTGTCACTCCATTTGGCTGCAATCGCTGTTTCCCCTACAGTTACTTTTTTTTGGTCAAATTTCCCCTACAGTTACTACAAGTGCCAGTGGGGTATGATCTTAATTTTTAACATACTTTGAGCCAAGCATTTAATTCTCAGGTTTAAAAATCTTTAGATTAGGTGTGGACTTTGTATAGTACACACAGAAAAGTTTGATCAAATAAAGATATTTTTTAAATTTTTGTTTTTGATTCAGTAATGCACTCTATATTTTTCATTCTCATTCAAAATCGATCCACACATATATTTTTCCTTTATTAGTTCTAACTTAATATGAAGAATGCAATGTAATCAAAATTTTGAGTCTCAGGGTCTCCATTTCCATTTTTGCTAAAGTACATTTGTTCATTAACAAGCCTGCCTACCTCTTTCAATTTCGACGCTGGTTATATTCTTTTATTCTTTTTTAATGCATTTAAAACTTTCTTTAAAAAAAAAAATTTGGGGTGCTGCCCTCGAACCCCCAAATCCCTCTTAATAATTGTGCACACATAAATTATAGATCCTAGCTCCGCCATTGACTTGAGTGATAAAGGATCGCTCTAGTGATGTGCCTTATCACCAAAAAGTTACCAATCAGTGATCTCTTTGAAAACTTGAAGGATCATCCGAGTGATGTTTGATCACTCCAATGATGTCCTATTTTTTACATTATCACTACAAAGGTATCAAAAAGTGATTCTATGAAATTCTGACAATCATTCGAGTAATGCCTGAAAATTATGAATCACATCTAGTAAATGGACAGTGATGAATGAATTCTTTTGTTGAAGAGTTAAGGAATCACCTGAGTACAATAAGGTCACTCGAGTGATGTTTGCAAAGCTTAGCCATTACATTCTAGTTACCAAGAAGTGACATAACTATTTCATCATATCATTCTAGTGAAGCCTAGTCATACTAGTGATCTTATGCTATTTTTAAAATTACTAGCTAGTAACCCTTTGTTGAAAGAGTATGAAGAATAAAATATCACTCAAGTGATGACACATCACTCTAGTGATGAGACATCACTAGCAAGATCACTTGAGTGATATTGTTCACAGTTTTTAATCACTATGTAAGATTTTTCAATATCCTTTCAAACTCTAATAAATCTTGAGTATATTGCTTCTAATCATTTATAATCAATTTTATATGAAGATTATAGGTAATTAAACTTAGGTTAGAGCCCAATGGTCAAAAAGCACTTTTTGTCATAAACTCCAATTGTTACTCTAACGTTCATATTTTGCAAGCCTTAACAGAAAGAAGAAAAGCTAAATAGTCATCAAGCTACATCAACTATAAAAGAAAAAGCATTCAAGATGAGCAATAGAGACAGAGAGAGCTTGCACCTTCATCGTCGAAATACCAACACTCTAACTCCAACATTTATCTCACATAGTCTCTATTTTCCCAGTGCTTATACTATTTACTATAAGAGAGATATTATTTGTATTGTTCTTTAGTGATTATCATTATTCCCTTCTATTAGAGATGATTGATTGTAAACATTTTATCATCAAGAGAGATTGTAACCTTATAGTATGTAAGGGGGAGTTTTTATCTTGATGCAAAGATTGTAAGTGGCCTCACAAGTGCTCGTACCAAACTTGTGGGATTATAGATGTTCACAAGTACTCGTTAAACTTGAGGGAGATAATGGATTGAAATCTAAAGAGGAGCCTGGTGACTATACATAGGTCATTATGGATTAGACCGAACCAAGATAGATCATAGTTTGTATCTTCTCTTCTTTTAGTTTTTATATTTAATTTCCAGCATATAAAATTTGAATAACTGACTGTCAACTTATGATTTATTACTTTCATACTTATTGATTTCACTTAGATGCAAAAATACTTTTAAAATTATTAAGTTTTCATTTCATTTTACAACCAATTTTTTTTTTTTTGGCCAAAAGGAGCAATTTTATTAATATCAAAGTAAGAAGTACAAACGCTAATAGCCGAAGTCAAGAAACACTCAAAAATAACCTAGGTGTACAACCTACCACTCTACTTACCAAAGAAAGAGAAACAAAACATATTCAGAAATGAAAAGGAAAAACCAGTAAACAATATCCGCATTCAATGTCCATCATGTACAATTAGCCAATACCTACTCTATCATTCAAACCAGAATTGGGACTTGCCGTTTTGCTGATTACCGCAGCATCACACGCCAAAAGTTTGCATAAAGAAGATGGCACAACATCCAACCAAGTAGGCTGGTACATCTTCTTTGCAGCCTCCGTTGCTAGTCTGTCAGCAACAAGATTGCCCTGTCTGGAAACAAGAGACAAGGACACACCACTCAAAGACTCACATAAACCAGCAATTTCCTCCAGCAAATCCCCACACCTCCAATCACCACCAGCGCAACTATCCTTATTACATAACCTGAACAAAACCTCACAATCAGTTTCGACTATAACCGCTGATCTGGCAAATTTATCTCTATGCAGCAAGGCTTCCCTCAGTGCCAGGCATTCAGTCATAAAAGGAAACGATGCCTTGACAGCCTTGGCCAGACCCCCAACAAAACTACCTCTATAATCCCTACCAATCAGACCAATACCTGCCTCGCCTGAATTATCTTTAAAGGATCCATCAATATTGACCTTCACAGAACCCTGTGGAGGTGGCGACCATACCAAATGTCTAACCAGGTCAGATTTATACACTCTCCCAGACTTGGGCCCTGATCTAGCATTTGCCCTCCAATACTCATCCACTTGGCCATTAACAGTACAAATAACATCCCTAGCGTCCGGCCATTCCCCCCTAAACACATAACTGCAACGTTTCCTCCAGATCCACCAGCATGTCATGGCAAACAATGATTTCCCATACTCATCCAAAAGTCCATTACCATTTAACATGTCACACATCCACTCCTCACATCTCCTCATAGTCCATATACTAAATTTCAGTCCCAAGGGACTACTAAACCACACATGCTTTGTCCAAGGACATAAGAAAAGGAGATGTTCAATGGTCTCTTTATCAGCCAGACAGATAGGACAGCAAGGGCTAAAAGAACATTTACGCCTAAAAAGAGCATCTTGAGTTGCTATAGCTCCAGCCCCCAATCTCCACAAGAAGTGACGGATCTTGGGGGGACTAGAACCTTCCAGATACATTTCCATAGTAATTTAGGAACAGTAACAGACGTACCTGGGTCCTTTGGTTGCTCCATCACATCGCAACCCTTTGCCACCCCATAGCCAGACTTCACCGAATAAACACCATCTTTGCTAGCTAACCAGATTGCCCGATCTGCTCCTCCCCTACGAGAGATAGGAGTCTTCAAAATTAAATCAGCATCCAGCGAAGAAATCTTTGAGCTGATTGACTCTAGGTTCCATTCACCATCAACAATAAGAGTCTCCACTCTAGCATTGTCATCCACCTCCAGTCCATCCAAATTATGAAGAATGGGACCATTCAAACCCTGAATCCATGCGTCTTTCCAAATAGAAACAGCCCTTCCATTACCTATCTTCCAGCAAAGCTCCTTAAGAAGCAAGTCCCTACCCTCCAACAAACTTGACCAACCCCAAGAAGCATGTCTCCCCTTCTTTGCCCTCATGAAGCTTTCTTTGGGAAAATAAATTCCTTTCAAAGTCCTGCACCAGGTATCATTAGGATTGTTCAAAAGACGCCAAGCCGTTTTAGCAAGGAGAGCTTTGTTAAAACAGAGGAGGTCCTTGAAGCCCATACCACCGTCCCCCTTCCTCGTAGTCATACGTTTCCAATTATTCCAATGTAATGCATTCCCCTCCTCCTTTTGACCCCACCAGAAGTTAGAGACCAAGCTATCAATCTCCCTACATGACTTCTTTGGAAATAAGAAGCACGCCATCGAGTAGGTGGGTATTGAATTAGCAACAGCCTTAATAAGGACCTCCATACCAGCAAAGGATAAAAGTTTTTGCCTCCAACCCTGCAACTTTAGGCCAATTTTATCCCGAACAAACGCTAATGCCGCTGTCTTCGACCTCCCCCAGATAATTGGAAGCCCCAAATACTTCCCCACCTGATCCATAGAGGGAATACCCAATACAGCCGAGATATTAGCCTTGATATGTGGAGGTGTGTTAGCCGAGAAGAAGAGACTGGATTTCTCAACATTAATCAACTGTCCAGACGCCTTGCAATAGACTTCTAGGATCCTCATCAGCACTTTGCAATTAATTGGATCAGCTTTGAGAAATAAGATGGCATCATCTGCAAAAAAACAATGAGAGAGGGCAGGGGCTCTTCTTGCTAATTTGATTCCAGTGAGATCTTTTCTGTCAATGTGATCTTGAATCATAAGGGAGAGGACATCAGAAGCCATAATGAATAAGTAAGGGGACAGTGGGTCACCTTGCCTTACTCCACGTTCAGGATGAAAAGAGCACACATTATGACCATCCACCTTCAAATTAAATGTAGTCGATGAGATACACTCCATCACCCACTTCACCCAGCCATCACAAAACCCCATACGTAGCATTACCCCCTCAAGGAAGTCCCACTCCACACGATCATAGGCCTTGTTCATGTCAATTTTCAATGCCACTTCCCATTTACCGCCAGACTTCTTGTTTTTCAGATAATGGAATGCCTCATGGGTAAGGATGATATTATCTTGGATCATTCGCCCCACTATAAATGCCCTCTGGTTATGAGAGATAATTTTATCCATCAGACTCCTTAGCCTATTTGTGAGAATCTTAGCAATAAGCTCGTAGGCCACATTGCACAATCCAATTGGCCTGAACTGATGTATCCCTTCAGGTTTATCAACCTTCGGGATTAAAACAATATTAGTCGAATTAATCTCTTTTAAACCAGAGCCACCTTCAAAGAACTCACGCACCATGCCATACACCTCCTTATGTGTTACTGTCCAAGAAGACTGATAGAACAACGCAGAAAAACCATCAGGCCCTGGGGCTTTATTGGCCCCTAGTTGGAAGATAGCATCTTCAATTTCCAAATCAGTCACCGGTTTAGTTAAAACAGAATTGTCCTCCTCACTAACCACCTTTTTTACATAGGAGAGAGCTTGATTCATTGACCTGGAACCCCCTGAGCTGAAGAGCTTTTTATAGAATTCACTAAAAGATTCATTAATTGCACCTCTCTCCTCCAACCAGGACCCATCATCACCTTTCAACCTCAAAATTTTATTGCGCTGTCTCCGCTGGATCACACTGCTATGGAAGAATTTAGTATTTTGATCACCACTTTTCAGCCAAGAAATTCTTGACCTTTGCCACCAGTATGTTTCTTCTTTGATCCATGTCTCCTCAATAAGACCCACAAGGGCCTCAGCTTCCTGTAACTTCCCAGTAGAGAACGGCCCTTCATAATAGGCAGCAAGTTTCTTTCGAAGCTGATCAATAGATTTACGGAAATTAGGAAACTCCACTCTACTCCATTTCAGCAATTTCTCCCTACATCTGTTCAACCTCCAAATTAGATCCTGCAAACGATCTTCAGGGAATCCTGAAAAATCAGACCAGCAGCTCCTCACCACCTCTAAATAATCCACGTGCAGCACCCAATTGGCTTCAAACTTGAAATCCCTAGGAGCTTTGACCTCACTAAAACAACAGTCAATTACCAATGCATGGCGATCTGAACCCACTGGCTCAATATGAAAAACCAACGCATGGTCAAAATCAGTCCTAAACTCCACATTCCCCAAGGCACGATCGATCCTTTCCCTGATAATATCTCCACTTCTCTTATTACACCAAGTAAAACAAGAGCCTTTAAACTCCAAATCAAGGAGATTACAATCTGATAAAAGGCTCTGAAAGTTGAGTATCTTCCTCAAGGCTCTAAGATTACCCCCCTCCTTCTCGCTTTGGGACAGCAAGTCGTTAAAATCACCCATAACCAGCCAAGCAACCACAATGCCATCTGCAATCCATCTCAAGGAGTTCCAAATAGCCCTACGTTCTCCTTCTTTAGGGGGTCCGTACACAAATGTTACGAGCTTCGGAACATTCAGGCAATTCGACTCCAACAGCACATGAATTATATTTTTAGACTTAAACAGAACAAAAACTGAGATATTTGCATGCCACCACACCGCTAGTCCACCAGACAACCCACACGGATCCACATACAATTCATGATCGAAGCCACACTTCATACGAACCTTTTTGCATCTCAATGAATTTATTTTAGTTTCCATTAGGAAGATTATATTGGGACAGAACCTCTTCACCATGTCCCTTAAATTCCTAACTGTCAAGGCTCTTCCCAGGCCTTGACAGTTCCAGGAAATTAACTTCATTGTGACTTGGTGGCTGCTAGAGGCCAGCCACCAACACCTTCAGTAATTGATGATACAAGCTTTCCACCCTTAGCCTTGAACACAAAAGCATTACCTGAGAAGTCAACAGCAGCTAAGTCATCCATAGTCTCATCAGCACCTAGCTCTTCCTCAGTCACATTTTCCTTCACTCCCCTGCCTTTCTTTTTACAATACTTCCTCAGCCGAACCTTGCCCCTCCTTAACATCCCTGCATAAGTGGAGATGGCCACTACCTCAGGCTCTTTCACTGTAGCATCAGACTTCCTCTTCTTTAGAGAAGGAAGCTCAAAATCCCCCGCTGCTCCTCTTTTAATCCCCAAACCACATAAGCTATTAGTAACCTCCTTCAAAGAGTTCCCACAATAAGGCACCACAGCCAGGGATGCTGTCTCCTCCTCCTCTGGAAATGGACCCTTACCAGTAACAGACGGAGCAGGAGCATAACTAGATAGAGCAGAAGAGCTATTAATCAAAGTACTAGGTTGCTTAGTCATCTCAGTTATCTCCTCCACTGAATCACTGGGCAATCCCTGAGAAATTGAGACGCTCGGCGTTACAACACCCTGCTCCTCCGATGAAGGCTTAGCCGAACCACCACCCTCCACCACAAATGGTACACGCTCTTCATCTGCTGATGCGTCTTCCCAAGCCTTAGCAGACCTAGATGAAGAACTCAGCTTGATGCTGAAGAGATCCTCCTCCTCCACCTTCAAGTCATATCCATCCTCACCATTGTGCTCCTTCCTCCTACGAAGAATAGCCTCTTCCTTCCTCCTCCTATAATACGGCACCTCCTCCCAATCACTTCGCACTTCCACAATCGCCTCCTCCCGATTCCTACATTGGTTAGTAGTAGTCCACGGACCAAAACACAGTTCAGTGCTATTAGCTACTGACATCGCCTTCACATGCCTGCACTTACGATTATCGTGTCCAACTTTGCCGCAATTGAAACAAAAACTTTGAAGTTTCTCATAATGAACCGTAATCCACACACGGCCACCATCCGGTTTATTCATCCAGAAACCATAAGCCAAAGCCTTCCTCAGATCCAGTAAAATCCTTGCACGCAGGAAATTCCGAAATAATTTGCCATGGAGATGTGGATCCTCCACTAGCAGTGAAAAGACCCTTTCTCACAAGATAACATTTGACCTTAGAGTTTTCTTAAACGAGATTAGTAGTTAATTATGGAAAACTTTCCTTTGCAAAACCTCGGGGTCCAGGGCACAAAGTTCGCCCACAAACCCACTACAGAAAATCTATAACTCAGGGCACAGTTATGGAACAGAAAATTTATAGCCCACAAGTCATACAACACAAACCTACAAGAAAAGGGTCTACACAAGACAACGGTCACAAAGATATAATGGTGGATCCACGATGATATGATAATGTATAAAATCAAGCTTTCGGAAAATTAACAGTCATCCAAAAGTAGTTAATGTAGTATTTCACAAATATGAGGGCCCTATGATGGCAATATATAAATCAATACAACACTAATACCAAAAAGAGGCCTACGAGTTTCACAATTTCTATGCCTCTGGTTGCTTCCCTTGTCCTCTACTGAGGTTAGAGGTCTCGCCTGAAAAAAGATTTAATAATAACGGGGTGAGACATAAAGTCCCCGTAACCGAAATTAATTTATCAAATATGCAAGAAAGGATTGCAAGTCAGAGAAGCAGGTTTGCTAATAATATAATAATAATTAAATTTCAATAATTAAATAACCACAAATAAAACAATTAATACATAATAACCATAACAATTAACCATCCCCACTCATCCATCCTGCTCCTCCTTATTTCCTCGTGGACGTGGATCAGCCTATCGGTGCTAGTATACCCGGCCAAGGTTAGCTAGTCACCTCAAGAATACTGTCCCCTCCTATGTCACCACCAGTATACCGTAACAGGGAGGTGTCCGCCCAAAACACTCAACTCAAATTCCGGGCCAGGAATGAGAGAGCCGATGGGCACAATTTCACCCTCAATCTCTTCCGCACAACCCAACATATCCCAACAGAAGAAATAATAAAATTCTAAAACTTTCAACAATATTTTATTAAATTATTATTCCAAACACATCATCTCACAACAAATAGTATAGCCATCACAATAATAACAAACCCATCAATAATAATCAATTAAATACATAGATTGGAAAATATACTGCTTCACTGAATTAATTTCTTATTCAAACATACAAATATTTTTCAAAATACATACAAGTAGCATATATAAAAGTAAGACTTAGAAAATACCTCACAGCCCAAAACAAGCATATAAAATAAATTAACCCCGGTTACCTCACTTCCACGCTTAACCTCAGCTCGATGAGTACCACCCGCACAGTTACCGGTCACAAAAAGACTCTACATTATCACAAATATAACTTATAATTTCCTATAACTTAAAATAAAAGTTCTAATAATATATATATTATCATAACAAAATTTGAAAATGATATTTTGATCCCACAACTACCAGAAATGACATTTTAGTCTCATAATTCCAGAAATTATAGTTTTGTCCCAAAAGTTCCAGAAATTACAGTTTTGCCCCAAAAATTCCAGAAATTACAGTTTTGCCCCAAAAATTCCAGAAATTACAGTTTTGCCCCAAAAATTCCAGAAATTACAGTTTTGCCCCAAAAATTCCAGAAATTACAGTTTTGCCCCAAAAATTCCAGAAATTACAGTTTTACCCCAAAAATTCCAGAATTTACAATTTTTACCCCAAAAATTCCAGAATTTACAATTTTGCCCCCATATATCAAAACTAAGCTAATTAAATTCCAATAATATCTTCCCAACCCAAATAAACTATTTTTCATAACATTTAATCAGTAAAAATATTTTCCAGCCATACAATCATAAACTTCTTAAATAGAAAATTCATTTTAAATTTCCATAACAACCAAACAATAAATCTAAATTGATTAAAATTCACTATTAATCATTTGCTACACATATATAGTCTTCTATTGTTAAAACTCAAAACTCTCCCAGAATCTTAGTCACAAAATGTTCACTAACCAACATAATAATAACTTCATTTGAAAGAGAAAAATATGTGGAATAACTTTCATGAAGGAAGTTTCTTGAAAAGAAGCTAATTTAACTACCTAAATTATCTTTTAAGATAAAATACATACCTTAAAATTCACTGAAAAGCTCTTAAATCTCTCTCCTTCCTTTCTTCTTCACTTACACTCTCGCCTCTCCTCTCTGCCAGAACCCCACACACGCACCAAACTCACCCACACTCCACAACACAACACACACACCTATATATATAAGGGGGAGGGGGTATTAATTACCCCTCCCCAATCCTCAACCCACTATTATTTTATTTTATCTTTTTTTTTTATTTTTAATTTATAGTGGGAGACATGTCTCCCACTTATTTTGTATAGTGGGAGGCATAGCCTCCCACTATCGAAACAGGTAGTGGGAGGCCGTGCCTCCCACTTTTTATATTTTTTTTTATTATATATATAAATATATATTTTATTTATTTATTATTTATTTATTTATATTATTATTTTATTATTATTATTATTATTTAAAAAAAAATTTATCATATATAATTCTTTTATAATCCTCTTAAATTCTAAAATGAAAAATTAGGATGTTACAAGCAGCACCTCGCCTACATAGCCACCGATCAAAATTGCATTCTCTAAGCACATTGCCTCCAACGGAATATTATGGATCTGGATCCAGACAGGACAACGACTAAAATCAAAATCGTCGCAGGCCTTATATCTAGATCTCTCCATCAAATTCAGTAAACATCCATCAATTGACCACGGACGTCCTCGTAGTATTCTGCTATACTCCTCTTCTTCATCGAATTTGAACAAAAAAGCATTGCCAGTGACCTCGAGGACATCAAAGCCCAAGCGAAGATTCCATGCCTTTTGTAGAATTCTTTCAATCGCCACACGTGAGTAGGATTTGACAGACAAAATCTTGCCAATTAGTGTCCTCTCAGCTTCATTATCTTTCCAGATTAACGGATCTGAGATAACAGGAACATCCATGGCGAAACCAGGATTGTTAAGGCAGGCAGAGTAGTGCTCAGACCAATACGAGCTTCGCAAACCTCTCCTACCGTCGATTTCCCCCTTCCTACAACACACTACCACCGTACCGTCCAACCGCCGTCAAGCACCAGCCCTCCGGTACCTCCGAGACTCCTTAACACTCTCACGCCAAGCGGAGAGAACGAGACTCCCACACGGGTGCGTGGGGAGAACGCAATATTTTACAACCAATTCAACCCCTCTTAACTGTTAGCCGGTTCTAACAATATTGTCTCAATTTTCTTTTGTTTGGATATGACTAGAACAGGAACAAGACGGTTGGGACTTGGGACCGTGTCTCTTTGAACACCCCTTTATTCCGTATATAACTCATTTGGTTGGTTATTAATTAAACTTCTTCAATATTGCCCCTCTCAAAATTATTTAGAGAAGATTTAAATTCTGACATAATGTTTCTTTATAATTTTGAATAAGGATAATGTTTGAAAAAAAATTAGTTTTAAACAAAATTAATATGTTAAACCCCCTCGCTCCTTAATTCTGATTGGGGTGAGATCAAATGTAACTTATAATAGAGACAAAAAAATTTATATTGTGGTTTGGAAAAAAGAAGAAAGGTGAAACATATTTGATTTTGACACGACGATTGAAAATGACTAGCATTGTAAATATATACCCCACGAATTCTCATCTACTAAGAATATATGCTTTAAAATGATTTAAAAAAAAAAAAGAGTTTATCCTTATCAACATTTTCTTTCTCTATATTTATAAATTGTTCTCTTCTTTTTCCACTTTTTTAACTGAGAATTAAATAAGAATAAAATTTAAATACAATCATTAATCACTTTTAAGTAAACTTATATTTAAGAACAAAAAAAAAAACGTATACCAAGGGCCAGTGGTAGGTATGAATATAGGAGAGGGAGATCATACTAGAAATTTAAGAAGGGAAATCTCACTTAGGTGCCAAGAACCAAAAACCCAACCCGTTAACTAAATCAGCTTTCGTTGACAAATATATGTCACTATATTGATAAGGCATAAAGTGACTATTGACAAGTTTTTTTATATTAACTAAATAACTTCTATTAATAAGTATATATGACTAAATGACATGTTACAAAATAATCATTAAGAAGCTCATTTATGTCAATGAGTTCTTTAGAGACTTTTTTGGATAGATAATTCTATATTGGGACTTTTTCGATAGAAAAAATTATATTAAGACTTTTTTAAATATTTTTTTTAACTCCTTTAAACCTGAGGGAGATTTTTTCTAATAGTAATGCCCGAATAATTATTGCTACCTAGAGAGAGTCGCGAAAAGAAACAAGGCGACGACATAAATGCGAGTATCTTCTTCCTTTTGGTAGCTACTGTGCGCAAATGAAGGATGTGAATAAAATTTGGCCTAAAGTGTGCGAAACAAGCAAATGAGCGCAAAATACGGGTAATGTTCCAGAAATATTTACATATTTTAAGAATATAATGTTATCATTTGAATTATGTTTAATAAAAGGGTAAAGGATTTCTCCAGTCACTAGAGATAAAGTTATCTCTAATGACTCCAAAACTACGTCGTTTTGGATTAATGAAGGGTATTTCTATAATTTTGTTTATTTTTTAATCATATATATTTTACCAAAACACCCTTTATTAATTCACATAAAATTACTCTTTATTAATTTAAAACGACGTAATTTTGGGGTCACTGGAGATAATTCTATCTCTAGTGACTGGAGAGATACTTTTCTCTTAATAAAAAATACAATAACTTATATTTTAATTTTAATTTGCTGATTACTTATATGGAAAAAAAATCACATTTGAATTTGTTTTTACAAAAAATAAACATCTTAATTTTTTTAAAAAATGACTAACCAATGTTTTTCTTAAAAACAGAATAAAATTTGAATTTTTTTAAATGAGTTGTTAGTTAATTAAAATTAAAATGATCTAAATTATTGTGTTTTCATTAAATATTAAATATAGTTCACATAAGGTGGCATTCCTATAAAGCGTGTAATTATTTCTCTCATAACCATAATTTTTTTTTTTAAAAAAAGGCTCATTATAGTAATTACTAGTTGTAAGCTGAGAAATAAATAAAACGAGTAATTACTCATTATTATTATTATTATTATTAGTACTGGAAATTTTAGGGAAGGGGTTAGGTTTACCCACAATCTAAGAGCAGGGCGAAATCTTCTTTTCTTCTAGATGATACTGATGTTGGGTAGGACGAGCCGTCTATTACGTTCAGGCGTTAATCTAGGTACTTAGGAGTTAGGATGTCTCCCCCAGCTCATTGACTAACTCTAGGATTGAACTCTCTCCCTTTGATAAGAGTGTTCGACCTCTTTACCAATTGAGCCCAAAAACAAGAGGTTACTTATTTTATTTTTGGTGGTATGCTATGTCCCTAGGCCCTTCTTTCCGCCACCAACTTTTTCACTCCACTTCAACCATATTCGAGGAGAAATGTGAGATACACACTCACAGAGACCCCTCCAAGTCTCCACCATCTTCAAAATCAACAACGTGCCCTTACTTTAATCATTATTATTATTAATCCAATCCTCAAACAAATTCATTCTTTCCCAATAATTAAAAATAGCCTCAGTCCTGAAGCTTCATCATTACAGATTGGATCCCTCAATGAACACTTTACCAGCAAAACGTTCCCATCATTGGGTCAATTCCATACCAAAAATTGAACAGTTTTCTCAGAATCATCCTTCACCATTTATCAGTGCAAGCTTATCTTTAGAAGCATTCACATTAAACAGCGAACCATTTCATCTTCATGTCAGACAAGTTAACAGCTTATCTTTATGGTCATCTATTTATTTATATAAGTAAACGGGGAGATCAGTTTCCTTACGGCATATCCCAATTATAGTGGAAATTTCTTTATGAATTAATCACATTAACAGTAACCATATGTATATATACAAGTGATCGATCAAATCGAGTGATCCCTTTTTTTTTTGTTTTTTCAGTGGTAATCATTCAATGTTCCCTTTTGGCACAAGAAATGAAAATATTAAACAAAATAAAAAGCAAGATTCTACAAGTTTGTTATACATTGTAGGTGGTCTGAACATATATATAATGGTTATTACAGTAAACTTTTGGATGCTAATCTCTCTGGGCAGTTCCAATTACCTCATCAACTAACTCTCAATTAAATATTTATAAGTTGTAATTAACTAACTTTCACATACTAATAAGAGTTAGTTAACTCATTAATTATTGCTAAATTTTTTATTTTACCCTTATTTATGAATAATTTCAAAGATCACTAATTTTTTTGTTTATTACAATTAATAAGGGAAAATTTGTAAAAACTGCATTTGTCACTTTAAAAATAGATTTATTATAAGGATAAAATTTTTTAAGAAAAAATTACAAATAGAATTAGAGTTACTCCTTCTTATCTTTATTATAAGGCACAACCTAGCAACTATATTTGATCATTTTTATAAGGTACTTGTTTGTTTCCAAAACGTATTAATTATTTTTTTCATGTATTCCCATAATTAATCAGGGTCATGGGTGAGAGTAATAATTAATATGATATTAGAGTTTAATGTAATTAGTAAGGATAATATTGAAAGTTACTTAAATTGTATGACAAGTTTATTAATTTTAACTATTTTTATTGGTTTATGAAAATTATTAATTGTTGCCTTATAATTAAGTAAGAAAGTATAAAGATTAGTGGGAAATAGGAATACCCCAT